>CAXIVR010000004.1:41081639-41474139 GCA_964035755.1 Teleogryllus oceanicus | reverse complement strand
ATCCGTAGTATCCGTCGAAGAAAAAGAAGTATGAGTACCCGTGCGTGGAAAAAGGCATCAAATACAAAACAGAGAAATTGTACTAATTAATTTGAAATCATTATTGTAATTTAAAAAACGATGAATAATTTGTGTTCTTCAAGCAAGTGTATTGTTTTTTTTGTGAATGAATGAAAGAAAAATTATTTCTTGAACAAGGACTCGTATGGAGGATTTGAAATGTAAATTATTTAAAAACCAGTGTGTAAGAAATGTAAATAGTTTAGTATATCATAATTAGAACTTTCTGATTATTTTGTAATCAGGGGCGAAGGTATTCTCACACCAGCTGGTTCAATAGGCCAAAGTGATGAATTCAATCTTAAAGAAGAGTATTCATTTTTAAAGAATAATTAAGCTTTTACAAATCAAAGAAAGGGCAGTTGCATTCAACGCCCAGTTGAGAAAGCGCAGCTCGTGTTCAAGGGTAGATCTTGGAAAAGAGTAATCATTTTATTGTATTTGTGAGTCAACTTGAGTTAAGAATATATGATTATGTGTACCAGAGCCACAATAGTTTTCTTTAGTATTCTTCCAAAAATGCGATCCCAATGTAATTCTCCTACAGACAATTAGATTAGAACAACTCGACAGGTCTGACGTTGGGACGGCAGTGAATTGTCGGACGACGCCGGTAACGCCTACGTGGAACACGATTCCCTTAGGGCTAACTACACCTGATCAAAACAGAGTTGCAATATGCATGGCGCGTCGTATGAGAATTGACGACGTGTGTTCTATCGATATATATATATATATATATATATATATATATATATATATATATATATATATAAAAATTCTTAAATTGTGCAAACATAAGGGAAAAGTGATCATTACTTGTTGATTTCATAGTGGCTATCAGAAATTCATTTTTACGGGCGATGAGTCCGCATGTGAACCCATAACAACTGTTGGTTCACTTCTTACTACTTAAGTACGTTCTCCTTCAGCTTTAGTGGTTAAAGCGAACCTTTCCTCTCTTCTATAATATAGATTTGGCAAGGTTTGGGATTGTTCAATGTCGCAACTACAATTAGCCATACGTTCTGAGGCTTGCCTGAAACTTTTTTTATAAGGTCCAAACAGGCAAATATTGACCGGCATCTTACTGCCTCTGCTCGATATCATTCTCTTCGAGAAACTTCTTCCGAGAGTATGTGAAGTTTGGAAACTTGTATCACAGCTGGGACCCTATGTTGGGTTATAGCGGTTGGTGTGGAAGTGACAGGGTGGACAAAGAACGTCAAAGGGCCGAGGTGTGAGGGAAGAAAGTAAGAACATTGTTACGATCAAAATTCCTTTTTTGAGTTATTTCTCTCGATGACAATTTGATACAGGACATTTAAAAAGTACAAAGTGTGTGAATTAATTTTGAGGGTTTTTTCTGTAAATTTAAGGTTTTTTTATGAACACCTGAATACATCATTATGTTTCAAAGTATTGTCCATTGCTAGCCACTACTTTCTCCCATCTTTCTGGTAGCATTCGGATTCCGCGTCGAAAGAACAACTCATCTTTTGATGCAATCCACGAATCAATCCAATCTTTCGTATCTTCGTAAGATTGGAAGCGCTGCGTAGCCAGGCTGTGTTCCATGGATCTGAACAGGTAGTAATCAGATGGAGCAATATCTGGTGAATATGCCGGGTGGGGTAAAACATCCCATTTCAACGTTCCCAAATATTTTTTCACTCCACAAGCAACATGTGGTCGAGCGTTGTCATGTTGAAGAATCACTTTATCATGTCTTTGCTCGAATTGCGGACGTTTTTCTTTTAATGCACGGCTCAAACGCATCAGTTGTGTTCGGTAGCGTTCACCAGTGATTGTTTCATTCGGTTGAAGCAGTTCGTAATACACAACACCGAGCTGGTCTTACCAAATACAGAGCATACGTTTTGCACCATGAATATTCGGTTTTGCCGTCGATGTCGATGCATGACCAGGCAAACCCCATGATTTTCTCCGCTTAGGATTATCGTACCGAACCCATTTCTCATCGCCTGGTTTGGCATTGAAGCAATTGTTCATAGGTGGATAATCGGCGTTCAATGTCTCTCTGCTTCAGTTCGTATGGTGCCCAACTTTCTTGCTTTTGAATCATACCGAGAGCCTTTAAACGTTTAGAAACGGTTGTGCGATAAACATTCAACGATTCAGTAAGTTCATCTTGCGTTTGACATAAATCTTGGTCGAGTAATTCATCCAATTCCGCATCTTCAAACTTTTTCGGTTGACCTGGGCGTTCTCTGTCAACTGTATCGAAAAAAACACTTTTAATACGTCGAAACCAATACTCACACGTTTTTATCGACGGAGAATGTTCGCAATAAGTTTCCAATAGCACTCGATGACTTTCAGCAGCACTTCGAATTAAACAGAAAAAGTAACACTTCCCGCAAATGGTGTTTTGTTGGCTCGTACTTCGACATTTTCAGACTTGCAAACAAGTGTGTTGTTTACACATCAGTCCAAAGTCACATACTAAACAGTAAAGCCTATTCATAGAGCTTACACGAGAATATAGTTAGAGAAAAGTCTGATGCGATATAGCACAAGTTACGCAATCTATTGTAAATCCCTCAAAACTAATTCACAGACCTTGTACTTTTTATAAAAATCAATTGTATTTAAAAAAAATTAAGTTAAAATAGTGCCACTTTTTAGGCTATTAATTTTAAATTAAATGCTTTGAAAGTGATATTATCAAGTCACTAAACTTATATAAATTATTCTAAAATTGAAATGTTTATAATTTATCCTCTATTCAAGTACAATTAATTATAATTATGTACCATAAAACTTGTTTCTAAGAGATAAATGCATTAACTTTTTTCATTTAAATTTCCATATATCTCTACACAGGAAATTGGATGGTGGTAGACTCTCCATGGCTGCGTCGTAACGCCAGTGCTGTACCATAAGCAATAGCTGTATTCCCATTGTTTTCGTATTTTATTTCAATTTGGTGCCTAACTTTTAATATAATTATAGCTCTCCTTGATACAAATCCAGTCTAAGCTCGTGCATTTTCAAGCATAGTGCTCACAAGATGATTTTATTTTCTTCAAAATCGCAAATCGGTGCCATAGAGAAAAAAAGAAGCCGTCATATTTTACATTTAAAATACAGTACTTCTCAGCGTCGCTACCAGAGCGCAGCGCTGTCGGGACAAACACACTTTAGACTCGGGAATTTCCAAGACAGATAAATGCACATTAAGACGACGGTTCGCTTGCTTTCTTGCAACGAAACAGAACTCGCCGTAACCACACGGAGTAGATCATATTTTCACTTAGTTCAAAGTTGTCAGACCTCATTAAAATATCAGTGTATTATTGACAATCTTCGTTGGCCACGTAATGTATACTCCTCAATGCATACAGGTACATAAGCCCTAAATATGAAATCATCAGTCGACGTGATTCTAGTTTGGTGAGATTTGGTAAAAACATGTGTGTGTGTGTGTGTGTGTGTGTATGTATGTATGTATGTATATAACGCTAATGAGGTGACATATAATATCGTTTATGAAATATTTAGTGTTTACAAACAGATTCTAACGCTTACATGTGCTGACATTACTTTTCCATTTAACTGTGCAAAGAAAATTACGACTGCAATGACTAATTACTGCAATGACTGGAATGACTGCACGAATAACTGTGCAAGACAGCCATAAAATGTAGAGTTAATGCTATTATTTTAATTTTTGCTCTTATTGTAGGCATTTTAATTATATTATTATTATTATTATTATTATTATTATTATTATTATTATTATTATTAGGTCTTAAAATAATTTAATGTTACATTGTGTTAAATTTCCTAATTGTAATATGTAAATTGTAGTGTTCTGCCACCAGGTTGTATAAACCTACCTGCAGAAATATAATATAATATTTATATATATATAATATTATATTATATATATTATAATGATATATATACATATATATATATATATATATATATATATATATATATATATACAAGGGGGTTCAAATATGACCGGGACTGATTTTTTTTACGAAATACTTTATTAGCAAAAATGTATTTGTACACGTCATTCTTCAAAGTACTTCCCTCCAGATTCTATACATTTTCCCCAACGTTCTGGGAACATCCTAATGCCCTTTTCATAAAAGTCTTTTGGTTGTCGGTATATCCACTCCCGAACACTGTGGGTGACTGCGTCATTATCCGCAAATCGCATGCCTTGCAAATGTGATTTAAGCTGTCCAAACTGGTAAAAATCACTTGGGGCCAAATCTGGACTGTACGGCAAATGTGGTAGAAGGTCCCACTTCAATTTGCTGATGGTTGCTGTGGTTGTTTTAGCAGTATGAGGCCGTGCATTGTCTTGAAGGAATGCTACCCGTTTCCCACCTCTCTTCCGTTTGGATCGGTTCTTTTCTTTGATTTCCCTTTCCAAAAGTGCTTAATAATAAGCTGCATTGATGGTTTTAGCTTCTGTAAGAAAGTCTACATGGATAACACCCTTCCAGTCCCAAAAAAAGTTGCCATCACTTTTCCCGCCGAACGGATCTTCCGCGCTCTCTTGGGTTTTGGAGAAGAGGCGTGTCGCCATTCACGTGATGCCTGCTGGGACTCGGGAATAAAATAGTGAACCCACCGTAATGTGGGTTACAATGGACTTCAAAAATGCACCTCCTTCATTTTCAATCAGCATTAGAAGAACACTGGCAGCTTGCATGAGCATAAATTTGTTCTCGTCCGTGAAAGTGCGTGGAACCCACCTAGCATTCACTTTTCTATATTTTAGGTTTTTTTATCATGTCTTCTACACTACCCACACTGATGCCAATTACTGATGCAACTTCTTTGATAGTGATGCGCATATTCTCACAAATAACCGCATTAACACGATTAATGTTTGTTGGGGTTATGGATGTTAGCGGCCGACGATTATGAGGTTCATTCTCAACTCGCTCTCGTCCTCTCTGAAACACTTACACCATTCAACACACGGGTCCGTGAGAGGCACTCTTCCCTGTACTGATTTTTGAGTCTCTGCAAAATTTCCGACGGTTGAACGTTTTCTCCAACGAGAAATTTGATGATAATGCGTTGTTCCAGGCTCCGCGGCACCCTTTGTTCACTCATCGTTCTAGCAAGACCCAGACTCGACTGAACAGGTTCTAACCTGCACAGGAGGGAGGTGGGGTGTGTGGCTAGATTCTCGCCAGGCGGCGCAGCTATTGCGCATGGCGGGGTATTTGAAAAAAATCAATCCCGGTCATATTTGAACCCCCTTGTATATCAGGAAACAAAATTTCTTGTTGCTGTAGGGAAAAATCAGTCCACATTCCCAATTTCAACTTTCTTTCTCTTCTACTGCTATTGCTGCTACTACTCCTACTACTGCTCCTACTACCACCACCACCTCCACTACTACTAACTACTATTACCACCAATACCACTACTACTAATAGTAGTAGTAGTAGTAGTAGTACTACTACTACTACCGTTGATAGTTAATGGTACGAGTGGCCTGGTAGTAGTGGTTGGTAGTGGTAGTAGTAGTAGTAGTAGTAGTAGTAGTAGTAGTAGTAGTAGTAGTAGTAGTAGTAGTAGTACTGGTGATAGTAGTACTGGTAGTGGTAGTACTGGTAGTGGTAGTAATGGCAATGGCGATGGGGTTGGCGTTGGCAATGGCAATAGCAATGGCAATGGCAATGGCGTTGGCAATGGTGTTGACAATGGCAATGTCGTTGACAGTGGTAATGGCAACAGCAATGGCAGTGGCAGTGGCAATGGCAGTGGCAATGGCAGTGGCAATGGCATTGGCAATGGCATGCGTTGGCAGTGGCAATGGCAATGGCAATGGCAATGGCAGTGGCAATGGCAGTGGCAATGGCAGTGGCAATGGCAGTGGCAATGGCAATGACAATGGCAGCGGCAGTGGCAATGGCAGTGGCAATGGCAGTGGCAATGGAGTGCAAGACAGTGGCAGTAGTATTCTATATGCCTTTTCCATTACTTGGATTTAAAAACTTTCGTGCCATCGTCCACTCCGTTGGCAATAGGGTTGGCGTTGGCAATGGCAATGACAATGGCAATGGAATGGAGTGGCATTGGCAGTGGCAATGGCAATGACAATGGCAGTGACAATGGCAGTGTCAATAGCAGTGGCAATAGCAGTGGCAACGGAGTGGCAATGGCAGTGGGAGTAGTAATCTATATGCCTTTTCCATTACTAGGATTTAAAAACTTTCGTGCCATCGTCCACTCGGTTTTCCGGCATAACCCCTTGCCACATGTCTATTGTCTCTCGAGACCCTTACAATTCTATCTTCAATTCTGTCAATGTGTTGGTTCCATTCTCTCCTACGCGATACTATAGATTCGGAAATGGGACTAATTCCACATGTTGTAATGTTAACATTTCTTTCTCTATCCCAGTTTGTATACAATTTTTCTAATTTTCTCTAATTTTCCTTTCTTTAATCCTCTAATTTTCTTTTCTCTCTAACACTAAGAATAATGAGCTCTAAATGTTATTTTGACTCGTTTATTAAAATACTTAACTTAACATTTCTTAAGAGAGATGATTTAAATAAAAATATCCTCATCATACACTCTACCTAATTTTATACAGTAGTGCTGATTGCATTCACTCAACTTTTTTAATGAGTTTTATAAAGTATTATAATGTCATTGTGATCCATTAATCTTACTACAACCCATGAATTTTATTTTACAACTTCCAAACAAGATTTAGATAACATTTTTGAGCACCAAAACATTGTAATAAATTTCATTCATCGATCGAAAGCTAAATACATTGTATCACCTACAATGCCTTGAAGGTAATGGCGTAAGGTGAAGGCGTAAGAGGTAGGTTCGCCCGGCAAGTTGCCGAAGTTCACTGACCGGAAGTTATAGATCCAATTTCTGGATTTCTTCTGGTGTAACTTTCCTTTGTTTTATCGCCACGTCGGAGAGCAGCAACAGCTTTAGCACCCTCTGCCAACGAAGGACGAAGACAGCTAAGGTTTGCTTCACTGCGCCTGTGGAACAACTCCCGCTGCAGAGGCAGGAGTCGCTATCGGAACCCGACAGATTTTGCCACTTATGAGCTGTTGCAGCTACGGCCGTAGATCCTCGTAGTAGCCACCCCGGGTCCTGATTCACGAGAGGCAGCTGACACGACCCGCTCTAACAGGGTGGGATCAAAGAGAGGAAAGAGAAAATTACGCTGAAACGAATAAAAAGCACAAAGGATCTTCTGTGACTTAAACAGCTGATTACCCGGCGTTTCACGGGAATTTATTTATTACTCCCGCGAGTCGCTCCGCCCCCAGAGCCACTTACTCCGCGCGCCTCGCTGGGTAATAATTAATAAACTGCATCTCTCCTTATATATTCCACATTGGCAAAGAGTTTTCCATGTCGCCATTGAAAAATTTCTTATTATTGTTTATTACCGTCGCTGAATCTGCCTGACTTTCCAATATTTATTCGATCTATTTATTTTTTCATTCTTCCCGTTTTTTGGCTTCCTCTCACCTCCCTGCTTTCACATCTCCATATATCATTTCATGTTTTGTTTTTTCAGATTTACTTTTCTACTTTTTTTACGCCCAGTTTTCATAATGAATTTTTTTTCTTTCGTAAACTCCTATCCTTTTCCATGAAGATGAGTTTATATATGGAGCGGGATCGGAGCGGGGTCGGAGCGGGGTCGGGCGGGTCGGGCAGGGTCGGAGCGGGGTCGGAGCGGGGTCGGAGCGGGGACTGAACAGCTTTGTAGAAGACTGTGATAAAAATACAACGCCGGGAAATCAGCTACGTAGCGTATATGTTACATGATATTCTTTGTGCTTCTTTTTTGTTTCAACACAATATTCTCCTTCCTCTTTTTAACCTCCCCTCTTAGATCTCAGTCGTATCAGCTGCCTCCTCCAACCGCTGCGACTGCTTGGTCCTCCGCAATTTACGAGCTCTAGTAAATCAAGAACTGAAGGGTCATACGACGTTTTCTGATCGCCATCGACCACCCTGCAAGAAAGTGGCTGCGGGTTCTTCCAGACCCTCGCCCAGCGTTTACCAATCAGAAACTTTGTGGCGGAGGTACATAATGCTTGGCCAGAGATGGCCATATGAAAGAAGTAGTGCTACAACAACTCATACATTCCTATATTATTTGTAATGTCTACACAAAAATATAAATTTGCAACTTGTATAAACATAAATACTTCAGCCGTTTCTTGAAAAACTTTAAGAATTTTACAAAATGTATACAAGGTACAAGAAAGTCTATTTAATTTTTTTTTCAATTTTTGCAAAGTGTGTATTCTGCATTATTATTATGTGCAAATAATGCATTATGCATTATTATTATGTGCAAATAATGCATTATGCATTATTATTATGTGCAAATGATGTATTCTGCATTATTATTCTTACAAAATAACTAAACCAAAAACTTCGAAATCAGTTTTGAGAAATTTTGGTTTATGAACGAAATAAGTTGAAAATTGTTTTGAGTTCACACACAATTACACGAAAACGACAACTATTTTGGAAATTGTGCACATAAAATGACTGATATACCTAATATCGATAAATAGATTGCGTTAAGAAACTAGGTGCCGCAACACCACATACTTCTTCGTATTATTTGTAACTATTTCAATTTTCGAAAATCCATAGTGTTTAATGAAAATAATAGTTTAGCCACTTTCATTTCTCGTATACGTACGTATATACGAAGAAATATTCGCACGATACAGAAAGTTATGTTACGTGGCTATAAAAATTGGTGATTTTTCTACTGAAAACCAGTATTGAGAGAACCTGATACGCAAAGAAATTTATACTATTGTGTATCAGGGTTTCACCATACGAAGTTTTCCAAAATGTTCCAATTTCCAACATTACTTCCTCTGACACGATGTGTAGTCAGATATCACGAATTGTGGGTCCATGATAGCAAAAATATACATTTTTCAAAACGTTCGTCGGTCCGGCCCGGTCCGGCTCGGTCGGGTCGGGTCGGGTCGGGTCGGGTCGGGTCGGGTCGGGTCGGGTCGGGTCGGTCGGGTCGGGTCGGGTCGGGTCGGGTCGGGTCGGGGTCGGGTCGGGTCGGGTCGGGTCGGGTCGGGCCGGGTCGGGCCGGGCCGGGTCGGGTCGGGTCGGGCCGGATCGGGTCGGGTCGGGTCCGGTCGGGTCTGGTCGGGTCCGGTCGGGTCCGGTCCGTCCGTACGTCCGTCTGAGCGCCGGTCCGACCGTCTGCCCGTCCGTCCGACTGCCCGTCCGTCCGTCTGCCCGCTCGTCCTTCTGTCCGTCCTTCCGTCCGTCCGTCCGTCCGTCCGATGGTCCTTGAACACCACTAGCACCTAAATCATGCTTACGATTGATACAACTTGATCATGATACAACTTGATATTCGATGGTCGATCTTGCTCGACTGGAAGCTTTGAAAAAACATTCTTTAAAATTTAGGGGTACTTTACACGAAGCCCATGGAACATTTTCAAAATTTCCTCAAGAGTAGCTCCAAATTTTTTCTTTGACGCCTGTGCGTCCGTCATAATGACCATTACAGTCGACGCGCCCGGAAACATCAGTCAATCTCACCACACGACGAAAAGAAGTTTCCGGAGGATTGATTGCACCTCTCACAACAAAAACATGTGAAAATCGCGGCAAATAAGTGTTTATTCGATTAATTTAAAGATACGGATATTTAGCATTGATACTATAATAGTAATTTAGCATTGATACTATAATATCCAACGCATGCCTCCAAACAGAATTCCCAAAATAATGTACACATATAATCCTAAAGGAAGAAGAAATGTTGGCCGCCCCTTAACAAGATGGAGAGACTCACTCTCTTGATGTGGAAACAGGCTTTAAGGCCTAAATCCATGAAGCAGAAGAGGAAGAAGACTATAATAGTAGTTTATACAATTCGTGTATAATGTTAAGCTTTATTCCATGAGTAAGGGTTTGAAAACGAGTGACGTTAGGAGCGAGTTTTCAAATTTGCACTAATGAAATAAATCATTATAAACGAGTTGCATGCGCTTTTTTTGTATAACAGCATTATAATTTTTTAAGAGAATCAAACTTAATATTGCGAAACAACTTCCTTGTGACGTCTCGGGTCTTTGACATCTGTACGACAAAAAGGTGGTCGCCTGTTCCATTTACCGGTACCACTCCTAAATTCTCTAGATGCGATTGGCGGAATGTGTGATGACCCAATCATTCGTGCCGAAAAATCTAATACATCATTTGTGCCCTATAAGGCCTTTTTGTACATGATTTCTTACAACAGAAAAGGTCGTTTATAATGCTGGTAAACATACAACTTAATAAGAGCAAGTGATAACACATCTCGGGCCAACTAGAATTCAGAAAATTGGTTGAGTGGAAATCGCGAAAGTTTTAACGAAAAACCCTTGGTGTTTTAAACATAAACGTAGTATTTTACTGATTAAACATGTTATTTTACTTTTTATTTTTACAACAATTCATTATTAATGTTCAAATTATTTTACAGCAATTCAGTATTAAAGTTATTATATGTATTTTGTCATTATTATGACCCGTTGTTTTTTCCTAGAGTATGCTGTGTGAATATGTACAAAAGACTGCGGAGACTATTAAATATTTAAAGAAACAAAATAAATACTAATTGCTTCATTTCAAATATATTGTGGGGAGGAATTGACGCCGACCCGGATGCCGGAGGTGGTTAGATTGTGTGCAGACTCAGCGCCTCGGTCGGATGGGTTGCTCTTTCGAGTCCCGCCGAGGGCATGGTTGTTTGTTCCGTGTCTTTCATGTATGGGTTTTGTCGCGTCCTTGTGAGTCTGTTGAACACAGACTGAGGAACCTGCAAGTACGGCTAGTGCGTCACGTAGTCAAGTGTCAAGTGTAAATGTTAAAATGTGCCCCTATGAGGGATATAGTGAGTACCTGGTGCGTAGTCAATAATCGGCATTCCCTGAAGCTGGAAAAAGCTTCCGGAGGAAAAAAGGGGATAAAATGCCTTTCCTTGGCTACTTCAGCGTATGTGTCGCATATCTGAACCATTTACTCACCGTACGTCCCGAAGATCCAATGACCTTGGAAGCACGACGCAGCCACCATGACGTGCAGAAGGGAGGTTGTCAGGTCGGCCACCGCCAAGTTCACGATGAACGCGCTGAACGGCCCACGCAAACGGCGAAACCTGTGCAAGACATTAGACATCATGTTCGTCATCAAGTTGTTTTAAGTAAAAACGGTAAAAAGACTTAAATGGTATGGACACATTCAAATAATGAATGGGGATTGGCCGAAAATGTGAAAAAGGGGACTAGGTACCTATCGAAGAAGAATACCCAGACTTACACGGAGAGGAGTAGAAGCAATGCTGAAGAGAGATTGAAAAATGAAGACTAGAGAGAAACAGTGATATAGTGGCTGGGTTGCGAGAGACACCCAACGGTGTAATTTAACTTGGCATACAGAACTACTATGAAGTTAGGAAAATTGAGCCCTATCATATTTTTTTATAATTTATTCGAGTAATAAGTACAACCAATGTAATAATGTAATATGAAAAATATATTGCAACGGACCTTTCAACAGGTGCAGGTCAAAATTTGGCCTAATTTTTTTTGAAAAACATTCTTTAAAATTTGGGGGTACTTTGCATGAAGCCCCCAGACATTTCCAAAATTTTCTCAAAACCGGCTCCAAATTTGTTCTTTAAATTTCTTGTAAGAATAGAGTAAAATACACTTATAAATGTGGTAATGGTCCCATTTTCACGGTTAACTCTGAATTTTCGAAACTAGCAAAAGTTTTACTTCTTTTCGGCATCTTTCTGTAATTATAAAATTGAAGGCAGATTTTTCCTTCAAATCGAATTGGTGCCCATAATTACTTCTTTCATTAAGGTCATGTAGAAGGTTCCCTCTGGACCGTTCCCTACTCTCTGAAAGGCCTAAGGTGGATGAGAGGGAGCAAGAAAAGGATTAATCCCAGTCATGGCCATCAGCAGTTTATTGGGATAGTGTCACATAAGCACCTGACGTAGCCCAGCCTCACCAAGGACTGTTCTCCGGAAGAGAGACTTTGCAGCGGCCATCGGCCGGGTTAGCGACACTCGAAGTGCAAAGTGGTCAGGGGAGGGCGCGGGAAGCTGCTAGCTGAACCCCGGAAGGTCCATCTGAACTAGCGGGGCGGACGAGTGCCGGCAGGGTCAGTTAGGGCCGATCTGAACCGACAGAGAGGAGAAGGGATGTCAGCAGGGTCAGTTTGGGCCAATCTGAACCGACAGAGGGGTGAAGGGATGTCGGCAGGGCCAGTTAGGGCCGATCTGAACCGTCAGAAAGGAGAAGGGATGTCAGCAGGGTCAGTTTGGGCCAATCTGAACCGACAGAGGGGTGAAGGGATGTCAGCAGGGCCAGTTTGGGCCTATCTGAACCGACAGAGGAGAAGGGATGTCAGCAAGGTCAGTTTGTGCCAATCTGGACCCGCCAGAGGAGAAGGGATGTCAGCAAGGTCAGTTTGTGCCAATCTGAACCGACAGAGGGGTGAAGGGATGTCAGCAGGGCCAGTTTGGGCCATCTGAACCGACAGAGGAGAAGGGATGTCAGCAGGGGCAGTTTGGGCCAATCTGAACCGACAGAGGGGTGAAGGGATGTCGGCAGGGCCAGTTTGGGCCGATCTGAACCGACGTAGGAGTGGAAGGTCCGTGCACACGGGCGATGAGCTCACGAGTAGCTTTCGTTCCCTCGCTAAGCGGAGGTCAAGCCGCATTTACTGCTGAGACGCTCTTTCCGAAGCGGCGCTACGCAATTATGCTTACGGGGGCGGCAGCTGTTTGCGGCTACGCGACAATACATTAATTTCAAATGAATAATGTCCTAAAACAAAATTTCTTAAAAATGAATGAATTTCTTCCACTCTTCTCTCCCATTACTAAATTCTTCATTAATATTTTTTCCTTCATAGATTTTTGAAGTATCCTCTCTACATGTCCTTTACCGGTCTTTCCACATTCTTCCATCCGAAAAATAAGTATTCTGTAGTTAATTTGCGTGTTCATTGTTCTGTCATCCTTTCCCCACGCACATTCTATGTGAACTGTTTTTATAAAAGATAAACTAAAATTAAACTCGAAATATGCTGAGTGTCCAATGGTAAGAAAGAATTGATTCAAATTGTAGTCAATCCAAGCTACTAATCTCCAAGAAATTAACAACTCTTCCCATCAAATTAATCGACGCTAGGTATACTGGATTTTCTTTTATTAGTGTTCAAGTATCGAAAGAAATATAAACTCAGTTAATGTATACTCAGGAAATTAGAACAGTGCATTTTTTTGAGGAAACAAACGAACAGTATTAGAATTGAAAGCCATAGGAAAATGTTGGTAAAAATTCATTTGTCTAAATAGACGAGAAATGAGAAATTGAATCCTCAAATTAGGGAATAACTAGTGGTGTTACAATATCACGCACTCTCTCGTATTATTAATAACAGTTACGTAATACTGTAATATTTTAATTTCTTTCCCACTAACACTTGGGCCGTTTTACCAAACTCTAACAACACAAAGTAAAGGATTAAAAATAACACACCAACACACACACACACACACACACACAAACACACACACACACACAATTTAATTTGAAAGGCTTAAATGAAAATGATTATCCGGGATTAAATTTAATATATCTTTACAAAATTGAAAAAACCAAACAAAAATATTTAGTTAAGCTAGATATTGACCGCGAACTCTACCCACTCATAACTAAATGTGCCATAACAGGCCATCGTTTACTTCACTAAAGTAATTTGCAATTGTACAAGAGGTAAAGTTTAAAAAGGGGTTGAAACTAATGGTACAACAGCACGTACTATCTCGCATTCTTTGTAATTGTTGCAAAGTATTAGAATAGTACTTGAACCCGTAATAAATTAAAATAGCTATGTTGTAACCTCATCAATTTATGTAAAGAAAAGTAATGTTAGTACCGTTTGTACTACTGCTATGTGTACGTTTTCAAAAATGAACAGAAGTATCATTTTTCACCCCAACAGGAAACTGTAAGCAAATATGTTCCCTTTTATCTACGAACGATGCGCACAACATTCGTGAATCGAGATTGGACGGTACGTTTCAATATTATTTACAAGTACGAAGAAACCGTTTCAGCCGACCTGGATGACCGAGGTGGGTAGAGCGTGTGTAGACACAGCGCCTCAGTTTGAATGGTCGAAGGTTCGAGCCCCGATGTGGGCTTGGTTGTTTGACCCTTGTCTTTCATGTATGTGTGTTGACACGGCAGGTCTTTGAGTGCACGCAGATGCATGTGTCTAGTATAAAGGTTAATGTGTGTCCCCATGAGGGTCACAGTGGGTACTCGGCGCGGAAAGCCGAAATCAGCATCCTCAGGAAAAAAAGAATAATCTGTTTTAAATTTTAAAAAATATTTCAATAATATTTTTTAACTCATGATTTTTTTCATGCTAACCTTAACGGTATCACAGCAATAGGAATAAAACATTACGTTAAACATCAACTCATAAACATCAAACATCCCAAGCACTCTGTATTAGCGTGGAACGTGGAAACGTAAATACCTAAACACGCTCGTATCGTAACATAAAACATTGACGAAAATATTTAAAATATTTTTGCTCATTTTGAATTGTTTTTAAGTATTAAACATACAGAGCCATTTCTGAAAAAAGGAAAAATACACGTTAACATTTATAAACGGAAGAATATAAATGGTTTGATCATAGAAACTTCAGACACTTTAGAAATTCGGTTTTTGAAGGTCAGTACTCTTAATTTCAAATTACCGTGTCCCAAGTTTGTACTCTGTTTGAAACACAAGACCCCTTGATTGCTCCCAGCTGCTTCAAAGGCTTACTATATTAACGGAGCTCCAAGGCAGAGCGACAATTAAGCTCGCTTGCTGAGACAGGGTGCTCCATTTGAGGATGACAGTTTCAAGAATCCGGGGCCACAACTGCACCGCATTGCTTGTACTAATCGATTCCTAAAAATAAATGTTTTGAGTCACATTATTGTTAATATGATTAAGTAACTGAATACTTGGTTAAAAGAACAGTAATATTTTATCTTGAATTAATGAATCTACGTACTTCCCATCAGAAGGCACTCACCCAGCCAAAGCAAGCTCTTCGCCCTCGATAGGTCTTTCCGCCTGTGTGGTAGTGTAGTGCAAGTAACATTAAGTGCGTTCGTAAAGAGTGAAGATAGGATAAGAAAGGGGAACGAATTATCGCGTTCGGTCCGTGGTGCGTGTGTTTGGGGTTTGGTCCTGCGTTCGCGTGGTGCTGATCGGAGAAAGCACGGAAAGCTACCGATCAGAGCATCCGGTAAAGAATGCTACTCGAGACAGTGTCTGAATTCAAACTATCTAGCTGGGGTCGAATATTGTGCCGTAATCAGAACTCGAACCCCAGGTCTTCTCCATCAGAGATGTTGGAGCGTCATCAGTTGATGACCTGAGCCACCTCAGCCGTTAATTCGGTCATGAAATATGTTTTCATGTAAAGAACAGCATTTTTAAAACACAATTATATTAAAACACAATTATATCACAGCACCCAGTAGTTGTAAATAACCACGTCATATGTACACATTCATTTAAATAGAAATTGAAATCTTGAATTGTAGATGAGGTGACACCGAAAAAATCCGAACAATAATTCATACGGATTCATTCAGTCGCAAGTGCGTCATATATTGTGAGATTTGAGAGTGCAACGTATTTTCCAATTATCCAAGCATAACAATTACGTAATGGGAAATAATATTACTTATTATTTATTATTTGCCAATAGAGTGTTTTGGAATCGAATCATCAAAACTGCATAGGGTTAAATTGCTATAATTTGCTGTTAATACTTTAAACGCAGGATGTCTCCTAATTTTGGCGCAGGGCATTTGGAACTATTTCCTTTTTTATTAATTTCATAAACATTATAGTTATATTTATAATTATTCAACAGATTTAAACTCGCATCTCAGTATAAATACTCAGTAACTTACACGTCCCCCTTTTCTTTACTTTAATGCTATTCGGCTCTGTCTAAAAAGAAATTCATCTCATCTCTCTCACTTGCCAAAAAATTCTTGACTATAGAGCCTGACTTTAGTAATACTGAACATTGTCCTGCACTAAGAATAGTCGTGGGAGTTCAAGCTCTGTCAAATATTTTTCGAAAGATTTTGTAGATAATTGTTCAGCAGATATAATCACGGCGAATCATTATAGATTATTTCATGTCCAGAAGTTTATCAAACTTATTCATTTCATTCATTTCATTCATTTCATTCATTTCATTCATTTCATTCATTTCATTCATTTCATTCATTTCATTCATTTCATTCATTTCATTCATTTCATTCATTTCATTCATTTCATTCATTTCATTCATTTCATTCATTTCATTCATTTCATTCATTTCATTCATTTCATTCATTTCATTAAATATGTTCATATTTATGACCTTATTCATGATTAGAGACCGGATTTTTATGTAATCACATATTTTTTGTCTTTCTACTTACCGTTCTCAAATTTGTAATCTTGGCAAATCGGTCTCGTCTAAACACATTATTCAATTTTTTCGTTACATATTTTTACTTATTTGGCACTATATTACATATTTTACATATTATGGTATTTTCACGAAATATTTTTTGCTATCTGTCATTTCTCCAATTTTATTACATTTTTAGATTTATTATTAATTCTGCAATTAAGTGTCGTAACTTGATGGCAGAATATCTTATCTTTACTTGCCATAAACTTACTTTGACTGACAATAAGTTACAGAAAATAGCTAATTAAACATATTTTTATGAAAAGAAATTGTTTTTTTAAAAAGCACTTTTGGTACATTATTACTGCATGCTGTCTCCTTCAGCTAGCCTATGTGAAGATGCGTGATGTTCTCAGTCTTCAGTCTCACAGTCAGTCTCACAGTCAGTTCTCACTGGTATCACAGTCAGTTATCTCAGTGGCGGGAAGTGCGCATAAACGACGGAGATCATTTTCACGTTTGGGTGAAAGAAGTATCTGTGCCGTCCCGAATCGTGACCTTAATTTTGGAGAAACATTGGCGATCGCCGAGTGTAACATTCAATATCATAATTGGGCTGCAAAACTACAGTCCTGAATAGCAATAGTTGAGGTTTTTACTACTGATGGGAAAGTTTTATGGTGCAAAGCGAGCATCAACTTATGCTCTCCAAATGATTTTTAAGACGTTTGTATTATTTTAAAAATTTGTTTAGGAAATTTTTTATAAATTTAATTTCGTATTATGTGTTATTAGTAAATTTTAATATTACTTTTTTTATTTAATTTATTTTAAGTCGCATCAACGGCTAGGTCATTAGCGACTAAATGAATACATTATATTTTACATTGTCAATTTTTAGTTTTTACAATATTGAGGTTACAATTGAGGTTACAGTACAGAGATGATATGGATATAAAAACATAAAACTTAAACGTGAAAATTACATAACTGTTAATTACTACAAAAAGGGATGGAAAATTACGTTATTCTAATACAGTTAAATATTTACTGAAATACCTATTTCATTACAAAATTTTAAAACATTACTTTGGTAAGAATTATCCCTTGGAATGGTACTAAATCTTTTCTTATCAAAGAATTAAGGTCTCACAGAATTGAATTGGGGACATTTCTGGAGGATGTGATTAGATTTTATCATAAGGTTATCAGCCAAAATTGCAGCTTTTAAAAATATGGCTACTCCACCAGAAGCATAATCACTGGTTCTATTTTTAAAGAAACATTGATAATTTTTAATATTAGCTGAGTGATTAGCCTTGAAATTGGATTCTAGCAAACAAATGATATCTGGGTAATAGTTGCAGATACTCATGATGACAATAGTATCCATTAATATTCCATTGGAGTATCTTCATTTGTTTGCTTGAAATTTATTTAGCAAGGGGGGAATGGTGTTTCTTTAAGAGACCTGAATTAAAAGATTTAGTGTTAGATAGTTTCCATACTGGATTCAGAGTCAGCTGTGTCTGATTCCAGTAGGTGTTTCTGCAGTTTTTTTCTTATTCTGGTAACTCTGCCTTTGATAATTCTATCCTTTAATACAGGGTAAATGTCATTGAGCATTTTTATAACAGCTGGAATATCATTGGAATAGTTCTTTACTATGGTTAGAGGATCAGCAGAGCCCGGAGTATAGTAAGAGTAGTAGTAAGTATAATTGATTCGCTGACAGAGGGAAGGAGTTTTGGTTCATTTCAAGCAGATCTTTAGTTGGGCTGAGCATGTCTTCAAGTGTTTTATCAGGATTGTTATCTTGGTCCAGTTCTTCATGTTTTGAAGAATTCTTTTCTGTTTCTTTTTTTTAGTTTTTTAACATTATTATCTTGATTATTATCTTTAACATTATTTGTTGCTTCAGATAGGGAAGAGGGTTCATTGGGGAGGCTTCTTTTAAGAAGGGGAGGAAAGTTCATAGGGTCACTGGTGGAGGGGGCAGTGGGTGTTTCAGTTATGGTAGGCTGTACTTTCATATTATTAGAAGGGATAGTTGGTATATTTGTGCTGGGAGTGTCCAGAAGGCAATTCTCTTTGGGAATATTTTGTGGGCAGTTACTAGCAGTATGGCCTTCCATTTTGCAATTGAAACAAGTAATGTTTTCAGCAGAGAAAAGATTCTATATGGTGTACCTTCATGTACAATCACTGATGACTGAGGGAGTTTGTGAAGTTCCTCAGGTTGGATAAATGTTTGCCTTCTGAAGCTCATAATGTGGCTGAAGTTAGGGTCAGACAGACCAGCTCTGATGAAAGATATACTGGAGGTAGTTTTGATGTCATGATTCTTGAAAATATTTGTGATTTCCTCGTTTGGAATAAAAGGGTATACATTTGATATTATGATTCTCTTGAGTTTGTTAATTAGGGGTCTCACATTAACAGTAGTATTTTTAATGATTAGAGTAGGGTATTTGTTAGTTATAAGATCAGCATTGACCTTTGAGTTCAGAAACACACATATTCTGTTATTGGATATTCTTGATATGAAAGTAATGGCACTGGGGGGAACAATTTCAGTTAGTTTACTTATATAGTCTTTGACAGTTAGATTTTCGCATGCGTCCAGTAGTATAGATTGTTCTTTTGATGGAAAACTCAAGTATTTGCAGCTCCGGCGTACGACTTCGTGGGTTGCTCTTGGAGGTTAAGTGACGGATTCATCTTGAGTTTGGCTGGTACTGCTTTATTCATGAGGATACGTTGAGCCAGCCGGCAGGCCGGCCAGAGAAACGCTGTGCACTGCTTGGAACACTGATAGCACTTTAAATAACACTGTTAGGTAATATTAACACTGAAGTGTTTTGGTTCGGAGATACAGTGTATAGGTAAGCTGATAGAGCGCAGCAGTAGTTGTTGCCTCTAACGCTGTCGAACTACGTGATTACATATTTTATCCGATTTTAGATATTTATTACATATTCTTACTGTTTTCATTACGTATTTATGTACATATTTTGACGTTTCATCCTACAAATTTTTCCGGTCTCTATTCATGACATTTGTTGAGGCTACAAAATAGCTTGTTTTTGGAAGATAAACGATGATCCGGGTTGACAAATAGACTCTTTCCTCCTTTTGTAATTTCGACACCAGGGAAAATTATCTAAAAACTATTAGTTTACTTCAGCGTAAAAATGATTGAGGCTTGAAGAATTTGTCAATATTACCTTTGTCTGGGGGAAAAGAAATCTTTCACTCGAAATGTGGGCTTGATGGTGTTATTACGCGGAGATCGCGTGCAAACGCGTTATTTTCACGGAGACTGCGTACCTATGCTTGGCCCTCTACCAATTGTAAAAAATATAATTTTCAAAGCACCCAAGATGTGAATTACTTAGGCGATTCTTTGAGAAACCGCTCGGCTGAAGATATCCAACAATTGACATTCGTGGCGTCTTATTTGGAAAGGCGTTCTCGGAATGTTAACAATACGAAATGCTGTCTGTGCTGGCCGGCTCCCAGTAACTGGCGCAATCTCGTGAGCGTCTTTGAAAGCAGTTCAAAATTTTCAAAAACAGTTTCTTTTTTTCTTTTAATTTGTTGCGTCTCGTTTGACGCAACGCGTCTCCAAGCCCCTTGGGGGGGCGTTGAGCGCTTTGCGCTTCAGTGCCTAACAGCGCTGGAGTAATCCTCCGTTAATATTGTCTGTCGCGTCTCGTCGCAGTCGGTTGTCAAGAGGACCGCCAGGTAGCATCTCCGCGTACGCGCCTCCTACCGTGCTCCTGCGTCACTACCCAGCGGCCAGAATTAGGAAGGAATGAGGATAGGGGTAGGGTTTAGGACACTTCACAGGGGTTGGACTAGCCCTTGTGAAGCAGCAGAACTCGTTTTGTTGGAACAAATTTCACATGAGATTCGACGGGAATCGAACCCGGATCTCAGTGGTTATAAGCTTGCGACTTTGCAATGAGCCACGAGTACAGCAGTCATGCCAAAGAGTTTATACACGTGTTGCCTTTCTCTCTGGAAGCCCGCCCGCTGTTTTTACAGAAAATATATTGTAAGTCTAACGAGGGACGTTTAAAATGTATACCCTTTGATGTTAATTAGCGCCAAGGAATTGCTATAAATGATTGAATTCCAAGTACAGCGCCAAATTTGAATTGATTTTGGCCGCCTATGAGCCAACAATGTTAATTCTTTTTATTATTATTATTATTATTATTATTATTATTATTATTATTATTATTCATTTATTAACTTTCTCAACACTGTTGGATATTACATAATACATCTGAATTCAGATTCAAGATGTATTACAAACAGTTGACACATTGTTTTGCTTCATAAGAACAGAGATGAAATCAAATTTACAATAAGAACAAAAGTCAAATTAAATTTACATATAAGAACACAAGTCAAATTAACTTTAAATATACTATAGAAATAACACATTCACATAAATCATTCACTATCATGTCACTATAACCATTCCCACGTATACACATCCACACGGCACTCACTGGCTGTGTACGCTTGGTAAAACCGTAATTGAGTTGAGTTCAGTTAAGCTCGTCTTCCAAGAACTTTCTCACAATATGGCAAGTGTCCAGTATCACAGATCTCAGAATTTTTGATAAATAGCTTTCTAATTCAAGGGTTTCTAAGTGTTTCTTCGCGCTTTTAGAAATTAGTCGTGTCACCGAAATGATGGTGTGTCTAACCACAACTTTCTTGACTTTCCTAATTTTCTTTACTTCATCTGCCTGATCTTTATATTTGCGGTTTCATGACATTTTCGTCATTGATCATCTGAGATTTCTTCCTTGATTATATATTTCCGGTAATTTCTAGTATATATTACTCTATCTTGAATCGCCATCAAAGTTGTTTCGTACAGAAGTTTCCGTACTTGAACAAGAGGCTTGTTGCTTCCTCATCTATATTATTTTTCTCTAATTGATTCGTAAATGTGCCAAGCAATCCCTTTTGCTTCCAGTTCTTTATCTTATCTTCTATTGATGTACTGTGTTTTTATTATTATTATTATTATTATTATTATTATTATTATTATTATTATTATTATTATCGTGGTACTACTCGACTGAAAACCGTTGTGCTATGATCAACGTGCTCGCTCGTGGCGTATAGCGAAGTCGCTAGCCTTTCACCACTGAGGTCCGAGTTCGATTCCCGTAGAATGGCATGTGCAATTTGTTCCAACAAAACGAGTTCTGCTGCTTCACAAGGCCTAGTCCAACCCCTGTGAAGTGTCCTAAACCCTACCCCTATCCTAATTTCTTCCCAATACTGGCCACTGGGTAATGACGCCGGAGCGCGTAGTTGGAGGCGCGTACGCGGAGATGCTACCTGACGGTCCTCTTGACAGCTGACTGCGACGTGATGTCACACATGACAGATAAAGTGGATAACGTGGCTAATGAAGGATTACACCAATGCCCAAAAGATAATGGAGGATTACTTCCCAAGCGCAAAAAAGCGCTCAACGTTCCCTAAGGAGTTTGGAGACTCGCTGCGTCAACTTGTCGTAACAAATTAAAAAAAACAACACGTACGTACAACAAAGGTACGAAACGAATAGTGATCAGGCTCGACCGAAAGAGGAAAAACATTGTTAGCAGGCAAACTTCTAAAGATCCAAGAGGAAGATAAGTGTTAAAAGACAAGTTTAGAGTGTTAAAATGTACGAACGAGTGGTATTTGTGAAAAGAAACAGGATACTCATGGATATTCAGCGATCCAACGGCCATACGCCAGAACCACGTCCATTCCAGCGCAGAAAACAAGATGAGTGAATCACCACTTAATACGTGGCAGTTCAAAACAGTACGTGGGCTGTGAGATGATTGAGATGACATAATTTGCCGGCCAATAGTAATAAGAGAACTTTAATTGCCAGGTTAATGAATGCTAGTAGCAACGGCAATTCGAAAGAAGATGGCGGTTGTCAAAGAGAAGAGCATATTCAAGATCGCGCAGTCACGCCGCATGTCCAGATTCGACTACGATGGCGGCGGTAACCAGCTGATGCGTCAAAACATACTGCCAGTGTATGTTGAAAGAAGAGGCTGGTCGGAAGAAAATAGTACAGAACGCACCGGACCTTCATATCAAGTAGCAACGCGAGCTGTTACCGTTACTTATCGTGATGTTGAAGAATCATTACCACTGTATAGCGGTAATGATGAGAAGTTCATAGTGTACAAGCATGGATTGATGAAATTGAAGATGCTGCACACTTGTGTGGATGGACAGACGAACTAAAAACTATGTATACAAAAAAACTATTGCGAAATTATTTGTGAAATACGAGTGGTGTAGTACTTAATTATTTAAGAGTTCATTACTGAAAGAGTTTGCAACAAGGGTTGCAAGCAAACTGATTCATGAACAGCTTTCAGTTAGGCAAAAGAAAACGGAAGTTACCTATTGAGAATATTTATACAAGATGCTTGATATTGTATCACAGTCAAATATAGAAGAACAAGTTGTTGTACAGTACGTGATAGATGGCATCCCAGATTACAACTCAAATAAAGTCATATCATATGATGCAAAGAATACACAAGAATTTAGAGCTAAATTTAATTTTTTATGCAGCAATGAAGATAACACAAGAAAATTCCAGATAACAGAACAAAAAGAAGGATTCAAGCAAGAAAAAGAAGTATACAAGCAGACAACTGATAAACAAGAAAAGAAAGAAGTCGGCAAGAAAACACCATTAAACAAAGATCTTAGCAAACGTCACAACTGTGGTGAATTAGAACATTTAAGAATAGACTTTCCTCAGAAGTCAAGGGGGCCGAAATGTTTTAAGTGTAGTGAGTTTGGTCACATTGCAACGAAGTGTCAAATGTCAGATGTTGCTCATGCAGTGGTTACAACCCAAGGTGAACAGAATATAAGCAATGTACTGATTGAGAAGCCTGTAAGAAAAGTGACAGTGTTAAATCATGAAAGGTATTCATTATTAGATACTGGAAGAGACATAAATTGTTAAAAGGGAAGTGTACATTAAAATGGGTGCTCCTAAGCTAAAAGATGATTTTTGTTTCAACGTGTAGGCCAAAACAAGGCGAGTACCCTAGGATCATTTGTTACTGATGTAAACATTGAAGATGTGCCAGTCAAGGTAAAATTGCATCTGATGCCAGACACCTTTATGAAACATGATCATTTGTTGGGAAAAGATTTTTATGGGCAAACAAAAGTGACATTAGAAGGGGTGATATAACCAGCATAACTAAAGAGGCTAGATGCTAGAATAGCTACATTAATAAACAGTTATAACCTATCCACGACTGCTGATGTAAAGACAGTTGTGAAAATTGTGTTGTATGATGAAATTCCTGTTTAAGAAAGACCTAGACGTTTATCACCAAGGTAGAAGGCAGAAGTAGAAACGCATATCAAAAATTGGTAGGATGAAGGTATTATTAGACATTCTACGTCCGAATATGCTAGCCCTGTTGAGTTAATAAACAAAAATAGTGGTAGTACTAGATTGTGCATAGATTACAGAAAGTTAAATAAGAACGTTATCCAGTGCCTTCGATAGAAAATCAAATTGACAGGTTACAAGATGCAAAAGTTTTCAGTGTTAGATTTAAGAAATGGTTTCTTTCATGTACCCATTTAAGAAGCGAGCAAAACCTATACAGCCTTTATACTCTCTGACAGTCGTATGAATTTAGTAAGAGGCCTTTTGGATTTTGCAATTCTCCAGCTGTTTGTCAACAATTTGTGAATACTGTTTTGAGATCCCTGATTGCTGATGGTACAGGAAGAAAGCATGAAGAAATGAAGAAGCAATCATGAATTTGAGCAAAGTTTTAAGAGTGGCTGAATCCAATGGACTAGAAATAAATTGTGTCAATTCCTGCAAAAAAATGAATACTTAGGTCTTGAAGTTGAAGATTGTAAAATTAGACCTTCCAAGCAGAAAGTGCAAACTGTAAAAAGTTTTGCCATATTGAAAGGTGTCTAGAAAGAGCAAAGTTTTTCGGTTTATCCGGTTACTTTAAAAAATTCATACCAGATTATTCAAGAATAGCTAGGTTATTGTCAGATTTACTAAGAAAAGATACCACTTGTGAATTTGGACCTCATCAAGACGTAGCATTTTTAAAGTTAAAGTAAATTTTGGGGAGGAAAGAGTAAGACTTATGGTGGTGGTGGTGGTGGTGGGGGGGGAAGGGTGTGTTTGTATAACAATCGTATTCCTGTAACAAGTTATTAATGAAACTTTATTGTTGAAAAGTCTATGTTTCATTTATAGAGTTTTCCCTCCAGCAGCCCTCCTACATTATTACTTATTATTACTATTATTATTGTTGCTTATTTAATATACACATAGATGATCTAATACAGAAATGGAAACTTGTCATCAGCCCTGACGTTCAACTAAGTAGAAATACATTTTTAAATGTGCTGTTATATGCTGATGGCGTAATAATTCTACAAGAAACTGAAGACCAGTTACAAAGAGTGTTATACAAGCTACATAAACTTGAAGAACAAGACAATATTAGTATCTCTAACAGGAAAACTAAAGTCATGGTCCACTATAGAAAACACTCGCTCGAAAATAATTACCGACGATACTCCCGTAGGGACATTGAAAATAAAAGCAATAGATTTCAATCAGTATGCGAGATAATAAATAATAAAACATGGAAAGATACAAAAACCAAATTTTACAGGACAATGGCTGTCCCTATTTTTTTGTATGTCAGTGAATTGTGGATAATTAAAAAGGGAGACAAAAGTAAAATCCAAGCAGCTGAAATGAGATTCCTCAGTATAGTTAAAGTCTGCACCAAATATGATCTCATAAGAAATGAAGATATCCGAAAAGATCTGGACATTTATAACGTAAGTGAAGAACTAAAAAAATTCAAAGATTCTTGGAGACAACACTTAAGAAAAATGGACGCCAGATTATTAAGCCATTACATTTCTTGGGATAGACTATCGAAAAAAGGGAACACAAATATCACCTTGAATAAAGTAACCTATTTACATGCTTATTGATAACAAGTTAGCCTGTTTATGTTTGGAGTTATGGATGACGGATGCAGGGAACAGAAGTAGAATTTATGGAACATAAATGAAGTTTCTAGAGAAGACACTTGCAAGTTGCAAGAAAAGAAAAAAATAAAAACCTAACCCTTCAGTGGTCGCGCGGAATACTATTGTAATGAGTAGTATTTATTCGCTGTTTGCAGGGAGAGTTGACAAACCTTTGAAGTGGACTTTTTAGTACCTTTCGTAGAAGGCCTCAGTTATCGAATAATAGCAAAATATGACTCAAGTGATAACTGCTCCACGAGCGATAAGCGCCGGAAACAGCTTGAATTACAGTAGTAATCCACGCGACCACTAGCGGCTGTGTCTGCCTCAGCTGACTCGCATGAATATCGCTGCAATCGATGCTCTGAATGTTTATGCAATGTACAAAGAGGTCAAAATTTGACAAGAAGGGAATTTCCAAAAGATCTTGCTTTGTTCTATATGAAACCAGAAATGAAAAGGAAGATCGAGATAAAATATGTGCCGACAGCAATAAGAACACGCGGGAGACATACTGGGAATCCGAGAAGGGGCTGAGGGTTCAGCGGAGTCACCAAAGGGCAACGTGGGATGTTGTTATCTCTGTGGACGTCAACGAAACAAAAGCACTCGATAGTACTGCGAAAGTTGTGTTCAGTTTGTGTGTCACATTCAGAAAATCTGTGGAATATTTATCTAATACTGACATTGAAACACATTCCGAATAGAGGTTTCAGGTGTTTAAACAATTTTGTGAAACTGCTTTATTTAATAATTGTAATGCAAACTATACTACAAAATGCACAACACATATAGAGCAAATACTTTTCAAAAACAAATAGCTATTCGAATGAATTTCAGTATATTTGTTTAAAAGCATAATACATACATGTTTGTGTAGTGTTTCATAGAATTCTTAATATGTCAACGTTCTAATACATTATGTAGTATTTTGTAATTTAAAAAGACGATTTGTTTGTAAAAGAGTGTTAATAAGAGTTTCTTAAAAGTGGATTACAACTGTAATCCACGTGACCACTCGCGTTCCAATTCTGAGCGTGACCACTGAAGGGTTAAATAATGAAAAATGGAAAATCAACTTAGTAAAATATAAATAAAGACACCACTATTAAATGGGCATTAAAGTAGAGAGTGATAACATAGATAGTGAGGTCAGAAGGTAGAACAATACACCCTCTTCCGAATAAAGAATATAATGACCTTGAAGGAAGTGGACAAAAATCCCTCGAAGAAGGAAAATCTCTTGAAAGAAGGAAGATATATTCTCAGAAAAATTCTGTGTATTTAATAATTATGCCGATGCGAACGTTGTGTGAATTCGTGCATTATTTCAAGAAAGAGAAATGTGCCCCTGCATTTCGTGACGAGCAGCATCAACAAAAGAACGGAAGAGAGACTCATCTGCTATTCAAAACCTGTACTTCAATTGCTCGTAATTATTGTTCTTCTATAAACAAATATAGTACGTGAAACCAATAATCAATATGATGAATTAACTGTTATAAAATGTATCTATTTTTACGAATTTTCTCGTATTTAGGTACATTTACTATAAAAACAGGAATAACAACACATTATTGTTACACATACTGCTCTTTTGCCGAAGATGCAATAAATTGTATTTTAAACAGTCACTGTTAAAGTTGGTTACATTTATGACATGCAAAACGATCGATTTTTAGCACTAGTGATAATATTGAGAGGTTGCTCAAATTTTCAGATAAAACAGTTAATGCCAAAATGAAAATAATTTCACTTGATGAGCGACAATTGAAATTACTGTATCATTGTACCCAATTAAGTGATTTGAACACTTGCATTAAAATAAAAAGAAAATTGGTAAGTATGTCTCAAGAATAAAATGTGGCACAGCACACGTGGTACAAGTGATTTTATTTGCCTTGTAGGATTGCGCCACTCGGCCTATCGATCTCCGTGAAGTTGGCCGGGAAAAATCTGGCAAATCTGCAAAAGTGGCGATTAGTTTTGCCAATGCGAAATGTTGCGTCAGGAGGCCGAGAGGCCACCTCCGTGAAGTTGGCTGGAATAAATCTGCGATTTTAACCAAACTTGGTATATCGTGTGCCCAGGTTTGCCCACCAAAATTTTTCGTTTGCTCACCCCAGAAAAAGTTAGACCCAAAAATGTTTCGCGCCAACTTCACGCTGGCCGAAAAAAAAATTGGGATTTCAACCAAACTTTGTATATAGTTTGCCCAGGTTTGCCCACCAAAAAGTTTCGTTTGTCCACCCCCAGAAAAGATGTTAGACGCAAAACCAACTTTCGGGCCACTACACGCTGGCCGGAAAAAATCTGGGATTTCGACCAAACTTGACATATCGATTGCCCATCGTTTACCCAGGTTTGCCCACCATAAATTATAGTTTTCCCTCCTACACAAAAAAAAGTTACACACAAAAAAGGTTCGGGGAAAATCGATATTGATATAAAAATTTTAAAAAAGTAAATCGTTTGCCCAGGTTTGCCCACCACTAAAAAAAAAACATTTTCGAACCAACTTAAGGTTGGCCGGAAAGAAATCTGAAAATTGAACCGAACTTCGCATATCGCATATCAATCACTTCCCAGGTGTGCACATAAAACAAATTCACTTATCTATTTGCCTAATCAAGTTTTATTTCGTTTATTTTTCTTCACTTCAGAATAACACATCAGTAATGAGAACTCTTTAAGTAATGAGAAATGGAATTCCAAGCAGAAGCGTTTATCCTTAGATGGCCCTGGAAGCAAATCCGCGCTTTGTCCGGCTCTGCTAAGAGTTTTGCTAAAGCAACAATTATGATATTTTGCATACTACATTCTAATAGTGTGTTATCGATGGCCCAGAATGAATTTGCGTTTGCCGAGAAACAGAAATGGAATGGTATTACAAGCAGAAGCGTTTATTCTTAGATGTCACGGGAAGTGAATCCGCGCCTTTGCCGGTTCTGCTAATCGTTTCGCTTAAGCAAAAATTAAGATATTTTGCATACTACATTTTAATAGTCTGTTATCGTTCGCCCAGGATGAAGTTTTGTTTGCCCAGGCACAGAAATGGAATTACAAGCAGAAGCGTTTATTCTTAGATGGCCCGGGAAGCGAATCCGCGCCTTTGTCCAGTTCAGCTAAGCGTTTGGCTAAACATTACCTCTATTCCTTCACCGTATAGCCACCGTGATAGCCACACCGACCAAATAAACGAAAGCGCCAGCCGAATCCCCGTAAAATACACGCTTCTGCCTGTAACTCCATTTCAATGCCTGGGCAAACGAAAATTATATCTTATCAGACGAAAATACACTATTAGAAAATAGTATTCTGAATATTATAATTGTTCCTTCTGAGTAAGTATTAGCCAACCCGATCATATAAGCGTAGGCGCCAGACAGATTTCCGTCAGAATATACGCTTCTGCCTGTACTGCATTTCTGTACCTGGGCAAACCAAAAAATTTACTGAGCTAACGAAAACTAACAATAAAGAAATTGTATGCTGAATATGATAATTCTTACATAAGCGTAAGTATTAGAAAGACCGATCATATGGGCGAAAGCAACAGCCAGAGCCCTGTTAAATAAACGCTTCTGCCTTTAATTCCATTTGTGGGCCTGGACAAACGAATATTGTCACTGGGCAAACGAAAATACACTATTAAGAAATAGTATACTGAATATTATAATTGTTTTTACTATTGCTTCTGGATAAGTGGTAGCCAGGCCGATTATATGAACATAAGCGTAAGCTGGAGCTCCGTTAAATAAACGCTTCTGCCTTTAATTCCATTTCTGTGCCTGGGCAAACGAAAATTGTCTGTGGGCAAACGCAAATACTCTATTAGGAAATAGTATCATGGGCAAACGATTTACTAAAATATTTAAAATACCTGAATTTTTTTGGACAACTTGGATTTGCCACGAACATTTTTTTGCGTGTATGTTTTTAAATTTTTGGTGGGAAACCTGGAAATTGTTTTTGGAATTTTTTGGGGTGGGCAAACGAAAATGTTTGGTGGGCAAACCTGGGCAAACGATATACTAAGTTTGGTTGAAATCGCAGATTTTTTCCAGCCAACTTCACGGAGGTGGCCTATCGGCCTCCTGACGCAACATTTCGCATTGGCAAAACTAATCGCCACTTTTGCGACTCGTATAATTAACTACTATTATTACGTACGCGAGATTCCAAAATGTAAATCTGAGTGTTTTAAAACCTAGACAGATAATTTACGAATATGTTTCTTCAGAAAATGAAATTCATTTAATTTACAAAGAATGTTTCTGATTTGACATTATTATACGTTATTATGCATGTTAAAGCTACAGAGGATATATTTTCTTATTACCAACTGTTACAACTTCATTTAATGTATTCTTCTGTACTTGTGAAACAAACTAATTTCATTTTGTTTGGCTTCAAAATAAACACAATTTAAAGCGTATTCTTTACATGTGCAAATTGTAATCAAATATTTCATGAACAAAAAGAAAAAATCAAACATCAAAATTAATTTAATAAACTATTAAAATGGTTAAGGAAAAATAATACAATAATAACAAAAGAGAAAGTAAAACAATAAAATATGTTTATGAAACAGCAATACTTCTATGCTCATTATCACAAAGGCGAATTACAAAAAAATCTGAAGAGAGGGCTTTTTAGGGTTCTGTATTGTGATAGAGAGTATTTAATACAACCGGTAATTGTTATCAATGCGTTCGTTTAAGTACTATATTATCACCCTATTACACATTATTCTGCTGCTAAGAAAACAAGATTAAGTGCTGAGGTGCAAAGAATTACAGCTTTTCTCTCCATGACAATGTAGCCAGTTAGGGAAGTATGTTGCTCTTGAAAGGAAGTTTTGCGATTAGTTTTGTTAAATGCTCAAGCTTGTCAAGTTGCGAATTGTAAAGGAGAGCTACTCGTGAAGTTGCTTTGCTAGTTTATTTAGATCTGTTGTTAAGGTGAAGACTTCAAAGTTTCTGGTGTAGTTGGACTACGAGTTGGTCTCCAACGTTTGAAATATTTATCTAGTAATTACAAATCGTGGGTCATTATCTGTTCCAAACAGTTCAAGGTCTTGTTTTGAGTGGTAAGGGCTAGTTTGTTTGCTTTTGCAAAATTTCTGCTCACGGTTTAAGTAAGGCAGACAAAATCTGGCAATCTTTTTTTTTAACTAAACAAACTATAGAGATACAACAATAATTTTCCTTACCGAACTCAATTTTTGGTCGAAATGACTTGTGATCACAAAGAAATCGCGATTTCTCCCTCTCGCTCGCTCCCTCCCTCTCACTTCGTGTGTGTGTATATATACATACATATATATGTATATATATATATATATATATATATATATATATATATATATAGTGACGTCATGGGATTAGGCAACCCCATAACGCCACAAGCAGCTACGTAAAGAAGCCCACGAACAGAGAGGAGTAGGGTACGCGGCGGAGCGATGGCTTGTAAACGCGCCATCTACCCACACTCGCACAGCTTTTCGAACTCTGACGCCCGAACTAGCGAATAATGTTTTTCCGGGAGGTCACGAAAAGAGGAGAATATGCACCCCTCCAAAAATAGCACAAGCTTCACTGAAACGGCCAGTATTTGAAGCTGTTGTATCGCAGCACATTATCTGTACTTTATCATGGAGGTTCCAGTCAAAGAGTGCAGTTGAAATGGCTTTAGCTTGATGTTTTCCAGAAGAACTCTCTAATTTTGGTACTGCAAGAAGCTGTTCTCTATCGTCAAATGAAGCAATAATTGGCAAGCGTTCTTCTTTTGAACTTCGTACATCCAATCCAGGTAATAGTTTTCCATCCCAATGGACTGTGACTACGTCAGGCAAATTATTCTGGAAGTCAGTTTTTATTGCTCCTGCCCTGGATTTTCTCGCCTGAGTACGAATTCGCTGAATCGAGGATTTGTTAATAAGGAAATCATCGCTGTTCAGACCAAGCGCTTCTACAACCGCATGGAGAATGTACACTGAGTCCCTTATGCTTAATTAGCATCGATCTAAAGCTGCTACCAGTTTAGGAGTTATGAAGCTTTTCGTGCCTCTTTTAGAACTTTTTTCAGGGCGAGGAATCTGAGTACTAAGTTCAGAGTTCGAAATCTGTTGGTCATCCGAATTCTCCAGACATTCCAAGCTATCTATCGAAGAAGTAGATGCAACAGCCAATAACTCTCTTTGTTTTACCTTTCTTTCCTCCTCTTCCAATCGACTTTGCCTAACTCGTTCTTCTTTCTTCGTCAATTTTTTGTCAATTCCATCTAAGCATCCCGGTCGACCTGGCTCTCTCGGTTTCCTTAAAAATTCTTTGTCTTCCTCTATCTTCATTCTGTAGAAAGCATCAGCATGTGCAATATCAAATAAGTTATCACGGTCTTTTACAAAATTATTTTCACGGTTCTTGAACGTCCCCAGAGTTTTCTTACAGTTTTTTTGCAGCTCCCTCCAAACATAATATAACTCAACAAGTTTCTTCATGCAGTTAGGAAATGCCTTCGTAGGAATTCTGGCTTTTTCCCAAAATATAATGCACCCTCTTATAACAATATTCGCACTTTCACTATCAGTCATCTTGACTTCACGAATATTGTAAAATAAAACGATGAGAACTTGTCGATTAAATGGTAATTTTGCACCATTTATCTGGTGGCTTGGCAGTCCGATAAGGTAAATATTTTGTTTATCACTTCGTAATTCCACAGACATCTTCACACAATAAACAACAACGCACTAATAACGTTAGAAATCACGTATGAAATGACAATTGAAACTCGCTGTAACAAGTCACAGCGCTGCACCCGTGCAACTTGTATGGATAAGTTAAAAATTAATGTCGGTATATACACACATATACACATATACACACACACATACGGAGAAAGATGTGTAAAGCGACACACTGCATCCAGTAGGACCAGTCAGCTGCAATGTTGACGAATGTATTGCCCATAATCATTTAAGCCCATGATTCCGTTGTCCTGGTCAGCTACTTGTGTGGGGGGAAGGTTGGAATCTAACTTCGGGCCCATTGACCAAGATATGAGGACCCGAAACGGTCGTGCTGACTGTTGCTTGCCAGACTAACGAATGTACATTCACTCTATCTAAAGGTCGTGTTCGACAGCAGGTTGTTCATTCAGACGCGTTCAAGGGAGAATTAAAAGATGGTTAATTAGAATTAAAAGATGGTTAATTAAAAAGATGATTAAATCGAATTCGCAATAAAACTTTTAACTTGAAAAATACAAAACTTATCTCTTCTTCAAACGCTCTTCATTATTGATGCTAGACAGTTTTCTTAAAATTTTAGATTTTAATTTTTAAAAACATTGTTTTTTTAGAATACGATATGAGTGGTTTTTGCAATATTTGGAGTTAAATTGTGTCAGTGTACAATGAAATACTTCGATATTTATTCAAACACGACAGGAGTTTTTTTTGGGGAGAATTAAACATTCTTTTACGGTAACAATCCGTGTTTCATTTATACCTCAAAATATTTCAAAAATGGAACTTTTCGCTAGAAACTAAAAACCGTTAGGGTTGTGAGAACTGTCGCCTTGACGTGGAATTGCCACATATATACTTGCCACAGTCATTCAGATAAATACACACGGAGGTAGGTAGTCCACAGGGATTTTTAGAGACCCACAGAGGCAGGTGGAATCAGACACTGACATACAAATACACAAACATGTTTCACCGAGGTGGAGGTTGAATTCACAACCAAACCAGCCAGGACGTTCGCATCCCGCCTGCGCCTGCTCGGTTTGCAATTGCCGTCCGCTTTTATTTATCTTCACTTGCGTGAAAAAATGTCCAGCATTTGAAATAATTTTACACAATACTGCACTATCTTTCCATACGCTACAGATCCAACAGTCTACGCAACGATGTGAATATGATGACAATATTTATACATAAAAAATTGGCAACACTTTCATTTTCATACATGTAATAAATGAAAGCACACGATAAAGCCATCAATGAAATGTTGGGACTGTGATGCGGCGCGATGGTGGATGGTAGCTCATTGTGTTGAAAAGCAATGAATGGAGTATTATCAATTTTTTGCACTGTACCACTTAAGATATCGGACAATCGGATGTTTTTAAAATTCTCTTGTCAAAAGAGTACAATAATTGTTAAAATCATAAAAGAAAACAACAAAAAGCAATTAAAATACGAGATCAACATGGTACTCTATTGCGCGTATTTATTGTATAAACTACACTAAAGAAAATAGTTTTAAATTTTGTTAATTTGATCCTTTTCACTACTACTTGATTTTGGCCTGCAACGTTTTCCATATGTTGCATGCCTTCCTTTCTTTTTTACAGGCTGAGTAATCTACAGATTCTCTGCATTATTATTCAAAAGAAAACACAGCTAAGTGACCCCCAAATGTCATCAGGTAAAAATCATTGGAGAACAATTGAAATGAAAAGATTAAACTTTCTGCTCCACAGAGACGCCAGAAACAAACTTACGTGATTACGGTGTGAAACGAAATCTCAGCTTAGCAGTTAGCTACAGATTTTGTATGGATAATTAGTTCTAATGGTACTACAATAGCACATTTTCTCGCATTATTTATAACTTTTGCAATTTTCGAAAATTCAGAGGGTTCTACGTTAGTGAGGCCTATGCCATTGTTTAGGAAATCTGTTCTATACGTGAAAAAAAATTAAGAAAAATATTTAAGCCACTTTTGATAATAAACTATAAATTGCACTAAATATAACAGATTTTTCAAGAAAAAATTCCATTATTGAAATTTTGTACTATTGCAATGTTACTTGTTTACCAGAGGCTTTGCGGAAAAGGGACCAGCACTACTTTTCAAAGTCCTTTGATACAGACAAGAAGAAAAATTAAAGAAAAGAATTGGGACTGTTTGAGGAAATAATAGTTTAAAAATACCTCAATATTCACGCAGAATGAGCAAAAACTACATATGTGATGTAAAAAATGTACATAATTTTATTGCAAGATTTTAATTTTTAACAACAGATTTTATTGAGGAAAAATCTCAATATTGAATATTGTAATTGTAAGAAGATGCTGAAAAATGTTGAACTTTTGCAATTTACGAAATGATTATATTATTTAAATATTTTAATGAAAATAAGACCTACGCCAGTTTTATACGCGTCCCTTACGCTATCACAACACTAAGTTTGATCAAAGAATTGAGAGTCATTTTTGAGAAATAGTAGAAAACGTTCAAGGTTCATGTAAAGTACCCATTAAAATAAAATATTCGTTCCAATCTTACAGGACCTTGCGTTTGTCTTACTTGAGGCCTATCGAAGTTAGAAAAAATCGACAAACATTAGTTTAGGCTGGGGTTATCCACCAACGGACAGAGGTAGACACACGTTTTGCCATCAATCGATTTTTCGATATCAAGGACCGACAAAATATGGATTCTGAATAGAAAGTTATTATTTATTATATTTGGAACTATAATTATCTACTTCTTCGTTTTCAGGGGGACAATAAGATGTGTTCTATCGAAAAATCGCCAATTTTGTGCAATTACAATAATTTCTCCCGATTATTTAATCTTGTACCATTAATCTATATTATTATTATTATTATTATTATTATTATTATTATTATTTATTATTATTATTATAGACGAATTCAGTTTCAAGAAGTTTTGGGATATAAGCAATAATATTAATTATTTTCCAGTAATTTGAAACATTAAAAGCCACCTCTCTTATTTGATTTTCACTGACAACAGAATTTAGATGCTTATGCATCCTATATGTTAAGTTTTATAGATTTGTGGGCCTTGAATACATACTACCCCTTATTGTTTGTTGATCTGAGCTTCAAATGTACAGCAAACATTGCCTCTTTGAACGTTCTGGAATTTGCTAACTCCAAACTATTGAACCGTTCCTGCGACTATCGATGACGGCAGCCGGCCGTTCGAATTCTTCTCCAGAAAGTGGCTGACTTTGATCTGTCCAGCTAGCTAGTTTCGAAAACCTACGACCGTTGGGACTCAAACCCTTCCGCCAACTCGCTGCAGATACGACGGTAATGCAGCTTCCGAGCCAACTCATCCCGACCCTCGGTTCAGATTATTTAACATCCCATTAAAATGTGCACAGTAAATATAATCCACCAGCTCTCACTTTATATCAAGAAAGCACAACTTTCACTAACATCTATGAATATTTTACAGCTTCATTACCATTCAGGTCCATCACTATCAAATACTCCTCATCTCTCCACAAAATCCTGTAAACAGCACCGGTCTGTCTACGCCCCCCACCCCTGGTGGCCCTTTGCTTTCCAACCACGCGCCTCCTCGTCCCTGGCCCCCGTGCCCGAGCCCTGCCCCGCGTGAGGAAGCGAAGGGGCAGCGCGGGTGGCGCCATCGATCCAGCCAGCGGCGCGACTGAAACCGAGCGCGAGGTCCCAAATAAACGTCCGTAGTCCCAGGTCTCCTTCCGGCCCGGACACCCGCGCCCTCGGCTCGGGATTTTCAATTCAATTCCGTTCCGTTCCGTTCCGTTCAGTTCAGTTCAGTTCAGTTCCGTTCAGTTCCGTTCAGTTCCGTTCAGTTCCGTTCAGTTCCGTTCAGTTCCGTTCAGTTCCGTTCAGTTTCGTGCGATTCGATTCAAGTCAAGTCAGTTTTTGCGGTTCATCTCAAAGACTTGTGTCTAAATTAGCCCCTTTCAAGGGTATATTGGAAAGTTTCACCATGTTTTGGCCTCGAATTTTGCCTTTTTTAGTTATTTAGTTAGTATTATAGTTATTGAAGGAGTTATCTAGTATTTTAGTTATTGAGGAGGAGTAAGGATACTGGATCTAAAAAACTTCAGACACCACGACCCCTGTTTCTCTCTGTGCCACAATTATAAATATTCGCAACCCAGCATTAGTATCTATTGCTAAACTTGCATTGGACCATTTGATGTGTTTCTGGATACGTGTGAACGGTTTTTTTCACAACAGTTTTAAATACACACAGAAACAATCCAATGAAGGAAGTGATTTGAGACAAACTTTTATTCCAGATATTGATTGTTTCGTGACACTGTCAAAAATTCCATTGAGTTCATTATTCAGAAACTGCGCCGCTCATTTTTGCTTTCTCGTAAACGTACGTCTATACGGAGTAATTTATGAAATGTAGAGAAAGTTTTGTATGGCTGCAGTAAATCGATTTGGAGATTTCAACGAAAATACACGCGTCGGGGTCCACTGATTCCGAAAAAGTGTTGTCTTTTTTAAAGACGTCCGTCCAACTGGAGGTCGGTCTGCCTGTTCGTCCGTCAGCCCGTCCGTCCGTCTGTCCATCTGTCTATCCGACCATTTGTCTGTCCGTCCCTCCGCCGGTTCGTCCGTCTCTCCTGTGTCCGTATGTCTGTCTGTCCGTTGTCTGTCTGTCTGTCCGTTGTCTGTCTGTCCGTCCTCTGTCTGTCTGTCTGTCTGTCTGCCTTCTGTCTGTCTGTCTGTCTGTCCGTTTGTCTGTCTGTCCGTCTGTCTGTCTGTCTGTCCGTTGTCTGTCTGTCTGTCTGTCCGTCCGTTGTCTGTCTGTCCGTCGTTGTCTGTCTGTCCGTCCGTTGTCTGTCTGTCTGTCCGTCCGTTGTCTGTCTGTCCGTCCGTTTTGTCTGTCTGTCCGTCCGTTGTCTGTCTGTCCGTCCGTTGTCTGTCTGTCCGTCCGTTGTCTGCCTGTCCGTCCGTTGTCTGTCTGTCCGTCCGTTATCTGTCTCTCTGTCCGTCCGTTATCTCTCTCTGTCCGTCCGTAGTCTGTCTTTTTGTCTGTCTGTCTTGTTGTCTGTCCGTTGTTGTCTGTCCGTCCGTTCTGTCTGTCTGTCCGTTTCTTCGTCCGTCCGTGTCTGTCCGTCCGTGTCTGTCCGTCCGTGTCTGTCCGTCCGTTGTTTCTGTCCGTCCGTTGTCTGTCCGTCCGTTGTGTCTGCTAGCCGAATGCACAGGGGTTTCTTCAATTTGGAGAAGATCGTACGCATGGTACGTGTGGTTTAGGCGCTAGTAGTGTTCACAGACGGACGGGCGCGAACAGGCAAGGCAGGCGACGAACGACGAGACAACGGGCAACGAACGGCGACGAACGGAACGAACGGCGAACGACGGCGACGACGGCAGTACACGACAGACGTTTGAAAAAACACTTTCTCGGACAGGACAGACGGACGACGACGGAACGAGAACGACGACGACAGACGACGGACGACGAGACGAACGAGACAGACGACGACGACGACGACGACGACGAACGGAACGAGACGACGACGACAGACGGACGACAGACGAACGACGACGAACGAACGAACGACAGACGGACGAACGAGACGACGAGCAGACGACGAACAGACGGAACAGACGACAGACGAGACGACGAACGAACAGACGAACGACAGACGACGACAGCAGACGACAGACGACGGAACAGACAGACGGACGGACAGACGAACGGAAGACGAACGACGAGACAGACGACGAACGACGACGGACGGACGAACACGGACAACGACGGAAGCGACGAACAGACGGACGAGACAGACGGACGAACAAACAGACGAGACGACGACGAGACAGACGACGACGACAGACGAGACGGACGACGCAGACGGACGAACGACGAGACGACAGACGAACGAACAAACGAGACGGCAACGAGCGACACGACAGACGAACGAACAGACGGACAGACGAGACGACGACGACGAGGACGGACAGACTGAACGAGACGGACGAGACGGACGAGACAGACGACGACGAACGAACGACGACAGACGACGGACGACGAACGACGACGAACGACGGACAGACGAGACGGAACAGACAGACGACGAGACACGACGAGACGAGACGAGACAGACAGACGAACAGACGGGACAGACAGACAACGACAGACGAACGACGAACAGACGAGACGACAGACAACGAACACGAACGAACGGATGAGACAGACGACGATAGACAGACGGACGATGAGACAGACGGAGATAGCAGACGGACGGATAGACAGACGGACGGATAGACAGACGGACGGATAGACAGACGGACGGATAGACAGACGGACGGATAGACAGACGGACGGATAGACAGACGGACGGATAGACAGACGGACGGATAGACAGACGGATAGACAAACGGACAGACGGACGTTTTGAAAAAACTTTTTCGGTATCAGATGTTTTATTTCCGTTTAAATCTCGAAATCGATTTGCCGCATCATTACATAACTTCCTCTATACTTCGTATATAACTCGCGTATATACGTATGTATACGAGAAAGTACGACTTCAATTTTTTCAATGAAAATGAGCAACAACAAAAGTCATTGTGTTTCTATGAAACGGGAAGTTTTTATCACCAGAGTCCGTCTCTGCTATGAATGCCAGATTTAGTGTGTCATAGAAGAAAAATCATTGGAATACTGAAACTTGCTATGTAGATGATAGGTAAATATTTTTAGTACGATCAGAATCAGCTGCATCAGAATTTCATGTCTTTTAATTAAATAATCGTATAAATAATAATGATAATAGTAATAATATAAACCACAAATCATTTTTATTGAAAGGTGGTAAATTTTCATTATATTAAGATAACTCTATATATGAAACTGAAATAGAAGTACCTACGGTACACATGTTCATTAGCTTTGTCACTTAATCCATCTATACCATTTATCTTCATTTGGAAGAATAATCATTGCTTTCACTTTTTTTCCTTTCCACTGAATTTTCCTTTCAATTTTCCTTTCCATTGAAACCTTAATTTTGACCAAAAGCAATCGTGGACGAGGTCTTCAAAAGAGAGAAGACAAAAGTCAGAGGTCAAAAATTGTCTGTCTTGTGTAGTACATCTCATTGATAGAGTAAAGGTCATTAGACATGCACATAATGAGTTTTCCTCGTTGTACTGTTGATAACGGCAAAAGCATTTGAGAGCGTTAAAGTAAAAATTAACTTTTTTAGAACAATGCTTCTATTTTCAACTCGTTTGTGCCATTAAAACGTTCAGGTGAATAAACATAAGATACGAGGGTACTAAGAATCACGGCAGTGTCAATTCACTGTCGTTTACATTTTCGATTTTTATCTCTTATTTATTTGTTATAATTGAATATGGAATGCTTGTTTAGGGAAAAATAGTCAAAATGCTACTGATGAAAAGTTGCCACAATGAAATCTGGCTTTACTCATATGAATATTGATTATTAAGAAACCTGAGAAGTTACGATAAGGCAGAGAAAAACAAATACGACCCGTTGATAACAAAATACAGATTTTTAAAACGAAATGGTAGGTGGCATTCGTGTTGGACAAAGGGCAAAATTTAATGAGATCTTAAAAAGGAAAGACATAGTATTAAAGAGGAAAAACTTCGTTAGAGTTAGGGAAAAAATACGATAGTCTGAGAGACGTAACTGAAATGTTTTGGAAAAAATGAATCTTACAAGATCGCACATATTAAAAGAGAAGGAATTTTTACCAGCATGTTAGCTTTTCTGACTGACAGTGGCAATTATAATTAAAATATTTTCTGCGAGATCATCAATCTTCACAAAATAAAATATGACAGTTTGCGAGCCGTGATGAAATAAAATGGTGTGAGCTGGAGAAAATTCATACACACGTTGCCTTGGGAGCAGTTGGTCACTATAATACCAGTTCCATTTGAGTATACAAGAGGCCAATGTTAGTACAAAACAGCATGAAAAACTGTATTCGTGTCAGGATTCTTCTATCGTTCTTTGGTCCCCACCGAACTCATTTATTCGTTTCTTTGGTATTTTAATGGAAACAGTATGAAGCTTATAATCTCAATTCACGAGTCGGAAATATCCCAGTTCCAAATATCGTACAAAATGAAGGAGAAATGACACGACGAAAATGGGAAATATCTCCGAATTTTTACCACCTTCAACAACTTGAGAATAACTAATACATGTAGTTTACTTGGACACGTTCACGTACACTTATACGGATTGTACACGTTACTTGGAAGAGGGTTCCGAACTATTATTGACTTGTCATGGCTAACAACAAGCTTGCACCGGGAGCGGTAACTCAGTGCATCAACTGATGTCACTGCAGCGTCTCGGACCGGGAGGTCCTAGGTTCGAGTCCTGACGGCGGCAGAATTTCCGACACTAGCTTTTCAGCTAGGTCGAATTTCGTCGCTATCAGGAGGAGAATTCTAGAGGCCGACTGCTCTGATCGGTAGTTTTCCGTGGTTTCTCCGATCAACACCAGGCGAATGCCTGAGCGGTACCCTACCAAACGGGACACGGACCGCGCGCGATCTGTCCTTCATCTTCCTTGTCCTACCCTCTCCCTTTACACACACACACACACACACACACACACACACACACACTTACACTAACATGCACTACACTACCACAAATTTTCGGGAGACCGGTCGGGAGCTTAGAGCTTGTCCCGGCTGGGGCGGTGTCGCGCTGGTGGGAGAGTCCTGGTTAGGGGGAAACCCCACTAGCCGACGGTAGGTCGACGCCGAATGTCGCCATTCAGCGGGGGAAGATCACCACCATACATTTATTTGAACTGCAATTGGGTATGACCCGGTGGCAGTTAATTAACAATAATTACAATAATAATAACACTTAACATTAATAATAACAACAATATTAATAATAATAACGATATTAATAATAATAACAATAATAGTAAAGGAGTACAGTACAAGCCGAACATGCAATAATTTACAATTAACTGCACGACACTGCACTGCACAACACTACACTACACTACACTACACTACACTACACTACACTGTTTTTGCTTTGAGTTACACTGACCAGCACTTCATCGCACTTCACCGCACTTCACAGCACTTCACCGCACTTCACCGCACTTCACAGCACTTACTCATTTAATGTCTATTACTATCATATTGTTCTAACTTATTTCTAAAACTTCGGACACTTAGAGGAAAGGCTTTGAAAATTGCTGCGGTAAACTGTTCCAATCTTTAATTGTTCTGTTACAAAGGAAAATTTCCCAAGATCTGAATTTTGTTTCCTTGTTCGAATTTTGTGAGTGTGATCGCTTCGCCGAAATAATTTGGTTTTCTAGTCTAACCTGAATTTCCTTCCAAGCTGTTTGACCTACGTATGATTTATAAAGAGCGCAAAGCCTCGCCCTTGTTCTTCTCATTTCTAGAGGTTCCATGCCTTTTTATCGCGTTAGTTCTGTAGGTAAACTTATTCGCTTTTCTCTGTATTCTATCTAGATTTTCCGGTGCGACTTTCTGTATGGATCCCAACATGCCACTCCGTATTCCATGAGAGGGCGAACCAGCGAAAAATATGCTAATTCTTTTGCGTTTGCAGAGCTTTTCTTTAGAATTCGCATTACAAAATGCAAAGACTTCCACGTTTTCCTAACTACCTGATTTATATGCTTCTCCCACCTAATTTACTATCTATATGAATGCCTAAATACTTGGATGATGAGACTCTTGGGATGATGACCTCACCTAAACGATAGTCTGGTTCCTCATAATTTCGTCCCCGCCCGAACGTTATTGTTTTGCTTTTCGATCCGTTAATTCCCATGTCATTTTTTCAGCCCAATCACGTAAATGTTCTAAATCCTGCTGTAATATTTGTTCGTCAGCGCTACTTTTGATTTTTCGGTATATAACACAATCGTCTGCAAATAAACGCACCTTTGATTGTATGTTAACGTGGAGATCATTTACGTACGCTAAGAAAAGTAATGGCCCTATGACACTTCCCTGTGGAACCCCTGAAGTAACAATAACCGTAGTCGAAAACTGAGTGCCAATTCGAACTTTTGTTTCCTGTCTCTAAGAAATTCGCTTACCCACTTCACAACTCTAGCATCAATTCCTGAAGTTAATAATTTCCTGATAAGTAGGTTATGCGGTACTACGTCGAATGCTTTCGCAAAGTCGATTACGATTGCATCCACCCTCCACCCGCGTCAACTTCGTCAGCTAGATCTTGCAAAGAGAAACGATTTGGCTTTCGCACGAATATTTACTTCTAAACCCATGCTGTCCGTGAAAAATCCAGTTCGCTTTTTCCCATTCGCGGCGAATGTACCCGGCTATTAAATGCTCCATTATTTTGCATACTACTGATGTGAGCGATACTGGTCTATAATTACAAACTTTCGTTTTATCACCTTTTTGAAAATAGGACCACTATAGCTGTCTTCCAATCGTCTGGTAGACTTGCATTATTGATTGAAACATTGAATAATCTTAACAAATACGGCAATACTGCCTCCCCACCGAGTTTAATAAAATCTGTCGAGATGCCGTCTGGTCCGCGTGATTTACCGTTTTTCAGTGATTTTATACGTTTGCGGAGTTCCCATGCATGAAGCTTGAACTGGTTTTCTATTGGAAAATAATGAACTTGCTCCTGCGCCCGTTTTGGTTTGAATATTGATACAAAATACGCGTTGAACGCATTTGCTTTCGCTTGGTCGCCGTGCAATGGCGCGTTATCTGCGTCTAGAATTTCCTGAATTTCTTCCTTATTCCCCCGGCGTCTGCGGACATATTTGTAAAAGTCTGACCAATTATTTCTTCCTGTCTCCAAAATATTTCTTAAAAATAATTCAAATTAATTCATTCTCAAATTAATTAATTCTCATTAATTCAAAAATAATTCAAAAATAATTCATCTCCCGAGAAAAAACATGCACTACACTAACGGGACCAATGACCGAAACAGTTGACGCGACCGGAAACACGAAAAAATCAATCAATCAAAAACAAGCTTGTCTCATCCATAAAAGGTACACGAGCTCATAAGAGCGCGGAAATAAGGACAGATCACTATCTAGTGAAATCAATTCTGTATATCCCAGAAATGTGGCTCCCTAAGAAACATAACTCTTAAGAGAAAACAAAGAGCTTCTATAAAACACATTTGCTGAATGAGGAATTTATACTGCTCTCTCTAGAAATACAAGAAAAATCGTTAAGCAGGTTCGGTGAATCAGAAGGGCAGAATATCAATGAAGCTATATGTAGATCAGCATCGTAAACACTAGGTACATGACACAAATACGAAAATAACTGTACACTAGGTGCTATAAAAGCCCATACTTTCTTGCATAGTTTTTAAATGCGCCGCTATATTATACTACTACATAAACATGCAAAAGTGTTGCAAACAAGCAACAATTTATTTCTTCCCCGAGACTCGAACTCAGATCCTCACGGTTAACGTGTCGACACCCATACCACTACGCTTCAGAAGCGCCGAATGGCAAGAACATTCGTGAGAGCGAAAAGTAATAATATTCGGTAATATTCAGTTACCGTCATCGATACCACGATAAAAGAGAAACTAATCAGGTCCCATGGGCAGTGTTTGTAATGAATTTAAATTTCATGCTAATAGATTGATTAGTTTACTTAAATCGGTTCATATAGATGCCCAGAAAGACGACAATTGATTTGACGTGCAGACGTTTTAGAAATCGAAAATGAGTTGAAATGATGTCTAAAATTGCAAGTTGGAAAAGCACAAACAGGCACTTCCCGTTTATTTATATATATTCATCGTATTTGTGAGTAGAAGTACTTCAAGCTTTTCAAGAAATTTTCTCGAATTCTCAATAGTTTTCTGTAACATCTCATTTATTAAATAAAATCCCTGTGCGAGACTTGAACTGGGACCATTTAGTTCCGTGCTGAATCCATAAACGTCATTTAACAACCTCGCCCATCTGGGGCGAACTAGAACTTAACACTCCCATAATAGTCTTAAAGACTGATTTGTTTCAGATTTAGCGTTAGGAAACCGAAAAATTGAAAAAATTGAAAAAATTGCTCTTTAGGTGACAAAAGAAAATTGCTAGGAAAAGAATAAGGCCTAATCGAAAACCTAGTCCAGACTAAAGAGATTAGAAAACTAACTAGTGCGAAAAAGTCCGTACCATTCTATAGCATTACTAGTTTATTTATTTACCATACGTTGAACATGCGAAGAAAAAGCAATGAAAAAATTTCGTGCGGGTTTTGAGAAAATATATTTTATAGAAGTTCGGTAAATTGCGCACACTAAGCGAAATCAGCTCGTTTTTTTTTCAAAAAATTGTACATTATATTTTTTAAAGAGCTGATTTTCTGTAGAAAAAGTTGTAACAGACTTTTTTTAAGGCAAAAATTGCTATCTCCAATTTTGTAGTTTTTAAATGTTCACTTTTTGACATTTTCGAAAAAACGGAACAGCAGAAAATGGGACTGGCACCGTATTTTTTACCGTCCCTTATTTCATATAAGGAGTAAATTTAAAGACAAATTTGGAGCGGTTTTTGAAAAACATTTGCCTGTATTTCGCGCCAAATTACAAGGAAACTACTGATATTTTCGAAAAATGGAATATGAATTTACTTAAACATCCGACTTTATGGAACAGTCAAGGAAAAAACTCCATATTCATTATTACAGGTGTAGGAAGACGCCCTAAAATATTGCACTTTTTCAATTTCCAAAAAGATTTATGATTTCGACGAACATGAGACCATCACCATTCTCTTAAGCATTCTTTACGCTATCCGAAGACAAAGTTTGATCAAATATTTGGTGCCATTTTTGAGAAAATTTGGAAAATGTTATTGAGGCTTTTTGTGAAGTACCCACAAATATCAAAATATCCCTTTGAAACTTCCAAACTCACGAGTTCATTCGCATCGATTGAGAAATATCAGTTTTGAAGAAATAGGTTGAACGATTTAGGCTCTACCGTTGACCACAGACGAACAGACAGACGTTTCTCCTTCAACCGATTTTTCCGTACCGAGAAGCAACAAAACGTGGATTCTGGCTACACCACGTGTTAGAGGATTTTTTTTCTAAAATTTACAACAGAATTTATTCGCTTTTTGTCAGTAGATCCCGGCAATAATTGTTCCTCCTGAAAATTCGCCGTTTTCCGGCGCACAATTACATAACTTTCTCTTCTTTCTAAGAACTTCGGAAGACGAGAAAGTAAAAACTCAAGAAATGCAATGAAGAAAGAAAAGATCACGTAAATGATAAGAAAAAGCTTACTTAAAATATTTTTATAACAAACTATAAAACCGGTCCGTGTGTAAAAGGAAGTACTATCACGAAGAGAGAAATCAGCTAAGAAAGGTAAGTTGAGGTAAGTACATCTCAGATATAGAACACACTTCACAGACGTAAAATATGGCCTACAAAATAATGAAGGAAATAAAGAAGAAAGGCACCACTCGAATTTCCATCATAAGTGAAGAAGAATGGTTTTATCCACTATAAGAACTTTTGGACCGATCCAGACGGAGAATTGGAAGTTACAGGCCAAGGAGAGGCCGACCCATCGCATGTAGATCCCAATTCAACTAAAAGAATTATTTGAAAAGTTTCAATTGGAAAGTTTCAAGAACAAGAAAGCGCCCGGCATAGATGTAATCAATATGGAACTTTTTAAATATGCGTATAGAAACCAAAGAAAGATTTCTATATCTAATAAATGTAGGCTGGACTTCATAAAGTACTAGAAAAGTGACAAGAGGGCTAAGGAAAAGCTAGTGTCGAAAATCCTACCACCGTCAGGACTCGAACCTAGGACCTCCCGGTTAGAGGCACTGCAGTAATATCAGTTGATGCACTGAGCTACCGCTACCGGTTTATTTTCTCGGAAATACCGTATACCCTAAAGGAATTTCTCGTGAGTTAATTGATTGATTCGTTAGCAATTTCGGGCGCGTCATCCGCTAAGGTCATTAGTAGCGTAAGTGTAGCGGATATTTTCATCGCAGGAGCTGACGGTGATCTTTACCTGTTGGATGGCGACATACGTCGTTTTGCGGGAATTTTCCCCAACCAAGTATGTGGTACTATATCTCACCGCCCTATCCGCGACAAGCTACAAGCTCCAAGCTCCCAGCTGGTCTCCCGACAATTGAGGTTGTGTAGTGCATATTAGTATGCGTGCAAGAAAGGGGTGAGGATAAGACAAAGAAGGGGAAAGAAAGATTCATCCGGTCCGTGGCCCGTATGTTAGGGTACTGCAACGTTACTCACCTGATGCTGATCTGAGAAATCACTGAAAACTACCGATCAGAGCAGCCGGACGCAAGAATTCTCCTCCAGGCAGCGACTGAGTTCGTCGTGACTGTCTAGCTAATGTGGAAAGTCCTGTCATCGTCAGGACTCGAACCTAGGACCCCCCGGGCAGAGGCATTGAAGTGAATCAGTTGATGCCCTGAACCCCCTCCCTCGGCATGAAAATTGGACTTATACCATATTTTTAAGGATGCTTTGTTCTACTCGAAGGAAACAAATTAGAGGTGCTACAAAGGGGATAATTTCTGGTAATATTTTTAACTGTTGCAATTTTCGAAAATTCACGGAGTTCAATGAAAATGACACCTGCGCCATTTTTATTAGCGTTTTTATATGTTAATTCGAAAACACAATATACAAAATGATGGAGCCAATCTTGAATCAAAATTGAAAACGTTAAGGCTTCATGTGAAGTACCCTCGAAAATTAAAATATCCGTTTCAAATACCCATGGGCCCAAATTTGGTCTGATCGATCGGTGAACATCAGTTTTGAATGAAATCGTCTGAATGGTTAAGTGCTAGCGTTGACCACAGACTAACAGTATTTCTAACGAAAAATTGCAACTTTCCGCTGCAGTATTAAATACTTTTTATTACCATGGAAGTAGCAAGTTAAAAACTGTGCCCTGGCCAACGACAATCAAACCCCAGCCTGAGCTGGTACTTAATGCGTTGCGGTACAATTGCCTGGTAAAGCATAGTTTAATATACAAGACTATAATACAAACTAAGAAAATTCTTACAAATTACTCAATTTTCTTCAATAATACTATTAATCGAAAAAGTGTACTCTCGATGACAGAAATTATGGGCGATGCCTTATGTTGCCAAATCTGTCTTTTCCACAGCTTGTATAACCACGGCTGGACACGTGACCAATCCAGGACTCTAGGACAAGAGGGACATTAGATTTGACTCCAAGTGTCAGATACTTCCCTCTCCCATGCCTCGAAGATTTTCCTCCTTGTTATCTCAAAGCAGCGGAGCAATTTATGAGGTGCAAATGACGTCGATGACGCTGCCACGCTACGGTAGAGAAATAGAGAGTTAAGAGGAGAGCGCATGAAACTGAGTCGGAATTAAAGTTATTGGTAAGCGCGGGCGCGAGAATGAACCCGCCAATTGCATCGGCAAGGCATGCGAATGCTGCTGAACTACACGGCAGTTGGCCACTGGGAGAAGCTGACATTTTTTTCGAATTCTTTACCGTAAAAATTAAGCCTAATTTTTGGTATTTATTACTGGAGGGATTTTACGTCAGAATAAATTTATTAGTAAGAAAGACATTTGTTTCTTATAAAAAAATTAAAATTTAATGGTTGCAAAGCAAGGGACATGAAATATTGTATAATAATTTGCGGGAAACACCACAATATAATGCATAATAAATAAAAACCAAATTATTTCGGCTGATGCGATAACACTCACAAAATTCGAACAAGGAAACAAAATTCAGATCTTGGGAAATTTTCCTTTTGTAACAGAACAATTAAAAATTGGAACAGTTTAACCTCAGAAATTTTCAAAGCTTTTCCTCTAAGTGTCCGAAGTTTTAGAAATAAGTTAGAACAAGATGCGAGTAATAGATATTAAATAAGTGCTATGAAGTGCGGTGAAGTGTAGTGAACGCAATCAATGAATTATTAAATATATACACATTTCCTATCAAGCGTATTGAAATTCATGATCATAATTTTAAAACAATTCGCATTTCGGTGTTACCACACCATCATTATCGATAATGCAACCAACGAACACATTTTATTACGCGTCGTGGAATTGAAATCACCCAATTTTTCTATTTAAGCAAGGTTTAACGAAAATAATGTTTTCATATTTACTAACGGATGACTCAAGTAAAAAACCATTGCAGTATCATAATTATTAACATTTTTATACAATATTTAATATTGTTTCAATATTATTTTGATATTCTGTGAAAAAGAATTGGGGAACATTTCATGTGAAATATCATTGTAAAAATATAATTGGCATTATTTGCCAAACATTTTTCAAATGTTGACAATTTTCTATTATGCTACGTAAGGGATTACCTCTATCCCTTCCCAGTGATATTAACTGGTAAATTGTAATATTTGATATTGTTAATAAATAATGCAAATAAGATAAATAGCAATTTTTATTTTTTTTATTTGTGGAAATAATCACTCAAGTTAATAATTATCTTAAATGTTTTGATATAACCAGCTGCTAAACGAAGAATAGATTTGAAAATCTTAAAATGTTACGAATCGATGTAGTTTTCTTAAAGCGAGCTATTAAGACAAATAAAGTAATAAAAACGGCTTTCAACAATCTTTAAAGAAATTCGGGGTTTGTAAATAATAATATCGAAAGCGACATTGCAGTGATAAACACGTGAAGAAATACATTTATTTAACTAGAGCCGGATCTGATGAAATATATTGAATAACAAACAGATCGGACGTAAATAAATAAAGAGGAGGATTTAAATCACAGTAAGTAAGTGAAAGAAATTAGATTCGGGTGTAAAATACAATTTTAAATGAATTAAAGGGAATAAAAACTGGTAAATGCAGATAAAACAAAATACAAAAATATTAATTCTGGAGATTTGTGGTATGAATAACTATTGAAATAAACGATAAAATGAGAAATATTCCATAGTAGTAGCCAGGCAAGGGCAGTGGCAGATGTTTTAGTTTTTGTAAACGAGGAGTGGAACAAGAACACAGTATGATTGTAGACGGCATGAGATTCGGACGTGGGAGGCGAAATTTGTTTGGTTGCGGGTCGCGAATGTGTTTGAAAAATAGAGTGACATACAAAAGTATAGAGATAAAAAAGTGCATGATGGAAAAGTGAATCTAAACATGGAATTTTAATTCGTAGAAATGGTATTTTTCTGGAGTTCAACGGAGTGAGGACTACCGATGGTAATGCTGGCATCGCAGCATACAGGGAATTGCAAAACCTTTTGAATTATTTTGAGGCGAACGTATATGGGATAAACAAGAACGTTAGCAAAGAAAATATTAAGTTTGCAAAATAAATGACCATAAGAACGCACGTACATGTTAATGATTTGTTATCTTTTAGTGTAAACAAGTGTGAATAAGTATTAAAGTGATTATAAAGGGTGTAAATATTTGTTTCTATTTTTGTTACAGTTCATTGTCAGTGTGTGTGTTAGCGATTTAGGAGGAGTTGCGGAATTCAGTTTAATATGTAACAATTATTTATGTCGAAAATAAATATAATTATGCCAGTCATTGCGGTTGCGATAAAGATTTTTTTCATTTCAGCCGTTAAGTAAGAAAAGATTGTTGCCACTAGCCACAAGCCCCGCATCCTTTGCATATTGGTGAAAAACATTCCGGTTCCCGTATGGAATGGCTTTGCAGATTCATCCCCAAAATATACATATCTGTTGAGGCTGCAAAATAGCTTCACTAATTGTTTGGGAGAGCCACAGAATGCTGGGTTGGGTTGCCCACAAAGCGTGACCACCACTTTCTAGCTTGCCACAAAGGAAAATTCGGAAAGGCAATTATTTGAGAACTATTAATTTATCTCAGCGTGAAAATTGTTGGTAATGGAAAACGTCAATGTTAACTTGTTGTCAATGTTTCCTTATACGAACAGAAGATTGTTTTCTGTTATAATTCGTACGACATACAATTTCAGCTCACTATCAGCTTTTACGCGCCCAAAGACACGCTGCTCCACCAGTCAAAAATCAATTTCTTCAATGCCGCCAAGATGTTAATTACTACGGCTTTTTACTGACGAGGCGATCATTTGTGCAAACGCTCGGCTACAAAATTCTCGAACAATTGCCTCTCGTGGCGTCATATGAATCGTATTTTCTCGAAGTCCCGACAATGAGAGCGAGCTTGCGCGTCATTAACTCTCAGCTGAGGTCGCAATATCAACCCTACATAATTAAATTGGTACTTATACGTGCATCTCCAGTACCTGGCGCGATCTCGCGAGCGTCTATGCCACCAGTTCAACATGTCAAATCACGTTGTCTTTCCAAAGAGTTTCATACGAAAGACGTCTTGCTTTTCTTTCTTGAAGCTAGCCCGCCGTTTTTGGTGGCGTATAAGTCCGACGCGGGACGTTTAAAATGTATGCTCTTGGCTGTTAATTAGCGCCAAGAAATTGTTATAAATGATAGATTTTAAAGTACAGCGCCAAATTTGAATTACGTTTGGCCGCCTAAGTGCCAACATAATTCCGGCCCGTGAAGGGAACCGAACCGGGCCCGTTGTGAAGGGCCGGAGCACTGTAAGAGAAGGTGCATATAGATTAAACACTGTGGCCAGCGCAGACTGAGACGAACATCGAACATCCGGTGCTCAAATCTGGGACGTCAAAGCATTGACTTGACATGAGTGACGTTGGCAAGTGACTTGAATGCGTATTAGCTAGCGTTCGAGGCACGCAATTTGAAGTTCTTTTAAACGTGTCCTCGCAACGTACGGCAGCGCGGTAGCTCGCGATTCAAAGAATATTCAGCTTACTGCAATGCGATTTGTAGACTCCAAGTTCTGGGCGAGAGGCCTCGTTAAGAGAAAAAGAAATTCCAAAGGGAGAATATTAAATATAAAAACTAAAAACCATCACAACTAAGGACATTAACGAATAAAGACATGACCACAAAGATTTGTATTGCTGCGCAATTAAACTTTACTTGAAAATTCAATTCCTAAAACGAGTCGTTCCGCCAGTATAAAATAAAAGATCGAACATAAACAATTACAACATATTAAGAACGACAATGTAACAAGATATAATCTCTACCTTCGTATTGCCGCGCGCAATCTTCACTTGTATCTTAAAACACGCGCGAGACGTGTCGGCAATATGAAAGAAGAGTCAAAACAAAACGAACCAGGTTAAGCGAATTCGGGACTCGCGGGTTCGTGGTTGGGCGATCGGCCAGGATCCCCGGGATCTAACGGCGTCGAGCCCCTGGCCGAAGGGATAAAAGGCACTGACTGACTGCGACGTGACGAGACTTGACAATTATTAAAAAATAAAGCACATTAATGGAGGAGTACTCCCTAGTGCAAAGCACTCAACGCCCTTTAAGGTGCTTGGAGACGCGTTGCATCAAGGTGTAGACGCAACAAATTTAAAAAAATAAAAAAAACAAGAACCTGTATATAACACAAAATAGACAAAATTTGGTACATCAGGTTTTAAAAAGATCAACTGTATATCCAAACCAGCTTCTTCAGCTAGAGCCTGGCGGGATCTCGTTGGAGTACAGTACTTGTTGAGCATTAAAGCCAAGGAAAGAAAGAGCGACAAACAACTCCACGTGCGTGGGGATAAGAAGAGATTTATGTTTTGAACAGCTGGTTAAAAGCGGCGATTATTGTCTTTCCGACAATTTATGAGAATATGTAGCGAATCTACTTTTTACCTATAAGCTTTGCTGAAATGTCAGAAAGAATAGTATGATGAAATTCTCGAGGGCTGTTGACCTTATGTGCGTATAGACAAGCCGGTTTTGTCTTAATTAGATATCGCCCACCACTCCTGCCCCAAAGACGGGTCGCCTGAATATATATAAGGATAAATTAATCAAACCAATAAAGACAAAAACAATCCAACCACCGGACAAAAAAAATATGTTAAATAATTAGACATTATAGGATAAGTTTGCTCCTTACAAAATAATATATATATATATATATATATATATATATATATATATATATATATATATATTGTTTTCAAAGGTTGCCCAATTCTGACGTTCTTCAGGCTGGATATGTAAAAAAAACCCTACCTGCCAAGAACGATAAGCCTAATTTTCATTCAAATGAGCGGGAATTTCATTTTAATTCCGAGAGAGAAGGGTCGTAAGCGCCTTTTCGAGGGGAAGGGGTGAGAATTAAATTGACACTCGAATTCAGATCGTATTATGACTCAAAATTTGCTTCCTTTGCGAACGGAAAATAAAAGGACCAAATAAACGAAATATTTGCATGATTAGATGTGGGTAGCTTGGGAAGTCTTAGATCCCCGGGAACGCGAAATCCCCTGGCATTTTCTTACGAGCATGCCCCTTGAGAGAAACTATAATCGGTATTAAAGTTTCTTTGGTAAAATACAAAGTCTTTGTAATGGTCTTGTGGTCGTGCCTGGTGTGGTTTTGACCTGCACTGTTCGATCCTACCCCCTGCGTCCGGGAGACACTGAGAAACTACTCCAACTTTCCACAGTGGGGGCGGAGAATCTTCAATTAAAATCACTAGATAAATTTTTTTCAAATCTAGAGAAACATCCTTCAATTAAATTCATTATTTTCAATGTAATAACTCTTCACATTAAATTTTCGAAACGAATTCCTACGCCTAGTTAAGTAGTTAATGAATAGGCTGCTGATACTGCAAAAGCATTTACTTTTCTTAATGGAAATGAGTAACATGAGGGACGCATTATTCATGCCTAAACTCCATTAACTTATCCGCAATCATCATTTTCGAACACATTACTGCCAGAAATGTTTACCCATTCAGCGGAAACGGATTGTGGAGTTGTAAATTTAACCATCTGCACCTAAAAAGTTTTATTCTTCTGCGTCATAATGACCAGCAGTAGAGGCCACCGTTTTGTGTGAGATAGCTCTTTTTTTCATGAGTGTTTAGCACAACTCTGATGGTCAGTGGTACGACTGAGTTCAAATCCTTCGAAAAGACTCCTGGTCGGTCGGAGTGGGCACTACGGAAATACTTTCATTCCATTCAATTTCATCGCTACTATTCTGAAATCAGTTGCTAAATCTTGTACTAAATGTAGCTTTTTATTCCTCACATTTCCCCATCCTTTTGTCATTCTCTGACCTTATCTGTCTCATTTCCCTCCACTTATTGTTTTTCGTACTCATTACTGCATTAATAATTTGTTGAGAGAGGAGAGAGAGAGAGAAAGAGAGAGAGAAAGAAAGAGAGAGAAAGAGAGAGAGAAAGAAAGAGAGAGAAAGAGAGAGAGATAAAGAGAGAGAGAAAGAAAGAGAGCGAGAAAGAAAGTGGGAACCATAAAGAAAGAGAGAACGAGAAAGAAAGAGAGAACGAGAAAGAAAGAGAGAACGAGAAAGAAAGAGAGAACGAGAAAGAAAGAGAGAAAGAAAGAGAGAGAAAAAAAGAGAGAGAAAGAAGGAGAGATAAATGAATATTTCTTCTTGATTGTCAATATATGGTTGCAAATAAAAGTATCCAAAGTTTTTTATGACAATCATTTATTCCAGCAATTGCACAACGTTTCGTAACTAGTTTTGTTACATCATCAGGTGCTAAAATAATGGGACACGGAAACCATTATTCTACATATCAAATTAGTGTAATTACTAGTATGGTTTATAAACAACTTCAATTTTCTTAAAAGGAAAAATCTTTTGAGTAAAATTATCTCAAAATCAAACATATCTACTTCAAAAGTGATCCTTTTAAACTTATAATTTTTACATAAAACAACAAAACAACACAAAATAAATACAATACCAGATAGACGCTTACCTTAATGAGGGAACTGTAATCCCATTGAATTACATCTGCAGTGGAACAAACCAGGAAACATTACGAAATCAACTCACACTCATTACAAGTGATATCAGACATCAAACAGTTGATGACAGAGACTCCAATGTCAAGGAATGAATGACAGCAACAGGCGTATGAATATGTAGTGAGGTAACAACACGGCGTAATAAGAGAGAAAGAAAGAAAGAAAGAGAGAACGAGAAAGTGCAATTGCATGCAGTGCAGTGCACCACCATCACAACTATACTGGATCTACATTCTCCGGATCTTTAATTTTAATTTTATAAAACACATTGTGATAGGCATTAGTAAAAAACATTCATTTCAACATTGGTATTAAGAGTCTGCTTTAATTTAATCTGAATTGTTTCTGAAATGAGTCGTGGGAATCTCCTAATCTCGGTGTCTAAAAAAAGTGGGTTCTCAAAGTCAAATTCGTGTGACAAATTTAGTCTGTGTCTAGATAAAGAATTAAGTCGTGGAGAAGATTCTTTAATATTTCTAGAATGCTCTTTCATTCTTTGCTTAATTGAGCGCTTAGTTTGTCCTACGTATGTTAGATTGCAATGTTGGCAAGGTAAACTGTATTCTACGTTTTCACGTTCCATAAATGGAACTTGGTATTTTACATTCCTTATCAAATTCTGTTTGTCAATTAATGTGTTGTATATGTGCAGTTTAATATTTGAACGGAGACATTCTTAAACTCATTCTATATTTTAGGTACATATGGCATAATTATGGTCTGTTCGTTACCTGAACGTTCTGCATCTGCCTTAACTTTATCAGCTCAATACATTCAATTTATTTAATCTTTTGTTGAAGCAGCGCCTCACAAATAACTTAGGATAATTGTTCCCTTCTAAAATTTTCCTGACCTTGTTCAAATTAGAATAGTGAAAAACATTATTAGATACTTTTATGGCCCGATCTACTAACCCATAAACTATAGACTTCTTATGCTGAATAGGATGGGGAGATAAAAAATTTAAATTTCCCCACCGAAGCAACCCTTTTCCTATCCCAAATTTGGGTTATTTATCTTATCCTATCCCCTTCAATTTTATGGTAATATCAAGGAAAAAATAGTTGTTTACTGATTTTTCCTTAAAACCCAAAATTGGGGACTTATGCGGTGTAATTAAAAAAAGGCCCTCCATTTTATCCTTATGTATTATGATTAATATATCATCTACGTATCTTTTTATAAAAAAAGGGGGTTTATCCCGGGTATAATAGTCCCCTCCTTTTTTCCCATGAAAATTTTAATTATATAACCATGATCTCCAATTGGTGTTCCTTTTAAAATTGTCTATATATAATATATATATATATATATTTGCGACCCCCCCTACCTGTGCTGAAATTGCCGGCTAGCTCAGGTGACGGGTAAAAACCTGAAATTTAGGTTGTGGACGGACGTGGCTACGTGACAGGGGGTCAATTGAAAGAAAGTTTAAAGAAAAAAAAATGTAAATTTAATAAAAAAATTTAAAAATGGTAAATTGACTTTTATTATCTGAGCTCATTTTTTTTAAACCCTTTTTTTTTTTATGCAATTTTAAAAAACTAAAGATAAAATTTAAATTAAAAAAAATAAAGAAAAAAAAAAAGAGATCCCTAACAAATAAAAAGGGGGCCCAAAATGCGCGGCCTGCACCCTTCGGGAATGTTGACAACAGTCCAGGTAAGCCTGAAGGGCGTAATGAATTTTTTGTTTTGTCTGTCGGGCCCGAAGTTATTAGAATCACCGCTGCGGCAGGAGGACGCGCTGGGGGGGAAGGGCCCCCCAAACGGGCAACACAGCTGGGCCCTTTTTTTGGGCCCGGCCCCCTTTGGGGCGGAGGGGGGAATTCCTCTCGCAGCCTGCCCCATTCAAGAGGAAGGGCCCACGACATCAGCGGGGACGTCGGCGGTAGCGGTGGCGACAGATCGGTGACGAAGATCGTAATTTTCGAAAATGCGTAATTTTGCGATCCCGGCGCGGGCGTAAACGAGCAGAGAAAAAAATAAATTACTGAAAAAAGTTTTTTTTTTTTTTTTTTTTCCAATCTAAGGGAACGCTATAATCCCCTCGCACTCTTTATCTTCGCCCCATCCTGGCGCCTACACAACTGGATGACCTCCCGCCCCACCCCGCAGAAACCGTCCCCCCCTCTGTGTCCGCACGCCCCGGGCGCCCCCGCGCCTCTCTGTCCAAAGACCCCCCCGCTTCTGTCCCCTCAGCGCGTCTCAGCCCCCACAACCCTTTTCCCCCCCAATTTTCCCCGGAATGTTTGGAAGTTTCTGAAATTTTGGAAGAGGGGGTTGTTACGGGGCCGAAATTACAAAGGAAATAATTTGCCCAATTTTCCAGATTACGCGTCTTGCCCGGAATTTTGAGGGAAATTTTCCAAAACCCGCCTTCTCGCACATTTCCCTTTAAAAAACACGGAGCGGTCCCCGGCCCCCCCCCTGGAGCCTGGTCGGTGGTCCCTGGGGGGGGTTTTCAGGCGTTATCTAAACCTAAAACCCCCTTTTGCCCCACCCCAAGGGCGGCGTAGATGGCCGGGGCAAAAGGGTTTTTAAAGGTGCCCCCGGGGGGGCACCACGTTTTGAACAGTAAAATAAAAATAAATGTTTTTATTTTTAACCCAATTTCGGTTACGTAAACTTTTGCCCCCCCTTGGGATAGAGATAAAAATCGGAGTTTTGAAAATTTTAATTTTGAAAAAATTAAGATTTTTATCTCGTTGAAAAAAAAAAAAAAAAAACGTTCCCGAATATTAGATTCATAATTGGAAAAATTAAAGAAAAAATAAATCAAAAAACATTCAATATTCAAAAAAAAATTTGCGCAACCCTTTACTTAAATAAAAAAAAAGAACTATTAACAAATATTTAATCAGAATAAAAAAATTTAAAATAAAAAATTTTTCCCAATTTTTCTCAGCGACACAAAACCGAAAACCGTCCCCGGACCCCAAAGGTACCAAAGAATTATGTCAAAATTTAAATCAGTGGTTTAAAAAAATCTACAGAATAGTTTAACCCTTTAAAGGGTCGAAATTAATGTACTTCCTGCGGGGACCCCAACCCAAGTTTTTTAAAGAGGCATACTTTTGGGGCCCGGAATCTTTCAATAAAAAAATGGCCCCTTAAATAGAAAAAAATTTTGGAATAATCCAGGGCTGATCACTAACCCCGGGGGTCCTGAAAGTACTTTGTCACCTACGTGAAATGGTAGGGTTTTTTACGAGGGCTTCCCCTTCCTGGCATTTTTAGGGGGATATTATCTAATAAATCCTGAAAACGGGTTTCGAATTGGGACCTGCTGTCCTGCCAATGGGCCAACAAAGGGAAAGAATGTTTGGGGTTTTCTTCCGAAATGCGCCCCCCGGCGTCATACCAATAAATCATGTTCTATAATATTAATCCAGTCAAAGTTACTAATTAGTAGAGGCCATTCTTTATGATTTTGGGGGATGTAAGCTGGGAATAAAGGGAATTTCTCTCGGCCCTCCCCACGGGGGTTTTAGATTAGGATGTCTGATGGGAAAAATAACGAGACTCCTTTTTTTCTAGTGTTTTTTTTCCCAAAACGTTCCGGTAAATTGGGAGGCATGATCGCTTAAAATTTTTCTGGTAAGACCCTGCAGTCTGAAAGAAATCCCGGATAACGTTTTAAAAAAATTTTTGGGTGCAGTGGGTCTCGTTATCGGATGGGGTGTAAAATTTAGAAAAGGAACCCAATGATTAGGGAGGATGGGGTTTTGTAACCGTACCTCGAAATGGTAACGGCCCGTACAGATAAAAGGCGGGCCCAAATTCCATTTGGGGCTGATGCGATAACGTGTTGCATCGGGTTCATAATGCCTAAGGGGATTTTTTAGTCTTCGCCCAATTGACACATTTCGAGACCGTGGCTCTGGTTTGTCTCGCCATCCCTTTTCCCAGATGCGAAAGTTAGAAGTACTTTAGGATTTTTATTTCCACCGAAATGCCCGTGCTTTTTGGTGAACATGGGTAATTAATTTGTCAGTAATTTTTTGTGGGTATCCAAATACGATACTCATCTGGCTTTTTTTTGGCCCCGGAACATAACAAAATTACTAGAAAGTTTAATTAAGCCGGGTTTTTTGATTTAATTTTTTCAAAAAAGGGGGTCTTTTTTGATCTAAAAAATTTGCAAAATAGTTTCTTTGCCAATAACAGCATCTTTTTCCCTTTAACCCTTTTGAAGATTTTTTGGGCTGCTTTTCCCGGAATGGGGGTCACATTTAAATTAATGGATTAAAAAAATATAAATTCTGAACTTTCTGATTTGATGCGTGGGGAAACCCGACAAAAAAATCTGCAATAGGATTTTTAAATTTCCCCGGGACAATGCCGGATTTCAAAACCCGAATTTTTGTAGCCGGGAGCATACCGAAAATTTCTGGCGGGTTGCAGTGGCAGCGTTTTTAAGAAAAAACCCCTTTTTTCCGTGATAAAAAAATTTTTCCCCCCACCAGCCAGGTACCCAAAAGCTTTTTCTGTAAAGCCCATACAATTGAAAAAGTTTCTTTCTCTGAATTGATATTGAAATTACTAGACCCTCAATCCCTGCTAAGCGCCCGCAAAAATTTTATGACCGGGATCATTTTTTATCAGGCTGTATAAAACACATCCAATCCCTTAGTTAAATGTCAGTCTGTAAAAAAAATGGCTGGGAAAAGTCCGGGTGGTTTACTGTAATGGCCTGGCAAAAACTATTTTTTTTTGAATGTCCTTTCCCTTGCTCATCTGCCCAGTGCCTTTTCCCCGTTCCTTTTCCCCAATAGATTTACGAGGGTGCCGTAAGAACCCGTAACCGGAATAAATCTAGATTGATAGACGCACATGCCAAAAAACCCTTTTTAAATTGTTCGGCTTTTTTGTGGGCGTGAAATTGGTTAGGGATTGACCTTTTTGGGCCAATTCGTACCCCCTTTGTGCTAACGCGGAAACCCCAAAAATAAAATTTTTGACGTCAAAATTTGGGTTTTATTAAGATTCAATTTCATGTGGTGTACCGAAAAACATTCCAATAATTGTTCTAAATGACCGAGATGTTCCTAAAATTTTGTGATGAAATTACAATATCGTCGATATAAGGGGGGAGAATTGTTTGATTTCTCGCCTAATTTCTCATCGAGACAACAAAAAACTGCTCCACTGGTTTTTGACCAAAACATTCTTTTTCCCGACGTACGTCAACCCGTTTTACAAAAAACCGTGAATTTTTTGTCGTCTGGGTGAATTGAAATTTGCCAATACGAGCGGAAAAAACTAAAGCCGAAAAAAACTTTGTTTTATTAAATTTCCAAAAATTTCATCAGTGTTCTGAGGGGCCTTGTTTTTGGGGTAGTAACCTCGTTGATCCGGGGGCCCTCTAAACAAATCCTTTTTGTCTTTTTTTTTTACCACTACAATAGGGTTCAAATAAACTGTTACAGATCTTTCAATTATAACCCCCGCTGGGGATAGTTTTAAAGTTTGAATTTTCCCTCATCGATTGGGAAAAGGGGTAATTTTCATTTAAAAAGGGGAATCATCGGTGACCCGAATTCAAAAACAAAAGTCTTTAAAGGGGCGTACAGGACGATCAAAAAAATTTACATATTTTGAGAAGCATTCTTTCCCGCTGGGGCCGCCCCTGGTCAAAAAATCATTATGCGGCCCCGGCTTATGACCCCACTCCCGTCATCCCCATACTCCAGGACCCCATGGGGAAAAGCCATTTCTTTTTGTCATCACCGTCGTCCTTGATTACAATTTCCCATTTCTCACCGAAGCTCACAAAATTCCTAGAAAAAACCAATACTCCATTATTTTTTTGAAAAACAACCCCCAAATATTCGTCGTAATTAGATCCTCTATGATCAAAATACATCAAATAAAATTTCCCCGATTTTTAAAAAGCCAAAACCTGCAAATAATTGGTTTTCTTTTTCTTTCCTACTCCCAAAAACCCAAAAAATTTTTAAAAGTGGGCAGAGTTGGTATTGGAATGCGCTCGCTTAATAGTTTTTATAGAACTTCCTTTGAAATTGCACTGATTTCCTGCCAGTGTCTATCAAAGCTTGAACACTAAGATTTTCCAAAAGAAACCCCCACAACCGGACATTTTTCGCTGTTTCTCTGACAGGTTATTCAAGTCGTCGTTTAGGGGCAAAAAAGGCATAATTGACTGACACAGTATTGAATAGGATTTTCCCGAGATAATTGTTTGGAACCCAATCCCCGAAAGCCCAAAAGGTTTTTAGTTTTACGGATCGGGCTTATGGAACCCTGATGTCCATTCCTACTAGTTGTTTATTATTCGGGCATTTGGGGTTTGGGGGGACGGGGGTTTTTCCCCCCTTCCTCTGACCTGGTTCACGGCGCCCCAAAATGCCTGTTCCGATTACTTTCCCCGGGGGAAAAACCGTGATTTCGGGCCCAATTCTCTTATAAGGGTTTTACCCGTTCCCATCAAATTGCGCCAGCAATTCTTTAAAAAAGATCAAGATTGTCAAACCCTACACCGTTAATAAGGTTTTGCCCTAAGTAGGAAAGTGTGGGGGGTTAGGAGCCAGATAATCTTTTATCATCTGTCGTCGGATCACATAGTTTAATAGCCGGGAAATTTTTTTCCCTGGCGTAATCTAAAAAAATGATTTTTTTCGCTTATCCCCTCTACTCTCGAGAATTTTTCCTCGAACTCCCTAACGTCGCTGCTCTCCCCAGTAACGTGAAAGAAAAAAAGTTCGGAATTCCTCGGAAGTTTTGCGGAAAAGGTGTTAAACCCCGTGAGCCAGGGGCGGCGTTACCCCGAAAAGTTCCTGCATAAATCTTGGTTTTGGAGGCGGTACCGCCTTTTTCAAATTCAAAAATTTTCGGCACGATCCCAAAAAAAACCCGGGTTTTTGTCCCATTTCCCAGAAAGGCCAAAAAATTCTGGGGGAGGGGCCCCCGAAATTTTAAACAGAACCAGCAGACGCGTTCGTAATTGGATGATTTTCCATTTCTTTTTTAATTTTCCTTTACCAGGGTTAATCACATTTTATCTATTTTCCCTTTTTTTAGGAAATTTCCCCTTTTCCCCGAAACTTTTCCCCCTACTTATCACCTATCTTTTTAATTTTTTCTACCCTTTTTTGTGAATTTGACTAACTTCAGAGGAAGTTTTGTTTCCAACCGAGTAATTTTCGTTCATTTCCGGGGGAAACCCCGGGAATGTTTTTATTTTCCGACTCCCCAACACGCCTCTATTTTATTGTCGCATGCTCGTAATTTCTGGGGGAATTTCAGACTTTTAAGGGTTTTTAAAATTTTTTTTCGTTTCGGTCCTTGAATTTTCCCCCCCCCTTTACCTAGCTTCTCAACGGTGTTCTCCAATTTTTCCGCACCTACCCCGGAAAATTTATTTTTCCCGTGATCCGATTTCCGGGGCGAACTTCTTCCTTCCCTTTTCAAGTTTTGGGGTTGGTTATCTAAACAGTTATCTAATTTATCAAATCTTTCCCGACACTTTTTTTCGTGTTTTGGGAAAAACGCAAATTAATTTTTCGTCCATTTCCCCCTCTTGGGAAAACTGGTTCTTTAATTCGATTTTTAAATTTTCATAATTTCTGCTTGTTTTTGTTAGAACTCGCATGAGAAACGCAATGATTTCATGCGCAGACCTCCCCTGAGCTGTCCTTCCCCCGTCTACACCCGATTCGTCCAGCATTTTTTAATAACTTATGGGTTTCCCGTTTTCTTGGGCACCGATTTTTTTTTTTTCCCCAACACAAGACAAAAAAAGTAACCTCAAACAGAATACAAATCCAACTGATATCATTAACAGTCCACAAATAATTAACCTCGTAACCCGTCCCTTCCTCCCTTTCTTTTTTAATATTATAAAAAAAATTTAAATTTAATTTGTCGTGCCAAACTACAGTAATTCAAAAAAACAATATTTATTTTAAGACAAATTAAATTTGGGGGGCGTTTTACTGGGGGATCAAAGATCTAATTCAGGCCCCCCTTGGGGAAAACCCTTTTTTCGCCCCCCCTACCTGTGCTGTAATTTCCACAGCTCGGGGGACGGGTAGAGCCTGAAATTTAGGGGACGGACGTGGCCTGACAGAGGTCAATTGAAAAAAAGTTTAAAAAACAAAAAATGTAAATTTAATGAGAAATTAAAAATGGTAAATTACATTATTATCGAGCTTTAGTTTTTTTAAAACCCCTTTTTTTTTTTTTTATGCAATCTTTTAAAAAATAATACGATCAAATTACTTTTAAAAAAAATAAAGCAAAAAAAAAAGATGCGCTAACAAATAAAAAGAAAAAAAAGGGGGGCCCAAAGCGCGGCCTCCCTTCTGGGAAAGTTGACAACAGTCCCGGTAAGCCTGAAGGGCGGGAATGAATTTTTTGTTTTGTCTGTCAGCTCGACAGATTATTAGAATCCCCCCCGCGGCAGGAGGACCCCTGGGGTGAACGGCCCCAAACAGGCAACACAGCTGGGCTCCTTTCTTCTGGACGCACGCCTCTTTAGGGGCGGAGGGTGGATTCTCTCGCAGCCTGCTCCATTCAAGAGTAGAGTTGACCACGACATCAGCTGGGACGTCGGCGGTAGCGGTGACGACAGATCGGTGACGACAGATCGTAATTTTCGTAATCGCGTAACTTGCGATACACGGCGCGGGCGTAAACGAGCAGAGAAACAAATAACATTACTAGATAAAGTTCTTTTTTTTTTCTCAATCTAATGACGCGGTGCGATAATACCACAAATCGCACTCTAATCATGCTACTTCGCCTATCCTAGCGCCTACACAACTCGGATGACTTCCGCGTCCCACACCCGTACAACATGGGCGTCCCCGCCTCTGTGTCCGCACGACTTGGGCGTCCCCGCGCCTCTCTGTCCAAAGGCCTCCCCGCTTCTGTCTGCCCTCAGCGCGTCTCAGCGCCCACGAACCTTTCCCCAATTTCCATGAATGTTCTAGAAGTTTCTACAGAAATTTTGGAAGACGTGTTGTTACTGGCCGAAAGTTACTACGCCGAAAATAATATTGCTCCAATCAGATTACGCGTCTTGTCGGTAATTTTGATGGAATTTTCCAGAACGCTCTCTCTCGCACACTTCCTGTAAACAAACACGGAGCGGTCGCCGCGCCCGCCCGCGTGGAGCCTGGTCGGTGGTCCCTGAGGGTTTTCGAGGCGTTATCAAACACTACACCCCTTGCTCGGCGACGCTAAGGAGCGGCGTAGATGGCCGTGCGAAGTGATTTAGGTCGCACCCGGTTGGGGCACGCACGCTTCTGAACAGTAATAACAAAAATAAATGTATTTATTTTTTAATCCAATATTCGGTTACGTCACAATATATATATATATATATATATATATATTAACATTGTCAAAAATGAATTCTATGTTATTCAGTAAACACTTAGTAATTATTAAAATCTCTTCTAAAGTAAAGGTGAAATCAGGGAGTCTTGAAATAAATTATCGTATAGCTTCCATTATCAGGTAATGTGGAATACTTGGAAACAGCAACATCTAATGAAAATATCTCATGATCTTGAGATACAGCCAGATTATGCAACAATTCTGTTAATTTAAAACTATTCTTAACACCATGCGATACTTCAATTTTTAACAATGGTTTCATTTCAGTTAATCAATTCAGAAAAATTATCTCAAAATCAAACATATCTACTACAAAAGAGATCCTTCTAAACTTATAATTTTGACATAGAACAAAACAACAACACAAGAAATTAGATTACATATTATTTATTAGATCAGATAAAGGAGGAGGAATTGTTGCTATTGACTATTTTGATTATTTAGTAAAAGTTAAATCTGTAGTAACTGACGCTAATTAGTATTTACCACTTAAGAAAAGTAAAGTTCCTACGGTTATGAAATCATAGTGAGTATGAGTTGATTTCGTAAGGTTTCCTCGATTGTTCTGCTGCAGATGTAATTCAATGGGATAACCCCTTAAGTCTATTTGGTATTGTATTGATTTTGTTTTGTTGTGTTGTTGTTTTATGTAAAAATTATAAGTTTAAAAGGATCTCTTTGTAGTAGATATGTTTGATTTTGAGATACTTTTCTCAATAGATTTTTCTTGTGGAAAATTGAAGTTGTTTATAAAACCATACTATAATTACACTAATTTGATATGTAGAATAATGGATTCCGTGCCCCATTATTTTAGCTCCTGATGATGTAACAAAACTAGTTACGAAACGTTGTGCAATTGCTGGAATAAATGATTGTCATAAAAAAATTTGGATACTTTTATTTGCAAAGAGAGAAAGAAAGAGAAAGAAAGAAAGAGAAAGAAAGAAAGAGAGAGGAGAAAGAAAGAGAGAGCGAGAAAGAAAGAGAGAGCGAGAAAGAAAGAGAGAGAGCGAGAAAGAAAGAGAGAGAGCGAGAAAGAAAGAGAGCGAGCGAGAAAGAAAGAGAGAGCGCGAGAAAGAAAGAGAGAGAAAAAAGAGAAGAAAATGCCTTTTTAACATATTTAAATTCATATACTTTAAAGCTAACAAAATTAATAATTATAATAGTTGAATACATGTGTAACATAGTTACCGAAAATTAATAAATATTAATAGTTTAAAGTAGTTTTGAACATTTTCCAGAGTTTCCCCCCACAAATGCGGCCCAGACCAAGTTTTTACTCCGGGGCCCACACCACAGTAAATCCGACCCTGATAGAGTTAATGTTAATGACGTATTTTGTTAAAATGTATGTTACCAAAGTACGGCATGATTATGATAATGTTGGCAGAGAGGAGATTAGAAATTCGTTGTCACACGTTACATCCTTTGAATGCACTTCAATGGGAATGATGATGATGGCCATCAGAGCCATCATTGGCAACCCGGGCAATCTTGTGTAAAGGTGTGGATAGCACAGGTGACCATGAGTGTGGAAAGTGGGAATTGTTCTCAAATTGTTTCAAACATGCATTTTAAGAACTGCACACCCAAAAAGGTAATAATGTCTGGTCACTATTAGTAGTTCGAGAGTTCATTCGAAAATTTAATGTTGTAAAAGTTCATTTAGGTAAGTTAATGACATAATGTGGCATTTTCCATTCCCTCGCATGATTATCATAATTATTACCATTAATTCGTTTGTGGGTTTTGGGAAACTCTGTGGAGCTTTGAATACCAGAACATGGAATCAGAAACCGCAATATACGCATTGATAGGGAAATTCCCAAAAGTTAATGGTTAGTGGAATGTTTGTATTGTGTACGAACTGTAATAGATTTCCTACCAACGGCGTTGCTGAAAGGGTATTATTATGATCCGTTTCATTTCGTGCAATATGAATATAATACTTTATACTAAACCCTCTTGCATTTACGTGTATATAACGGTTGTACTAGTTATGTAAAATGTGAATACACATTTATATAAAAACTAGCAGAAGTAGGAACTTTTAGGAAGTAGGCGTTTTTTTCGGATATTAATCTCAGTCGCCTATTACACGGGAAAAAGAATGAATTCTCTCTATAGAGTATCGCCACCCTAGTCTGCGCTGCCCTGCACCGACTGTTCAAACCCTTTTCTTCCCACCGTTCTTGTCCAACCCTGCTTCGCATGGATGATTGATGATTGACTGATTGTTAGTCATTCCGGGTGCGTTAACTACTAAAGGTCATTAGTCCCGGCAGAGAAGTGTATGTTTCTCTCTCGGGGGAAGGCGGTGAAATTTCCCGCTAGATGGCGAGATCCGGCGCCGACCTACCGTCGGCTAGTGGGGTTTTCCTCAACCAGGTATCTCCCACCAGTGGGACACCGCCTCGGGTGCGTCAAGCTCTAATCTTTCGACAGATCTCCCGGCAGTGTATTGCATGTTAGGGGCAGTGTATGTGTGTGTGTGTGTGTGTGTGTGTGTGTGTGTAAGGGGAAAAGATAGGAAAAGGAAGAGGTAGGAAATATCGCGAACAGTCCGTGGCCTGTTTGGTAGCGTACTGTTCCGGCATTCGCCTGGTGATGATCGGAGAAACAACGGAAAACTACTGATCAAAGCAGCCGGTCGCTGGAATTCTCCTTCAGACAGCGATTGAATTCGACCTAGCTGACAAGCTAGTGTCGAAAACCCTCCACTGTCGGGACTCGAACTTAGGATCTCCCGATCTGAGAATTCGCATGAACTTGCCCCTTTAGTCACCCCCTATAGGAAGCCCTTGACGTGTTTGCTACTTGCACCGTTGCTATATTCCAATTTAAACATAGGTACAATTCGAGGTCACGAGCTGGAAGGAGACGAGAACACTGTCATTCAATCGGGAGCTTCGTTAGAACTTAAACTTTTGGTAGTGGAGTTTGCGATTGGATAACAATATTCCCCTCTCTTTTCAGTTTGTGACCTTTAAGTGCACCAATGTTTAAATAGGATTATACCATCATCGTTGTGACTTGTAGCAGTTAACAGATGTTTAGTTGCATGCTTTCAGTAAACCTTCTGTAACAAATTTTGATGAAATTACTCAGAGCGTACTGGTACTAATGTAATGAATTAAAAGTCGTGAATAAGAAATTTAATGGGGTTTAATAAACGTTCAATGTTCTTTCCTATATTTCATCAACGTTTTCAAAGTATTCGCAAAAATCTTAAATAGCGCCCACTTAAATTTTGCTGGAAGGTATAGTTAATACAAAGGTTATAGTTAATTGTTACAAAATCTCATGCAGATGGTAACTTTTGATTTGAAGGTAACGTGTACACAGTTTCATGATGGTCGGAATAAAATCGTAGATTTATCAAAAACACGTTATATAAGAGAAAATAATATTTAAAAAACTAACCGAAGTTATATTTGCCCTTTGCATTTTACCGAAATCGAACAAGCCGTTATCCTGGATAAAAAAGTGAAAACAATCAAACAATTTAAGTATAAGCTAAACATGTCTGTGACGATTATAAAATATAATTATTTTAAAAGTTTAAAGCATTACACTTTTATTTATATTGATGTGTAAACAGAGGTATACGAAACTTCCAGAGAAAAAATAATATTGTAAAACTTCGCAAATGGAAACCACAGTAAGTATATTCATCGCCCTAAAAATGCTGTATCTCGAAAGGCGAAGGGACTTGCTATCTCTTTCGGTGTTGTGACGTCGCGTGTAATAATTAAATTACACGTACGAGCTACGCATATTTTATATTTATTTACTGTTTTTGTATTCAATATTTACACATTAAAAACAGTGTTGGACCGCCGAATGCTGTTCCTACTCTGGAGCGTAGATAATGTGCATCTCCACGCTAATTCTATACGAAAGTCGTGCACAGGCACGCAACGCCGTCTCAATAAGAAAGGCTGCCATAGACCAACGCGGCAAATCCGCTGCCTACGCGGATTGACCGCAGCGGAAGTTTCGCGTCATGTGTTGACGCGATTGGAAAACGACGCGAACAGATTGGGAGAGTTTAATCGGTGACGAAATTTGTAACGCAGTCAGACGCGTTTCTTCCGCTGCAGCTCGAGTTTCGTGTAAGTCCGCCCATGTTCGGGAGTCTTCGCTCCCCTCTAGATAGCGCAATCTTGTCAAATGTCACCAAACGCTGACTCATAATTGACGCTCCGGTGTGAACGGTCCCGCGAATTCCGCGGTCGCGTCTAGCTCGCAACTTTCCGCGCCGCGCCCGCTGCGGATCTACCGCGACGGTCTGTGGGAGCCTGAATGCTTGCAGGCGGTGCCCTCGCCACCAAACACGAAGAGGCGTCAGGTGATATTCATCGTTCAAGCGTTCTGAGCCACCCCAGTTGCTACCCGAAACCTAGTGCCCGGCGCTCGCACCCTCTGCGAACCGTCGCCTCTCCGATGCCACGCCCATTTCCCCACCTCCCACGGCGCTAAGCTACCCCTTCGCGAAGGGGTCATGTGGTTACCCTTCATTAGATCAGGACGATGGGTCCGTGGACCCAACCCTGAGTCACTCGACACGCGACCCGTCTGGGGCGTCCCCGCCCCCCCCGCCCAGAGTCCCCCCTCCAGACGCGTTCAGCACCCCATTGAATTTGATTATGTTTGGCATTCGTAGGACAAACATTTATTCAGCTACATAGCCACTGACGGTTCGTATTAATATGGCGTCCATTTGCCCATGTGGCGATCATATGCGTTCAGACGTCGCGACACGGAGTTGAACAGGTTTGGAATAGATCTCTATAATATTTCTTTCCTTCAACTTACAGCTGAACTGTTAGTTCTGGTAGATTGGAGAAAAGAGGTGAAGTGTTGCACGCTCACACCATAGCACCCCAAACATTCTCGGTTGGGGAAAGTGGCAATTCGCCATGGCAGTTGCAAAGCATGCTAAGCAGGCGGTAGCAGTGAGAGGAGAAGCGTTTCATGGTTGAAATAGAGCAAGGATGTGGGCGTTCACCAATGGAGAGAGACATCAGGTGGATTGACTGATTGATTGATTTTTTTGTTTCCGGGCGCGTCAACTGCATTGGTCATTAGTCCCGTTAGTGTAGTGCATATTTTTCTGGGGAGATGGCGGTGATCTTCCCCCGCTGGATGGCGAGATCCGGCGCCGACCTACCGTCGGCTAGCGGGGATTCCCCCTAATCAGGACTCTCCCACCAGCGAGGCACCGCCCAAGCCGGGACAAGCTCTAAGCTCCCGACCGGTCTCCCGGTATATGTGGTAGTGTAGTGCATGTTAGTGTAAGTGTGTGTGCAAGGGGAGAGGATAGGACAAGGAAGAGGAAGGACAGATCGCGCGCGGTCCGTGTCCCGTTCGGTAGAGTACTGCTCCGGCATTCGCCTGGTGTTGATCGGAGAAACCACGGAAAACTACTGATCAGTGCAGCCGGCCGCTAGAATTCTCCTCCAGGCAGCGGCTGAATTCGATCTAGCTGAAAAGCTAGTGTCGAAAATCCTGCCGCCGTCAGGACTCGAACCTAGGACCTCTTGGTTAGAGGCGCTAGTGACATCAGTTGATGCACTGAGCTACCGCTCCCGGGAATGGAAACTGAAGATGACCCATTTATACTCCGAAAGGTTAGTCGTTGCCGGCACAAAATCTGGCCTCTTCGGGACTCGAACCTACGACCTCCCGGTCAGAGGAACTGCAGCGACATCAGTTGATGCCCTGAGCCAAGTCCCCGGTCGACACCGTAAGTGTCGTGAAGTGGGGCCTGCAGCATGTAACCGCCTGCCAATGGCATTGGCCATTACAATACATGGCAAAGCAATCTGCTCAACTCGCTGAAAAACACTAACCCTCGTTGCCGTTTAAACTGTTTGCGCGTGGCGGACAATTCGTCATATCTCCGTCCTTGTGGTGCGTGGCTGCCATGCAGATCCTGCCAGCCCTGTATGGCTACTGTTATATTCAGAAATAAGAAGGAATAACAAATAACAAAAGTTTATTCTAATAGTATTTACAAAATCCAAATTGTGCTAAAAAGAAGTCCTTTAACCATATTCCAATGAGAAAATACAAATTCCAAAACACAGTCGCAGTAATTAGAACATGTCCATATAGCACAACGCAGTGCACCAACATTCCGATACAGTCATCAGTCCATGGAATAGTTCGTTATCAGTAAACGAAGATCACGGCACTCGCTCTCAGAACTCAACTACTATTCTCCTGTCGTGTTGTTCCCTGACCGTATATACTCAGCAGGCTAAGCCTCGGTCTTGTAACTCGTGGTTCGTCCGCCGTCAATAAACGTCCCTCTTGCTTTTGTCACTTACTCCACTCGCCGCACCGGGAGCGGTAGCTCTGTTCATCATCTGATGTCACTGCAGCGCCTCTGACCGGGAGATCCTAGGTTAAAGTCCCGACAGCAGTATGATTTTCGATACAAGCTTTTCAGCCTTTTCAGTCGCTGTCTAGACAAGAATTCTTGCGGCCGGCTGCTCTGATCGGTAGTTTTCCGTGGTTTCACCGATCAACACCAGGCGAATGCCGAAGCATTACCCTAACAAACGGGTCACGGACCGCGCGCAATCTTTCCTTCCTCTTTCTTTTCCTATCCTCTCCCCTTACACACACACACACACACACACATACACACACTTTCACTAACATGCACTACACTACCACATATTCCGGGAGACCAGTCGGGAGCTTAGAGCTTGTCCCGGCTCGGGCGATGCCCCGCTGGTGGGAGAGTCCTGGTTAGGGGGAAACCCCACTAGCCGACGGTAGGTCGGCGCCGGATCTCGCCATCCAGAAGGGGAAGATCACCGCCATCTTCAGAGAACAACATGCACTACACTAATGGGTCTAATGACCAAAGCAGTTGACGCGCCCGGAAACACGGAAAAATCAATCAATCAATCAATCCACTCGCCGCTTACTTCAATTACTCGCCTCTAACTTCACTGCCCGCGCGCCACCTGTTCAGCGCGCCCGCGCTATGTAACTATCCACACGCTCATGACAGATGCCTTTCACTGACACAGGGTCGTGGGTTAATTACATCCGTACGACTAGTTTGGGGCGATATATGACTCCCCAGTCATGTCCCTCCAGAATGCATCTGCTTGTATGCCTGCTATGAGAACAGGCGTCACCTAGTTATAGTACACCTGCAATTGAAGACGCTACTTGGTTTTCGGGGCCGTTTGAGGCCGTCGTATCTTCTCCAAAGGGGTCAAGATGTCAGTTTCCACTTCCGGGTCGCAATACCACGCGGAGTGAAATACCGAAAGTATGGAATGTAAAGGAACTGCTTTCTTAGCGTTGCATTCAGCGCAATGCAGTCAGATTTGTGAGTTTTTTATGGATTTTGTATTTAAAAAATAAATGCATTAATAAATTAATAAAACTAATTCAGAAAAAATGAAGATAAAATTACTACGTTGAAATAGTATTAAATACTTGAAGATATGATGGGAAAGTCTGGCAATTTCAGCTGATGTATGACGAATTCTTTATATTATAGGTAGACAACGGCATTACAGATGTGCGCGAATGTCAAGTCAATGCTGGAGTTGGGCTGTAGCACCATACAGTGAGTCACAGAATAAATGTTTTAAACTTCTAAGACATGTATGTGGGTGTGAAATGTATGGGGTACAAAATAATTTTGTGCCACTGAGCTCGCGAACAGAAATTTCAAATAACCATGTTTCACATTTGGCATTCACCCCTGATTGGTGGGCAGTGTATGTAAGTTGGTTTTTGACGGAGACATGAAATATGAAATATCTTTGATCCGCCAAACACCGTTGTATTGCGAGTTGTCTACATATCAGGCGCAAATGGCATGCGTGACTTCGTTGTTTGAAATGTCGCCTTGAGAGCGGTGAGAAATTTCCTGTCGAAATGTGCCATCCACATCTGCTGCTGTCACTGCCTCACTTGGGTACGCCTCGAACGCTGTCAGACCTTACATTGCTCTCTCTGGTTCGGATGACCCCCGGGCGGTGGCCCTCGCCCACGGCGGCGCCCTGTGGGACGCCTGGCAGCGAGGATCGATGCCACAAATGAAGTGCCGAGGCTTCACGCAGAGAGAGGGGGATCGGCCACATATTATGTAGAACTGCGGTACACCACCAATACAGACTTATATACAAACGAAGCACATACCTGCTCGAAATTTTATAGAGAGTGAAGAGTCAACAGCGCGTGTTAAATCAATGCAGCGTTCCAGTTTGAGTCCTGATGGAAAATTTAATTCTTCGGACCATGGAGCTAATAACTCAAGACTTGTTAACTACATTTAAAGAAAATTTAACAATATCATGCAATAATCTTGCGCTCTAAAAACGACTTATTTTTTTCTTTCTTTTTTGTTATTTCTTTATCGTATACATACGTATATACGGAGTAACTGTGTGATATTTCAACGGAAATGCAAGTTTTGGTGTCCCGCTGACGCCAAAAAAGTTTTTTTTAAACAGACCGGCAGTCCGATTGTCTGCCTGGCTGACTGCAAACATCAGCACCAAAACTTGTAGGATTTTTTTAAAAATATACTCTAATCGATTTGTCTCGACTAAAAACCCCTCGTTTTATTTTTTTTTAAAATTTTGGGACTACTTTACATGAAACCCCAAGGGCATTTTGAAACTAATCTTAAAATATGTTCAACGTTTTTCTTTAAATTTATTGAAAAAAATAGAATGAATTAGTATGGAGTGAATAGAATGGAGATGGAACTGGTCCAATATTCAGTGTTGCCGGAGAATTTTCGAAAATTGGAAAACTCAAAAAACTTTTGAACCTTCTCGTACAACATTATTGAAGGTAGAGATTTTTCTTCAATGAAATCTGTTCTTTAATTAATGTCATTTATGTTTCTTTAAAATTCTAGTAGTTTTCGCACAATTTTGAGTGAAATATGTGCATTAATAGTAATTCTTAAAAACAAAATTTTCTCATCAACGGCTCCAAATTTTATTAAAAACTTATTCTACTGATAATGCTAAATGTACTAAACAACATAACTTGAACGTTATTTTAAAGTATTCTCTTGAATTTTCAAAAGCTACACAAATTATTTTTTTTAAATAGTCTTTTTTCAATTGAATTGCTGAGTACCTAACCAAGATGGACGCCTCTGCTATGAAGCTGAAATTTACATGCAAATTAAGCTATGGTTTCGGCAAACCAGTGACATATTAGTCTAAAAGGATGTCAAGAAATTGTACATTACCACTATAAAATATTATTTTTATATGCAGTGGTATCCTATTATATTAAAGACAACCAAATCATGTACATATTAACAATTATTTTATAGGAATCAATTTATTAAATACTCGACTTTTGCGATCCAATATGGCCGCATTAACTGTTCTGTAATCAAGAGTTTTAACAATAAAAAATGTTTCTTTTAACGTACAAATTTAAATATGTAATAATAGAAAAGCAAAGCAAGATTAATAATTATAATTACAAAATTTAAATTCAATATTAAAAAACTATACATAGACAATCGCTTTTGCTTTCGTCTTTAATTCAGAAAATTTTATGTTGTGTGTTGTGGGAGCATTGATTCGAATAAATGCCACTCTATTGAACAGATCATCGCTTTTCTATTCACATTGATGCGACCTATTTGTATGTCAAATTTCTATCGTTTTCAGAAAACCTACAAAATCTAAAAGACGCTGATCTTCATTATTTTTCCTGCGTGACTGTTGTCAATCAATTTGCCAGCAACGCGGGATCCCTCAGCTAGTTTGAGTAGTAAATTCAGTACCTGCTCTTTGGTGGTTCAGTTGTTCATTAACTATGCGAATAATTCAAAACTGACATAATTCATTGCAAATTAGAGATTCACCGAATCAACGAGGATAAAAGAGAAACAAGGGCCGAGGTAAAAAACCGTAATGAATACTTTCGTAAAGAAATTGGCTGTTCAGTGAAACTGACGAATTACGTCCTGATGGCCAAACTCAGGAAATATAAAAAATACATTACCAAATTCAGTACTAAACGTGTTTTTCATCTCATAATTACACGCCAAGCGTGTATATTTTTACCCCAGTACGTGATACCATCATATGATTTGGCGCTTGACGTGCGTTTCATCACAATAAGCGTTTCCATTTGCATAAGACACACCTTTTTTACGACAAAAATGCGTCTAAAACTGGATGCATTCGCTATAAACAACCATTGCGGACTTCCTTTTTACATGCATCTGCCTCTGCGTATCTTTGCGCTCATTGTTTTGCACTTATTGCCCGTATAGTAGGTTATGCTTTGCCACGATTTTCTCAGAAATGGTGCAAATGAGGGGAGAGAATCAGTATTTAGATTATAGAGTAGACATAGACAGACCTGAAGACACAATACATGACGTGTCGTGGGTGTAATTATTCTGACCCAAACAAAAAGAGAAGTGAAAGAATGTTTTTACAGTGATGAGTGCATGCATTTTAAGATAAATAAAAGAGAATTGAACTACTTTTTTTTAAATTTTGGGCCCCAAATTAATAAGTAATTGTGCAATTTTATGTGAACTCTGGGACTGATCGAGTAAACATATTCCAGTTATTCATTTCCCTGCCAATGTGCTTTTATTTAGAAAGTAATACACACCAGTGGTAGAAAAATAATTGAGAATATTATCAACGAAGAACTTTTGACATCGGAGTAACATGCACATTGTGTTGTTTCTACAATGGTTATTACGGCCGTGCACCCTACAGAAGGCGATCCACAGTCACATCGCTTTCGACGTTGTTCCCAGAATCACAACGGTCGCTTTTACGACAATAACGTGTGAAATCTGCGAACAATGAAGTGTTGACATTCATAAAACTGAAATTTACGAGCTGTGGGCGTCTAGTTTGATTGCATTGCTCAGTTTATTTGGCCGCCTCCTCTCTCTCCTCACCAACTGTCGTTTCTCTTTCATCTTCCCTCGTTCTTTTCCATGAAGCAACACATTTTTGAATTGATGCTTTTGAAAAAGGAAATGAATATTAAAGATGATATTAATATTGAAGACTGCTGTTACCATGTCGTAAGGATTTCCGGGTACAGCTTTTCAGGGTGAAATGGATGAAAGAACGTGGCGCTTCCTGAATAAAAACTAGGTGCTTGAAAAGTTTGTATTTTATCGTAACTTACAATAGTACGTGCATTGTAATATTGTAACCTCCATGCCAATAACACTTCAATCGTCACTTGAAAATGTATCCAAACGAAGGATAAGATGCTCAAAAAACATACTAACTTTCATTTAATATGCTGTTATTGAATTCAGTACATCGTTTCACATTTTGAAGCTCGTAAAATGTGGATTTATCTACCAACGACGGCATTCAATGCCCTAAGTTAAGAGACAATTTTTTAAGATAGTGACGTTCCTCCGTCTAAAAAGATAATGTTTTAAATAATTTTACGAAAGTACATTTTTATAAAACATGATTGACAATATATTTGGAAACTCTGTGTGAAAATAATTTACACATACCAATTTACAGTAATGTTAAGATATAGGAGGTCGCAATTATAAACTCATAAAAGTGGATTATGCAACTAATTTATAATGCCCTTTTTGCACGAATGAGAAAATATTACCGAAAGAGCAATGTTAGGACTGAGTTTGGTAATTCTTAATTATGTAAAAAAGAAACACAAACGAATTGCATACCCCATTTTTTATATAACATAATTGTAATTATTGAAGTAAGCGAGGCTAATTTGGAAGATGTTTCTTCAATTCTTCAATTCAATATCTTGAACCTACGTTATGACGTCAGGCGTGAAACCTAAGCAACGAATTTGTTTACCAATGAAAATTGGCTTGAAAGTTATTATTTACACAAGTATTGGATTTGTTGCTACGAGAAAGTTTAGAAGCAGCTGGAAAAGTGGAAAATTCATTAATTCCAAATTAGTCTAGCAAACATTTCTGAAAAAAACTTTTTAAAATTTAAAAGTTGGATGGATAAAAAAAAAGAATTCCATACGCAAGGTGGTTGTCCCTGCGTATTTGCCGGAGCAGGTTAATCTATTATCAGGCACATGCTAGAATAAAGACGGTAGTTAATATAATATATGCCTCTTTCAATATTTCGTCCACAGAATGGAGACAGTCTTAAAACTCAATTAATCATTGCTATTATTAACATTCATATTATTAAAAATTTGATGTGCTCTTCGTTATTATTGTTTGTGACACTTTCCGATATAAAAACAACATACACTTTCACAAGGTTACATAAATTATTACATTAGTTTTCAAAAGTGTAACAATTTTTACAATATGTTTGATGTTATTGCAAGCGCTGGAATTTCGTATTTTCACGAGATAGAATAATATAAATCAATAGAGTGGAGATGTGACCACCATATTTGAAGCTTTTTGAAACAACAATCGCCATGTTTTCTGTGGGCAACATCAGAACTTGCGCGTAATTGTTAATTCGATTGAAGAGCATTTAGAAGAGAAATATATTTAAAACGTGTTGAATTTAGTCTAGATTAATTTAAAGAATATTAAGTTCAAGTTTACTTGTTCGCAGTACAAATTAACTTTTCGTATTTTCTTCTTAGTGACCCTTGATTAAAAAAATTGAGTTGCACAGTTTTTATTATTAATAATTATTACTAAAACTTTAAATTAAATTGATATCGGTACAAAAATAATGTGCTTAACAATAATTTTAGACCAAACTGCGATGTCGGAAAATTCGAAAAGAAAATAAATATTTTAACGAATTTGTCATAACTGTTTTGTTAAATGTTTATGTGGTAAACGGCACATTTACCAGTTCCTACAAAATGTCACTAGTAAATCTGTACTAAGCTTAGTTGAAATTCACTAACTGTCAATTATTAATTATTTAAATATTAATACAACTATACATTAGATACGCAAAATTAAAGTAAATTTTCCTTCCTTCTACTTCCAATAGTTTTGTTGCTTCTATTCGTGCAAATTATGTCCCCTACAAGAGAAAATAAATTTAATGTTACATACCTACAAACACTACGCTAAAAGAACGCTAAAAGCGTGTACTTTTAAGCAAGAACACGAAGCACTTCTCACTTTGTGTCGCCATCTGGGAACATGGCGGCCAGAAGTGCAAATTGCTTCAAGCAGGAGCGCAATGTTTCCACACAATTTCTCTCTATATAACTCAAGCTCCTTGTATTTACATGTTATCACAGCCTTCTTTATGCTCCTAAGCTAGATGGTGAAGGGGGCTATGAATATTGCGTGAGCGATGGCTCATTTTCCCGCGGAGAAATAGAGTGGGCGTAATGTTTTGTGCGATAATGCGCCATAACGATTTCGACCCGCTGAGGTGGCTCAGGGCATCAGCTGATGTACTGCTGTGCCTCTCACTGGGAGATCCTAGGGTTCGAGTTCCGACGATGTCAGGATTTTCGACACTAGATAGCCGGGTCGAAATGGACCGTTGTCTGGAGGAGAATTCTAGCGCCCGGCTGCTCTGATCGGTAGTTTTCCATGGTTTCTCTCAACAATACCAGGCGAATGCCGGAGCTGTACCCTAACGAACGAGCCACGGAATGCGCTATATCTTTCCTGCTTCTTCCTTGTCCTCTCTTCAACACTTACATTTATATGCACGACAATAATACATATATCGGGGAACTACTCAGGAGCTTCGAACTTGTCCCGGCTGGGGCGGTGCCTCACTGGTGGAAGATACATGGATGGGGAAAATTCCGCGAACCGACGGATCTCGCCATACAGCGGGGAAGTTCACCGCCACCTCACGTCATAAAAATATGTACTACTCTTACGGGACTGAATGAACGTAGCGATGACGCGTGCGGAAAAATCAATCAATCAATCAACAGTCCCTTCTAGACATCGGATGTTTAGGTAAATGCCTATTTTATTCTAGCGAACTTATTTAAAGACGATAATAGATGTGCACGAATCATGACAAATGATGACATATGACGAAGTTTTATAATGCTTATTATTTTTGTTTTTTTGGCATAAATACCTTTTTAGTACTTTTTTGTCTTTTATTTATTATTTTTATATAGAATGCACAGATATCGGAAAATTGGCCATAGTCCAACGTGACCATTGATTACGAAATCTTCAATTCACGTCTTGGTATTTTAAAATGCAAGAGAATTCCTAAAAGTTTACCAACTGATTTTTCTCCATTTCCCTATTTCATAAATACCAGACATCTTCTCAGAACATGGTCGATACACCGGGGGAACCGAAATTTTAAGTGAAAAAAAAGAATATTCCCAGAAGGTTTTGGTGTTGCTGGTGTCGGACTTCTAAAATATATACCAGTCATATCATTAGATGTTGAGAGATCCTTCTCCGCATTCACTGATTTTGTCACCTAATCGTCGCAAATCTGAAATTGTGATCCTTGAAAAGTTACTGGTAATATGCAAATATCCCAACATGACTCGTACTGTTTTTATAGAAAATCTTTATTACATTTATCAAGGCAGAATTTACCATTACTTTTGTTAGATCTTTCCATATTATAGTTTTCGGAATATTATTATAAGTCTTCATTTAATCAACAAAAATAAATATAATTCTGTCTTTGTTGAGATTTTCTTTTCAATAAATTGTTAAGACAAGAATATATTATTTATGTAAGATATTTCTGCCTTGAAACTACTTTCTTTCTCAATTTCATTGACCTCTGATTCCAGTCTTCATGTCTAATTCCGTCTATACAGTCTACTCGTTTGTTCAATGAAGTCTACTCGATTATTCCTATTGAGTAACGGTTTAATGCTTTATCTACTGCTTGACCATGTTTTAAGACGAGAAAGTAACAAAAGAGTGGCCTCAAATGGTTCTGGCGAAATATGAAACCCTAGAACTTCCAAGGCTCTCAGCTGAGGCAAATTATACCTGTGCGCTTTCCTTACAAATGTCCCAGTATCTATTTCTGACAATGAGAAACCCCACCCTAACGCTAATCTCACCATATGAAGACCTGTATTTCCGGTGAAGGGATGTCTTCATGCTAATCACACGAGGGGCTGCGTCACCGCTGGTCGGCCAAGGCCCGTTGCGAGCTGTAGAGGCAAGAACGTCCAAGGAGGATAAAATGCAAACGATTTCCTTGACATCTAAGTCAACGTCCTGTGTTACCACCAAGATTTGCACAAATGGCTCCGTTAATATGCTGAATAAGTTTTTGTAATTATAATATCTAAAAGTTTTTGCATAAGATATCAGTATTGTAAAACTGTTAAATATTCACAACTAAACTATATGTTTACAATTTCATTTACAAATAATTTTCATTTTCTATTATATTCCTGCCTAAAAATAGTATTTTAATGAGTCCATAAGAGCGTGCGTTTCTTTTTGAGGTTAATAACACGAATGTCTGCGATATTCAGCTGTTAACTCACAGTCGCACAATGGTCAATTGTGATTCCGCAGCTGTGAATATACAAAACGAAATGCGGTCTGAAAACCTGTACAGATGGACTCCCAATGAACCAACCGATAGTAAATGGGAAAAAGTCGTTAATCTGCTCGTGAAAGGGTCGGATTAACTCCATTTGCGACCGATCAGAGAAGGGCCTCGGCGGGACGGTCGCAGCTTGTTACGAAGTGAGAGAAAGAGGAACTGTTGCAATGTTCATTAACCCTTCAGTGGTCGCGCTCAGAATTGGAAAGAGAGTGGTCGCGTGAACTACAATGATAATCCATTATTTTAAAAAATCGTATTAACATTATTTAAAATAAATCGTCTTTTGATTAAATATGGACGAGTAACTAAAACACTGAACATTTACTAAATACTAAATAATTTATTAAAAGGTAGACATATTACCCATTCTATGAAATGCCACAGAAAAATGCATGTATTATGCCTTTAAAAAAATATAGTCAAATTCATGCGCATAGATATTTGTTTTTGAAAATCTTTGTGTTCAATATGTGTTGTGTACTTGTTATAGTTTGCATTACGATGATTAAATAAATCAGTTTGACAGAATTGTTTAAACATCTGGAGCCTCTAGTCTCAATGCGTTTCAATGTCAAAATCGGGTGAATATCTCATAGATTTCTGAATTTGGCACACACTGGACACAATTTTTGAAATACTGTGGAGCGATCTTGTTTCTTAGGCGTTCACAGAGATAACAACACCCAACGTTGCCCTTTGAAGACTCCACTGAACCCTCGGCCCCTTCTCGGATTCCCAGCAGAAGTCTCTTGCGTGTTATTATTGCTGTCGTCACAGATTTTCTCTCGATTTTCTTTTTCATTTAAGGTTTCATTCAGGACAAAGCAAGATCCTTTAGAAATACCCTCCTGGTCAACTTTTCTCTACTGTAGTACTTTGCATAAACATTCAGAGCATCGATTGCAGCGATATTCATACTGTCAGCTTTCGTCAGAAACTGAAACGCGAGTGGTTGCGTGGATTACTATTATAATCCAAGCTGTTTCCGGTGATTATCACTAGTGTAGCAGTTATCACCCGAGTCATATTTTGCTATAATTCGATAGCTGAGGCTTTCTACGAAAGGTACTAAAAAGTATGTGTCAAAAGTTAGTAAACTATCGCTGTAAACAGCGAATGTATACGACTGGATTACAATAGTAATCCACGTGACTACGGGGGGTTAATGCTGCATAGTTACTACTAAGGGTTAATGCTGCAGAGTTTTTTGCGATCAAAATAATACCTGGAAGTATGTAATTTTACTAGTTTATATTTTTGACAATGTTGTAGGGTCATTAGGCGTTTACTGATTATTATAAAGTTGCATCATAAAAACTCATGAATTTCTTGAAATTCAAAAGGACTTTCAAAAAAATGCATCTTGGAATACGGGAATTTTCCCCATGGCTTCTACTTTGTGGTTTTTACTTCCGTTTGAATTCCCGCATTTTTTATCGTTTTGAATTTCCGGATGTGTTATGCAATGACTGCTCTTCAATTTATTTTCTGCAAATTTGAGTTCAAATTGTTATAATGTTGGAAAATATCAGGCAACAAAAATGTATAATAACGAAAAACAGGTAAATATTTCAGTGAAAGTTTCGAGAAGTCCTTTGGTTACTTAGTTATTCCAATTTCAAAAGTGTTTGTCGGTGGAATGGAATTATCGGCACGGTACCGTATTCCTAAACAAGAATAGGAAATAGTTGGGCGGATTGTTAAGTACTGTAAACTATGTTGCAAAGGAGACACGACATTAAATTACTACTTTTGAATTTAAGAAGATTTTGCCCGCAAAATTAAGTTTGTTAAGAATAAACTCAAGAGAGTATAGAGAGACAAATATTTGTAGAATGTCGGAGAAGAGATATTTGTCAGAGATACAGGAAATACCAAATTGACTAGTTAAAATTCTTCGATCAGCACAGGTGAGAAATAATGATAGCGACACAACTCCAATCGATTTTGCAAAAGGATAAAAACGTATGACAGGCATTGATGATCACATTATTAAAATATTTCCTGCGAATTTCAGTGTGTCAACCAAGAAGTTACTCCGTTAATACTAATACGTTTCATGTTTATGGCAAATAAATCTCATAGGTAATTGTGACTAATATTTGGCAGAGGTGATCTGTTCGTTCTCTGAAGACGCGCAGGAAGTGAGAGTAGCGCAAACTGCCGAAATGAAGAAGCAAGAAAGTGTTCGAGAGTTCAAAACAAATGAAACAAACTCTGTGAGGGATCACGAATTCATTTTCGAATACTGTGGGGATTGGGAAAGGAATAGTTGGCGTGTACATGCATCTGGCTTATTTTCTCGACGATAAATTCATCATTGTTAGAAGCCGCAAAACAGGATTTTAGAGCCAGACTGTGTATGTTTATCGTCAACTCAGCAAATGGCAAATGTAAACAAATCTCCACGGCAACACATCGCCATCTACGTAGAATACCATGGAGTTATGAATACAAGGAGGAGTCGTTACCAACTTCCTTATATCCCTGCCATCTCGCTATATTCAAAGCTCCATTACAGAATACAATGCGTCAATGCCTTCTATGAATGAGTGCATCATGGAGCTATGGATATAGAGAGGTGACATGACGCCATAAAATTGAAGCCACCTAAGCCATATTGGTGTGCCAAGAAAGCTTGTAGCATAGACAAATTGCGTGTGAGTGCTTTGTGACGTGTAGCTGTGCTAATGTCCAGCTGTATTTTTAGGCATCGTTTTTAATATTTAAAAGCCTTGTTCAGAATAGCTATATTTTGGTAACAGTTCGTTGTAGTTCATTGTGTGGCTAACGGCTGTACAACCAGTACGGGAAAACCGGAAATTACTTTCCACAAGTAAGTAGCTACTCCATGTAATTTGGAACGTTTAGTAACTTTGTGAGTTAATCATTAATTTTTGTGTATTTTTTCTTAAAAATTTCCTGCTGATTTAAAGCGAAGTGCATTGTGGATTAGAGTTGTACGAAGAGACAATTGGCAGCCTACCAATTACGATAGGTTATGTTCGGCTCATTTCCAATATCACGATTTTGATAGAATTTCTTTATTGTGTGTACATTTGCAGTTCCATCAAATTTTACGGTTTGTGAATGAATTAGTTAAGCAGCTAATGACGTATTCTTAGGCCTGTAGTGACAGAAGATATTGGTCTGACACACGAGTTTTGGACTCACCAATATGGCGGACTGGCTTCACTTGCTGAACACGGAAGAAGTTGGTAAGGGCATCTCCTAGTATTCATAGCCCCATGGAGTGCATAGATGATTGAAGGTGTGGGATTGAAACTGTAAGGGCGTCGACAGTAAACATTCATGCATAAATTAATAACGAGAAAACGGAGGACTGTGGGACAGAAGTTCATTAGAACATTTTGTCTTCGTTTTGTGAAAGAAACCCATGCCAAAAGTTTGTAAAAGTATTTTGAGTCACCTTGCGTACTACTATTGTTAATTTGAAACAGGTTCCGACTCTCTGGTTTTGGCTCATTATGTTCGACTAACTGTACAAAAAACAATACATGTGGTCAATCTTATACAACATTAACACCCCGATAAATTTCTGCATGCCAAATATATAACGTTCTTGTCGCCCTCTAATACTTTTGCAGAACGTTTGTTCCAATTTACTATAGTGCTATTCACAAAGGAGTACTTGCCTACATTAGTTCTTTGCATTTCACATCGTATTTTCCAAGGGTGATCTACTCTACTTTTGTATTCTAGTTACTGTAATTTATCGTTATCTGAACATTATATGCCCTCACTGTCCTCTTTGTACGTTATAAACGCGCCCTTTGGTTGGCAATATTATTACAAAAAAGAATTATCACCAGTTAAATCACGTTTATTGACTGTGATTGTGACCATAGCAGTCGTCTACGTGAATTGACATTCTCGAGGGCAGACAGACGACTATCAAATGGATGGAAAGACAATCTGGCGAAAGGGTAGACGGTCAGAAGGGACAGAGAGAATCAGATAGCTATTGAATGACATACAAATGAATTTATGGGCAGATAAATGGACTTATGGTCAGACAAATGGACTTACGAACGGACAGGAGGACACACGGACACGGGCACACGGACAAACGGACGGACGCACAGACAGATGAACGGACGGGCAGTAAAAATATTTATTAATTTTTTTCATGAATATAATCACATTACAATTGATTAATAAACAGTGAGTTTTAAATGGGGCAGAAATGTGGATTAGAGACATAATGCAAAGATTCTGATTGCACAGCGGTCCGAAATTGCTCGCAAAGGAAATACTTTGGGAAGGCACGGTAGAGTTCGTTTGATTAGAAGGAGCTGCAGATGGAAGGACGAGCCAAGTGATCTTTGTTCTGGCGATTGGCGAGCGACCGGCCGCCGCGTCTCGCCGCGCCGCGCCGCGGAGGCGCAAAGGAACGCGATCGCGCTATCGCTTCGGCCTAATGAGAACGCCTTGGACAAAGGAACGCGTCGAGCCGCGCCGGCGTGGCTCGCGGGGAGCGGCAGACAATAAGGCGAGACGAGATGGTGCCGAGAGAAGAGGCACGCCCTTGAGGCGGAGAGGGGGACGGGAAGACGCGACGAATAAGATGGAGAGGTGAAAGGAAGTGGTTTGGATGGGGAGGAGTTGGGGAAAAAGCAGTGAGAGGAAACAAGATACGAGAGAGGGAGGGAGAGAGGGTAGAAAGAGGAAGAGAGATGGAAAATGAGGAAGAGAGAGGGAAGAGGAGAGGAGAAAGAGGAAGAGAGTGTGGAGAAAGAGGAAGAGAGTGTGGAGAAAGAGGAAGAGAGTGTGGAGAAAGAGGAAGAGAGTGTGGAGAAAGGGAAGAGAGTGTGGAGAAAGAGGAAGAGAGTGTGGAGAAAGGGGAAGAGAGTGTGGAGAAAGAGGAAGAGAGTGTGGAGAAAGAGGAAGAGAGTGGGGAGAAAGAGGAGAGATGGGAAAAAGAGGGAGAGAGTGGGAAAAGAGGGAGAGAGTGGGGAAAAGAGGGAGAGAGTGGGAAAAAGAGGGAGAGAGTGGGAGAAAGAGGGAGAGAGTGGGAGAAAGAGGGAGAGAGTGGGAAAAGAGGGAGAGAGTGGGAAAAAGAGGGAGAGAGTGGGAAAAGAGGGAGAGAGTGGGAAAGAGGGAGAGAGTGGCAAAAAGAGGGAGAGAGGGGAGAAAGATGGAGAGAGGGGAAAGAGAGAGAGAAGAAAAATAGAAGGAACAGAATTAATGGGGAAAGGGGGATACATTCTTATAACAAGTTGGAAATTCACGAAACGGCAGTAATTTGGTGGAAGTGTCGCAACGCGTCAGGGTAATGGAACGTGATGCAGAGTGAATCGACGCAAAGAAAGGTAGTTTGAAATAATAATGTCACGATATTCTGATATCCAGGTTAAATAAACTGACGAAACGATGTGGGATGATGCATGGAGGGATGGTTCGAGAAGAGTTGAGTTACGGTGGGGTGAGGAATGCGGCTGGATGAAGCGAAGAGCGGTTAGGCGTGAGAGAGAAAGTGGGAAGTCGAAGATGGCGAGAGATGCTTCCCGAAAGGAAGGAAGCGACACAATACAGAAGTCAGTATGACGTGAAATTCGATATAAACAATTAGGTTAATCCGGAAGTAACATGACGTGAGAGAGGCGAATGGTTTGCAGATTGAATTACAAAATACCATTACATACTGAATTAATGTAAATCGTCGTAACTTGCCTCCAACTGTAATAAATTTATGGCAACTCTGGTGAGTATGTTTACTCTACTTACAGAGAATAAAGCAACAGTCTAACCAAAGCGCAGCCAACTCTATGGACAATACGGTTAGCCGTAGATTAGCTCGCCCCAATATAGTCACCCATAACCTGTTGGTAGCGGCCAGTTGCAAAATAATGTAATGGTAAGTAACTGGTTAATTGGTGCGATTGACTCGTTCTTGGAAATGAATATAAATTGAAATAAATTTATAATAATGAGTTATTATTTTTAATAAATAATGAACTTAATTAAAATATATAATTAATTCATATCACACTTTGAACTTTATGATTTTGTGATTTATTTTCTAAAAGGTTTGGAATGACTTGTGTCTGAAGAAAACTGTAGCCTATCTCCTGATGAGAATGAGTAGTGACACAATTTCATGTATAATGTACGTAATGAACGAAACCACTCATAACCTAATTCGCATTCATGAAGGTTATATAATAAGATAGTTTTCAATGTGCATGCAAAACTGTTACTTATACGGCTTGGTTGTGATAATTGGTATGTAACTATTACATGTCATATTTTCGGACCTGTTTGATGAAAACTCCAGATCCTGCACAATTAAATTCCAGGATTTCTAGTGTCAATTGTTTTGTACCACTGAATCTCGTTGAAAAGTCCCTGAATACACGCGGGCGCACAGACATTTCCAGGCTAAAATATCGTCGTCTTCCAATATATATTGCAGAGCTTTCTCCATTTTTCTCTGCTGTGTGTTCGAACGCTGCCCTGCAATCAGCTTAACCAGGTGTTAAGTGCTGCTAACGGAGCTGAGATCGTGCGTTAACTTTAACGGAAAGTTAACAAGCGTTAAAGGTTGTGAAACACGTATTTTCTCTAACGGACCGTTAAAATTTCCTAACTTCTAATTAGCGTGTTAACAAGCATTGGTGACACCGGCCCTGGATGTCATAGCGCTGTGCAGATGGACACGGCCCCGAACACATTATATGAGAAAGGTTTGGAGAGGGCATTGATAGCCATGATCTTTTAGAAGGACGCGAGGATTCATTCTCTATAAAAACATTGAAGTGAACACACGTAAGCGGTTGGTGAGGTGCGAACGGATTTTCAGCAGAGGCTTTATTATGTAAATGACAGTGAGGAGGGAATTTATGATTAGTTTGATTAACAGAATTTGCGAGCATAGCAAGGCAACGGTTGAAATAACAATATTAACAATAACAGGGGAAGTAATTCCCTCCATAGTATTAGATGTTTGTTGAAATAGTATCCGGATTTGGCAATAGTGAAAATATCAGAGAAGAGACGGAAAGTAATTTCAAAAAGATCTAGCCCAACGTGGAACCTAAGAGAAAAAAAATAATTTCACTGTATTAGTACGAACGGAACTCGCTCGCTACAAGGCACTACGCGACGTGTCATGTGCCCCCGTCCACGTGCTGGCAGGGCGAGTGGGCCAGGCGCACGAGACCAGCAACTCATCGCGCCTGTGACAAAGCGGTGAGCGAGTGGGCAGGGATGGCTGCGTAGCCTGCAGCGTTCTGAGTTCGAGCCTTGTAGTTCATTCTTCGCGGCTGGGAAGAAGAGCCGCACTACGAAACAAAGGGCTGCGGAGTGCCTCTCGGAAAGAAGAGCAGCGGTGGCAGTGGAGAAGGGAATAGAGAGGGCGCTGGCAGGGAAGAGGGCGCGGACAAGGAAGGGGACGGAGGTGGAGTTGGTGACAAGGACGTGAACGGGGCGGAGGCGTACGCGATGTCGATGCTGAGACTGCAGCGCCTCTGACCGGAAGGTCCTAGGTTCGAGTCCTGACGGCGGCAGGATTTTCGACACTAGCTTTTCAGCTAGGTCGAATTCAGTCGCTGCCTGGAGCAGAATTCTAGCGGCCGACTGCTCTGATCGGTAGTTTTCCGTGGTTTCTCCGATCAACACCAGGCGAATGCCGGAGCAGTACCCTACCAAACGAGCCACGGACCGCGCGCGATTTTTCCTTCCTCTTCCTTGTCCTATCCTCTCCCCTTACACACACACACTTACACTAACATGCACCACACTACCATATATTCCAGGAGACCGGTCAGCAGCTTAGAGCTTATCTCAGCTGGGGCGGTGCCCCGCTGGTGGGAGAGTCTTGGTTAGGGGGAAACCCCAGTAGTCGACGGTAGGTCGGCGCCGGATCTCGCCATCTAGCGGGGGAAGATTACAGCAATCTCCCAAGGAAAAAGCATGCACTACACTAACGGGATTAATGATCACAGCAGTTAACGCGCCCGGAAATGAAAAATCAATCAATCGATGCTAAGGACAGCAACGGACGGGGAAAGGCGCATGAACTCTCTGACTGAGACAGGAATGAGGGCTTGCCGACGAGCACGTGATGAGGATGGCGCGAGAACGGAGACGGGACGAGGAGGGAGCGAGGAGGGGAACGGGACGAGGAGGGGGTTTGATAAGGGCGAGTCGCGGAGGGGCGCGACGAGGGGGGGGTGAGGACGAGAGCGATGACGAGGACGGAGTGAAATACGAAGATATAAGTCGATATGTTGCTTCGTTTCATGGATACTATTAAAAAGATTACCATTAAATTTTAGGGGATTTTGGTCATTTACTGAAAGCGTCGAAAACCTAGTGATGAAGCGACAAATACATTGCTAGCACTATTGTTGATCCCGCCTGTTTTATGCGGGATGGCTCAGAGTTGAAGAATATGCAACAAATAAACAGGGGCACCCAGAGAGGAAGCACGTGGGCAACTTGCTTCAACCACTGACTAAATTAGGGACCCTATTTTTTTATTCAAAATAAAATATTACATACTTCTAATTGAAACTAACCGCTGTCACTTATTTCTGTTGCATAGAGAAAACCATTCTACTTATGTATAGGAGCGGAACTTCAGCACCCATACCGGGAGCGGTAGCTCATTGCATCAACTGATGCCACTGCAGCGCCTTTGACCGGGAGATCCTAGGTTCGTGTCCTGACGGCGGCAGGATTTTCGACACTAGCTTTTCAGCTAGGTCGAATTCAGTCGCTGTCTGGAGGAGAATTCTAGCGGCCGGCTGCTCTGATCGGTAGTTTTCCATGGTTTCTCCAATCAACACCAGGCGAATGCCAGAGCAGTACCCTAACAAACGGACCACGGATCTTTCCTTCCTCTTCCTTGTCCTATCCTCTCCCTTCACACATACACTTACAATAACATGCACAACACTACCACATATTCCGGGAGATCAGTCGGGGGCTTAGAGCTTGTCCCGGCTGGGGCGGTGCCCCGCTGGTGGGAGAGTCCTGGTTAGGGGGAAACCCCACTAGCCGACGGTAAGTCGGCGCCGAATCTTGCCATCCAGCAAGGGATGATCACCGTCATCGCCCGAGAAAAAACATGTACTACACTAACGGGACTAGACCAATGCAGTTGACGCGCCCGGAAACACGAAAAAATCAATCAATCAATCCATAGATCTACTGGCCCAGGCCACTTGTTTTCTCTGAGCCACTTGTTTCCTCTGGACAAATGAAAATGAATGATTATGTATGGTGTGTAGTGGGAGAGGAAGAAACCATGTAATCCTTGATGGTTGGATAGTTGCACACTAAGCTTCGTACATTGAAGATTGAGATCTCTATTCCAAACAAGGTGGTGTATTTCTATGAGTTTGTACTGTGTTAGTGTTGGTTAGATACGATTTTAAGAACGATATATTATGCTACACTTCTTAGTTGAGATGTTGACGTTGGGTCGCACGTGTCGATTAAGAGATAGAAGAACTTAAAAACCATATTGCTTTTTGCAATTTTTTGGTAGGCATTTTCCCCATTTTGGAAAGCGCACGCTCCAGACCAGTCTCACAACTTATTATTTAGAAAATTACGTTTGAAAGTCAGTGGTGCTTCCTCAGGACATACTTTCTCATATTAAATGAAGATTATGCATACATTAGAAGTATTTGATTGCATATATGTTCGTGGCCAACGAGTTTACTCACTTATAAATAACTTCTCTGACGCAATACAAGCCTCTGCGAGTGTTCCCAACCAGCAACAATATCTGACAGGACTGTACTGGGATTTGAAGTCTAACGCATAAGTTGGCGCGTTCAATGCATTAGACTACTATAGTGATTTTCTTTTTCAGTTGTGCCAAACTCAAAAAGTCTTAATGAGGTGGGGAATGACACTGATGTTAAAGAATTCAGTGCATAGGGTTCTTTTTTACAAAACGTTCGCGTAATATTTTAGTTCTGCAACTTTTGTCATACAAATACAACAAGTGTTGCTGACGTCTCTCCACTAAACAAAGCGCTGACTGCTCTGATCGGTGGTTTTCCTTGGTTTCTTCTTACAACACCAAGCGAATGCCGCAGCAGTACCCTAACAAACGGGTCATAGACCGCGTGTGATCTTTCCTTTCTCTTTCTTGTCCTATCCCACCCCTTACTTATGAACACTTACCTAACATGCACTACACTACCATACATGCCGGGATGGGCCAGATGCCTAAAATTTGATCCGGCCGGGGCGGTGTCCCGCTAGCGGCAGATACCTGGTTGGGGAAAAATCCGCAAGCCGACTTGTAGGTTGGCGGCGGATCTCACCATTCAGCGCCTCATCCTCTACTTACGGGTATAATGACCATAGCACTGGACGCGACAAAATCACTAAACAAAGCACAAGACATTCGAAAACAAATATGTATTTTTTTATATTAGAAAATCCAAAAATTCCAACAATGGAAACTTCTGCCGTTCAGCGGTCAGTAGTTTATCAGTAGTTTACGTGACAAAACATGATTTTAGTAAAAATGTTTACTTCAGTTTTTAATATTACAAACTTTTCGCTGTATAACATGAATACTCAGTGTGTACTAGTATTGGAGAAAGAAAAAATAATATGGAGCTGGTTTTAGAGAAAATATTTTATTACATTTCTGAAGAAAAATTGTCGGTATGTAATTCAAAATTATGAGAACATTACTATTTTTTCGGAAAAAGTGTATAGAAAATAATTTATTACAGAATAATTGAAAACATTGTTAAAATGTTTAAGGGTACACCCCTCCAAATAAAACAATCATTTGAAATGCCCTGGACCTTCAGTTAGTCACGAACTATTTGGTTGTATATATTTTGAGGAAAATCGTGTATACGGTTCATGATCTAGTGTTTTTCACAGACATGCAGAAAACGTGTACGAGAGATTAAATCCCTCCAAATATCAAGTAGAAAATTCGAGAACAAGAGAAATAGAGAGAACCCTACTTACTTCAATAAATTAGTGTGCTTTAACATCAGCAACAAAACAGAGGGATGTATATTGAGATTATATAATTGCGAAAAAGTCGATCAAACAAGAAAGGAAGGAAGGAGAAATATATGCACAGTGAGGTAACACGAGAGCAACAAAACAAAGCATCTCTGTTGAAGCAAAAATAAATTATACTGTGGTTTAACATCAGCAACAAAACAGAGGGACGTATATTGAGATTATATAATTGCGAAAAAGTCGATCAAACAAGAAAGGAAGAAAGGAGAAAGATACGCAAAGTGAGGTAACACGAGAGCAACCAAACAAAGCAGTCCCGGCGAAGCAAAGAATGGCCGTGCGGGGGGCCGTGCGGAGGGCCGGGCGGGCGAGGACTCATTAGGCGTGGGCGTGCGGTGTAGGCCCCCGAGGCTCCGCAGGCGACCGGCCGCCGCCGCTTCGCGCCGCGGGCACCGCGCCAGCCGTCAGGCGGTCCGACGAGGCGGTCATGAACGCGGCGCGGCGCGGCTTGGCGAACTGTGTTGGGGCGGGAAAGGGCGGGGAGGGGATGGAGCAATGAGTGGAGGGGACACGGAGGGGAGAGGAGTTGAAGGGGTGGTGGTGGGAGGAAGGGAGCGGCAGCGTTGAGAAGCGGGATGATGGGAGGGCGGAGCGGGGCGGAGCGGGGCGGAGCAGGGCGGAGCGGGCGGAGCGGGGCGGAGCGGGGCGGAGCGGGGCGGAGCGGGGCGGAGCGGGGCGGAGCGGCGGGCGGGCAGCGGGCGGAGCGGGCGGAGCGGGGCGGAGCGGGGCGGAGCGGGGCGGAGCGGGGCGGAGCGGGGCGGAGCGGGGCGGAGCGGGGAGGTGCTGGGCGGAGCGGGGAGGTGCTGGGCGGGGCTGGGAGGTGCTGGGCGGGGCTGGGAGGTGCTAGGCCGGGCTGGGCGGGGCGGAGCAGGGCTAGGCGGAGCTGGGCGGGGCGAGCCCCACTCAGGTGGAGGCGCCCGGGGCGCTCCTATGGCCCCCGGCGGACGACGCGCACCTCTGCCACTCGCCACTCGCCCGCAGAGCTCCCGAGGGCCCTCGGAGCTCTGTTGTAAGGCCTTCTGGGCAGTTGGGAACGCCTACCAGGTTTACTAGTCTCTCGGTGACACTCAACAGCATTCCCGGACAATATAGGCTTGAGTCTACGGTTTCAGTTTCATGGCAGCAGATTTTCGACTCAAGCTACTGGTGGATTCTCAGGTTTAAGCGGTCGGAGTCATTTGATGATACATAGCAGTATAGATATGAGGATGGCCACGACATAATGGCCGAAACGTCAGCTCGACCGATTGTGAAGCGATTGTTCTCGGACAGGCAAGTATCAGTAACTACGTAGCTGAATCGAATTCAACTTCTGCCTGGTGTTGAATTTTAATGGCTGGCTGCTGTGGTCTGACGTTTGACTTGTTTTCTCCGATCAATACCTAGCGAATGCCGATACAGAATCCCAACAAATGTGCTAAAGACTGCTCGAGATCTTCCTTCCACATCCGTGTCTCTCTCCTTACACATAGACACACTTATCATCACATGCATTACACTGCCACACATGTCGGGAGATGAGTCCGGAGCTTTCAGCTTCCAGCTGGGGCGGTGTCTTTCTGGAGGTGATACCTAAAGGAGAACTCCCGCAAGCCGAGTGAAGGTACGCGCCGAATATCAAGTTCCAGCGGGGAAAGTACACCACTATCACCTACATAATATGGGCTAATGTAAGTGTAGTTACACGTGTGGAACTACATGTGGAATGGCCATATCATTTGATATGCCCGAATCCATTTAATAATGGATCAACGAGCCTACAAATGCAAGATAAGAGTGGTATATTCCTACATTGCTGACTAAGCTACGAAGGTTGCCGAGAAAAAATGGCGACTTAGATACTGATTGCGTACTTTTGTACTTAATGACGCCTGAAACTGTTCAATAACTTCCTTTTGAATTTTTTACATATTGTACTTCTTGCTCATTTTATAAGCTTTACAGCAGTTTTGATGTATTTACATTAAGTGAAGGTGTAATGCAAATGAAGTTGAATTTCTTATTTTTAATGTCAGTATTGGTTAGCAGTAATGGATGTGTAATAGTTATGAGAAAGCTGAATTCTTATTGCGAAACAAAATATTTCTGACTTCCTCTCACGAAATGGTCGTAGAGTGTATTATACAGTCTGAGAATATTATATAATATTCAAATACTTTTTTATAGCGATAAAACCATAAAAAATAGTGAAATTTCAAATTAGTAAGATAATGTGGACAAATATACCTACACTCGGAAACAAATGCGTTCCGTAAAATACCATCAAGCGTTTCGTAGTTTTCTCACAAAAATAAGATTTTAAATTTTCATCCAAAGCAACGATTCTAATGAGTTCTTAACTGATTAAAGTTTAATTAAAAGTCATCACAACGTGTGAAACATAACGAGTTTTCATTGGCGAAGGAAAGTAACAAGCTTTTGTATAATTAAAACATGTCCTTCAACGAATTCTCAGAATAATTAATTGAAAAATACAACATGGAATAAGTGTTTAATAAAATCTTTTAAACATTAGCGAGAAGTAAAATCGCTACCGTAATATCACTTTTCTGTGGAACTCTAATGTTTTATTACCAGCCAGGCACCTAAGTAATATAATTTTAGAGATGGTCTGTTCATTCCACAAGTTGAACATTGTGTGACCCACTGAATGCTATCCTACTTAGTTCTCCTAAATTGGATAGCATTCAGTGGCTTCTAAGGGAACGGAGTTCCAAGAGAAATATACTCCCGCGGTATTATCGGAGTTGTTGCACAGTTACTTTTAAGTGTCAGTTCGTCTTCGACTACTCTAATACACTACGGTTTTTTCTAGTTTTGCTCATTTGAATTTGTTAAATGATGAATTACATTTAATTACAACACCACCTCCACATTTTATTATGTGATTGATGTGGAACAATATTTAAGTCACACTCTCTCAATTGAATGTTGAACCTCGAACTCCTTTTGCTTTAAAGAAATTACAGTAAGTTATACTTTTAAAAAATCATGAACAATGCTTAACTGGCACTGTGTCCATCACAGTTTTTTTTTCTTCGTTCATCTTTTTGTTGCTTTTACTTTTCCTCAGCTGCGTGTTCTGTAATGTATGCATGTATACATGCATGCATGTATGCATGCATGCATGAACGCATGCACGCATGATGCAGCAGGGCATGCACGATGATCACGCATGTATGCACGCATGTATGCACTGTATGCACTGTATGCACGCATGTATGCACGCATGTATGCACGCATGTATGCACGCATGTATGCACGCATGTATGCACGCATGTATGCACGCATGTATGCACGCATGTATGCACGCATGTATGCACGCATGTATGCACGCATGTATGCACGCATGTATGCACGCATGTATGCACGCACGCATGTATGCACGCAGCATGTATGCACGCACGCATGTATGCACGCACGCATGTATGCACGCACATGTATGCACGCATGTATGTATGCACGCATGTTAAATTTGGAAAATTTAAGTGTCTCCAGTTTACTGTATTCTGTCATGTGAACCCTCAAGAGAAGCCATCAGTCATCTCAGAAGACCATCCGAGAAGAATATACATCAATAGTTTATAAGGTTTATTCATATAAATAGGTTTAACATGGTACCATATGAATAACTTTTCACACTTTAATTTCTCTTAAAAGGTAATAGTTTACAGTTAAACTGTGATCTCATGGCCATGAGAAAGGTTTGAAAACCTGAGATTTTGTTAGTAAGAGCTAAGTTTTTGCCTAAGTGAGACCTGAGAAAAAATTCATGTTTAATGCAACAATTTTTTCTCATTTAAAAACAGGTTTTTATTTATTACAAGAGAACCACTTGTTCTACCGGATTCTTATATCAAAATCCGGAATCTACATTAAATTTAGGACTATTTGGACACCTCATTTGCCTCTGTAGCATCAGATTCAATGTTTTTTGATCAATTTAAATTATTCCTTGTTTTCCTTCAGAGAGCAGCCGCAGTGCCTGCAGTCTCTAACAGGGTTCGCTGGCATCGCTCAGGTGTTGGACTGGTCACATACCTTGCAGGCGCTACCTTCACGCGCTCCTTGGCAAAGAGGTCCCAGATAGTCGATCGATACTCCCCACCACTGTGACATTCCCCCTTGCGACTGTCACCCCTTCGGGGACTTGTATAAAAGGCGTGCGCGTCTCGAGCACAGTGCTCACTCACTCGTTTTCTTAATCTTGTTTTTTTTGCTTTGTTATTTGCATTCTCTCTTCGGCTACATCCAGTGATGTGGTTCTAGATTTCTTACTGAGCCCGGCTCCATCAGAGCCGTTAATATCAATTTGTAAATAGTATTGTAAATAGTATTTTAAATGTAATGTAGGTACTGCACTATTATTGTAAATTTTCACTATTATTCCGTCAAATCAAATTATGAAAATTAATTAATATTGTTTCTCATTTCGTCATTTGTACCAGAGCCATGGTTGGTATTATATTGTTGGTTCCCTTAGAACCAAATAAAATGTTAATGAAATTGAGTGCATAGATGTATGTAATTTGTTAGAAATGTATGCTTATGGACTTGGAAATGGAACTCTTACATTGAAATGGTTATGATGTTAATGAAATGTTAATGATTTACTAATGTTTATGTTGTTTGCAGCTCGTTTACTATAAATGTTATGTTGTATGTATGGCGCTGACCTCTGATTGGTGAGGAGGTTCAGCTAATGTTTACTGCGCATTACTTATGAATGTTGTTAATGTTGCAGTTCCTGCCATGAGTAAGACGGCACTTGGCCGCATTTGGCAGTCTATGGAAAGTTGCTCCCGCCGTGAGTAAGACGGCACTTGGCCGCATTCGGCACTCGGGAGATTACGAAAGGCGTCTGCTAGGCCCGTGCGGTAGCTCGAACCGCGGCCCTTGGTTGCAGCGTCACGGTCCCGTAGCCGACAGAGAAGTCGGCTGGGCTACAGCTGTCACCGGCACCGAGCGATGGGGTCACTTGCAGACCTTGTATTCGTTGCATGTTGATCGGCGCTCGTGTCAGGTCACAGCTTTGTTCAGCGAGGAGCGGGCGGGCACTTTGGACCGCTCACTCTCGCCTAAGTGTAAACTTGCTGCATTCTCATGTTGTAATGTTACGTAAGTTATGGTAAGAAGTCCATTTCCAAGAATTATGGTATTATGCACTCTTACGAAAGTTTGTTCAATGGCTCATAAGTAATTCTGGTTATCACGAAGGTTAAGTACGAAAAGAAGGCCAAAGTACGGCTTCTTTAGCAAATTTGTTTATGTATTTTTCTATCCACCTTGTCCTAAATTGGGCATTCAAAGGTAGATTATAAGACAGTAATTCTGTATGTGTCAGCGCAATGTTGTTGACGCGCTGCTAAGTTAAAGTGTTCACCTTTTTTGTTATAAGGTTTTATGTTTGAATTTTCAGCTTCCTCGCCCTAAAGTGGGTTTTGTTGAGAGGTCGACTGAAATTGTTAATTCTGTATGTCGGCGCATTTTGACGCGCCTTTGTTTAAAGTTCATGTAGACGGCCTCGACCGTCCTTCAATATTGGTTTGTAAATTGTAATTCTGTTTGTTTTTCCGCAGCTGCTTTAGAACCTGCGTATCAGGAAAAACTGATTTATGTAAAGTTATTTGTTGAATAAATGTATTATGTTTAAAGTTATTTGATTGTCATATCTCCAGATTTGAGATCCTATAAAGTTGTGATACCTTTTCATTTAAAACCTGGGGCGTCCATTTGAAAAGCTCAAATGTGACGACAATCTTTTGAAGTTCGATAGCTTAGAAGCTTTTGTGTTAGCTTTGTATAATTATTTCCTTAGGTAAATGCATGGTCAAATCGCTATTTATTACGTAGCAAAAATTTATGTAAATCAATGTGCTGTTTTCAACAGCTGGCGACCGTATAAATATAATTTGTTGTTAATTAAGAGGTCAGCCAAGTTTGATATTTAACAACGCATGTATGTATGCACGCATGTATGTATGCACGCACGCATGTATGCACGCACGCATGTATGCACGCACATGTATGCACGCATGTATGCACGCATGTATGCACGCATGTATGCATGCATGTATGCACGCATGATGCATGTATGCATGCATGTATGCACGCATGATGCATGTATGCATGCATGTATGACCACTGATGAGCATGATGCACGTGCATGTAGCATGCATGTGCACGTATGTATGCATGATAGATGATGATGCATGTATGCATGCATGCACGTATGTATGCATGTATGTATGCATGTATGCATGCATGCTATGTATGCATGTATGTATGCATGTCATGCATGCATGCACGTCATGTATGCATGTATGTATGATGTATGCATGCATGAGTATGTACTGCATGTATGATGCATGATACATGCATGATGCATGCATGCATGCATGATGCATGCATGCATGCATGTATGTATGCATGTATGCATGCATGTATGATGTATGCATGTATGCAATGCATGTATGTATGCATGTATGCATGCATGTATGTATGCATGTATGTATGCATGTATGTATGCATTATCTATGCATGTATGTATGCAAGTATGTATGCATCTATCTATGCATGTATGTATGCATGTATGTATGTATGTATGTATATGTTTTGCGACGTCCCGACCTCGGCTGAGAAAGTTGGTCGCTATCACCTGAGCAGTGCTGGAAGACTACTCATGCCTAGGAGCACGCTATATTTATAGAGTATATCTTGTTTTGTAATCTTAGACTATTGTCTAAGTGTGATTTTAGATTGCATTTGCGACCTAAGCGACTGCAGCACCTGCGACCTTCGACCCTACCTCAAGTGTTGCAACAGCAAGACCAGCAGCTCCATGAAGCCGCAGTCTTTTCTAGCAAGGCCCTGAAAGCCCCGGCAGGCTCTACGTGGCAGTGAAGTTCTCAAACCGAACACGGCAAGGAATTATGTCGGAAGCCTTCAGCAGCGCCTATGAACTCCCATACAATGTGGTAGAGACCATTACAGTGACGCGCTCTCCTCTAGCACCTTCTTGCAGGAACTAAAATACGAACTGCTGTTCATCGATACGTAAAACGTGGGTAGTTACTGCGTGGTATGGCGGGACACAAGTAGGTGGGAATGTTACAAAGGATATTCGTCGATGTTCGCGTTTTCTTGAAAGGTTTCTTAAATGTTTATATTATGAACAATTGAACATTTAGAAGACAATTTTCGTATTTTTTTTTACAAATTAGTCAATTTTTATGTGCGTAAGTTGGCGAGTCTAACCTGCACCTGCATGCGGCGACACTAGTGCCTCCTGTAGTAACACCCTCCAGCTTCGGCTACGATTTTGATGGTGAGTTGAAAGGCCTGTCCTTCACGCGGCCCCGCCCCCCAGCAAGCAGAGCCTTTCAACTCGCACTCAACGTGGTGGAGACCATTACAGTGGCGCCCTCTCCTGCAGCACCCTCTTACAGGAACTAACATACGAAGTGCTGTCAACGATACTTAAAACGTAGGTGGCTGCTGCATGAGTTCGCGAGACGCAAGCAGGCTCGTAGTGTTACAAAAGATAGGTCAATGTTCGCGCTTTCTTTGGCGGTTTCTGAGATGTATAAATTATGAACATTGAACATTTAGAAGTCGCTTTCCGTATTTCTCATAAGTTAGCCAATTTTTATGTGCGGATGTTGGCGAGCCTAACCTGCGACACCAATGCCTCCTAACGTAGCACCCTCCAGCCTCCCTTTGTCCCCGGTTTCGATGGAGAGTTGCAAGTCCCTGGCAGTAACCAGCTTCTCGCATGGCCCGTGTAATTTGTTGATTAATGCTGCTGTTAGATTATTTTTTTTTAATTACGTTCGTAAAATAAATAATTTAGGTTAAAGTTCGGAACACACACACACACCTTAGAAATGCGCGGCGGCGGGCAGTGGGGGAGAGCGATGGGAAGGGGAGGGGGTAGAGGAGGGGAGTCTCCTTAAGCCCCTTCTCAAATTACGCTAAGCGCTCTGATAGAAATAAAAATCTTACCTACAGGCGATTTTCATTGCTAGCCCTTCATACACTTTGTTTTCGCCGCATTTTAATGCCGAAATTACTTTAAAAGGCAAGTTTTCTTGCTTCGCTTGTCCGGATCCAAGTCACGGCGAGGCTCGTGACTTCGGCACTCGCGTTTGCTATAAACATCCTTGAGTCTATCCATCGCATAATTACCAATTCATTTTCATACGAAAGCACTTTATAAGAAAACCTCGAATTCAAACTGCTGAAACGAATTCGAACGATGAAAGCTTTGTTTATCACAGACACACCACGAACGCAGGCAGCACTATTTTCTAATGGAGCTCCGACTAGATCCTAGGGTGAAATTATCTCCCCTAACCTTAGGACGTCACGTTTGTGACCAATTATGATAATCGCTTCGCCACCCCTCACCCCCTCCACCGTGGATTTACCCCTCGCTACAGAGGCGCAAAGTGCGGGTTTAAACGATTTCCTTAGGTTGTACCGTGTTCTAGACTTCAAACATAATTTATGTTTTAGAGGAAGAATGGTTAAATGATGTTGGGAACCAGCTCTCGCCAAATGCCCATTGACGTATTTAACCATTAGTGAGTCAATATGCAAAGAGCATTTTCCGCAACAGCGGTAACTGGGAACAAAAATGCTACTGAAAACCTGGGATAATAATTCATCATTTGTGGGTATAGAAACTATAGTATGCTGCAGGAAATGTGCCCGATACATTTGCTGACAGTATTCGGGGTAAGTGTTTGCCTTGAAAGGGCATTCAAATAATTTAGTTGAAAATTGTAGAACTTCTTTTTTATGTTCTTGTTAATTTTCAGATCCCATCGAGATGTCACCAACGTCAATGACTGTAACTGATACGTTTTTTAAAAATATAATTCATCTCTCCAAAGTGTTGCACAGTTTAACTCTTTTTTTTTATTTTTTACATTTGTAATTCATCTGTTCCTCTTGGCAATAGAGCTTCAAACAGGACAGAGTTTTTCAAGATTGCAAATGAGCATACAATTTTGTTTTTGCGATATTAATTTTTATTACACAACAGTGGATAGTTTAAAGACAGTCTAATCAGCATTTGTTTAAAATTTTCAGATTCTTGTGCACTGGCAGCAGTTCATACTGAAAATGGTGAGTTTTTTTGGATGTGTGTGAATGGCAAATAGAAGTATGCTACTGAAACCATAGTGTATTGGTAACAATTTATTCTCGATTGTTACAGGGTCTTCTTACTTTCAGAATGCTGATACATCAAGCGTGGCAGAGCATTTGCTAGATTCTTTGAGAAGTCCGAGCTTAGAGAGAAAATTTTAAAGAATTATTGTTGTGTGCAGTGAAAGACATTCTTAATTCTCCACAAAGTTTTTGCAGACATCTCTTCTGATCTGACAGTTCGTAATAGAATAAGTGATGGAGCATTAAGATCAGTGTGTACTCTGTCATTGGATGCAATATATTGTGAATATCATATAATCAATTTCATTTTACATTGAACATAAGATCCTGCACATTTCTAGTAACCTGTACTAAGTAGTGAGGGTTCCAAGATGAGCTAAACTACAAAAAATGTAATAAATGGTCCAACAAGGTATCATTAAATAGATTACAACAAAGAAACATTACTTGGAACTCTGATGGGATATTGTAAAAAGTATAGTTTTCCAAGTCATATTTTTGGTTATGTTCTCATAACTGTTAAATTGTAAATGTACACTTATTTTCAACATCTGTATGTCATAAACACCTGATCTCTAGTTTTAAAATGCAGTATTCTTTTATAATTAACTTTTTTGAACAAAGCTGGACAACGGTAAATTACACTCTTTGGTTAAGAAATGTGACATTACAATACTTCTCGATAAAATTGAAATTGGAATAAGGATAGATTGATAAACCTTGTAAGGAAAAGTAGATAAGAAATATAGAATGTTTGTTATTTTTATTATATCTAAAGCCCCAAGTAAATGCAGTTACTTTTAAGGTTTGGACAACATGCTAAGAGTTTTAGCACTTGTGCTAAAAATGACTCAATGCTCAAACGTTCAGGTAAAACTGTTAGAGCAAGAAACAAACATAATACTGTCATCTGACCTAATCAGCTACTACTGACCTTATTGTAAAATTAGGGGATTTGTATTTTTGAATTAAAATAAAAAGCAGTAATACTGTGTCAAGGCACATGGTTAAAGTGATTTTATTTTGCTCGTAGGATTGGGGCACTTGATCTGTAGGCCTCATGTCACCACCTTTCCTACTCGCAAAATAAAATGGTACTTTTACCAATTGTATCGTAACCATTTGTTTAACCTGAGCAAACGTGCGGTAATGTTTTCATTTGTTTCTTTTATGGGCTGTTCATATACAGTGGTCATGCAACGAGCTGCGATGCAACGAGGTTTGCTAATGGATGACTCGGAATGGCATCGCTGTTTAGAAGAAGCCTGTGTTTTTCAAATGTCTATTCAGCTACGACAACGTTTTGCATTTTTTTGTGTATTTCAACTGCCCTGCAATGCAAATAATTTGTGGAATTCATTTAAAGATTCTCTGAGTGAAGATCTACTCCAAAAACACAACGCTGAAGTTGCATATCAAATGGCACAGGTCAAGTGTACAGTATCAAGTGTACAGTAAAGAAGCTCATCACATTAAAAAAATCAAAACTTATAATTTGGGATGAAGCATCCTTGGCAAGTGCTCCTGCATTAATGTGTGTAAATAAACTTCTACAAGATATAATGAATAACGATGTACCTTTTGGAGGTAAAGTATTTGTTCTTGGTGGTGATTTTCGTCAGCTTTTGCCCGTAGTTCCACATGCCTCGAGACAAACGATTGTACACAATTCAACAAAGACATCCCCGCTTTGGCCTCTATTCAAAATAATTAAATTAACAAAAAACATGGGAGCAAATCCAGAAGAAAAGGAGTTTTCTGATTTTTTATTAAAATTGGAAATGGAGAGTATCCAGGCATAAATGGGGAACCAGAAGGACCTATTGAATTGCCTTCGTCTATTGTAGTCCAAAAAGACATTGTTTCTGAAATTTGTGGAGAAACAATTTTTTCACCAAACGATGTAAGGAGATTTTATGAAACTGCAATTCTATCTCCTAAAAATGAACATTGTAATTACATAAATTCGAAAGTAATTTATCTCCTTCCTGGTAAAGAAAAAATATATTTTAGTGTTAATCATTTAATAACTGAAAATGAAATTTTACAGTTCCCTTCAGAATTTCTCAATAGTTTAGATTTATGTGGATTACCTCCACATAATCTAAGATCGAAAAATGGCGCAATTGTAATGCTTCTGAGAAATATGAATGTTCGTAAAGGTCTTCTGAATGGCATAAGACTGATTGTTCATAACATGTATGAAAACTGTTTAGATTTGGAGATTATTACTGGGCAAAATGCAGGACAGCGAGTGTTGCTTCCTCGAATTGACCTCACACCATCTGACTCTACTCTTCCTTTTAGTTTTAGAAGACGGCAATTTCCAGTTCGTCTTGCGTTTTGCATCACAATTAACAAGACTCAGGGGCAAAAATTAGACAAAATGGGACTCTATTTGCCGAAACTTGTATTTAGCCATGGTCAACTGTATGTGGCAATGTCCAGAGTACGTTCCTTTGAAAATATTAAAATTCAAATATTACCACAAGAAAACAGAACAATTAATATTTGGTACAAGGAAGTGTTGCAATAGTTAAAAATTATATTTTTTAAGCCTGGATTCCATAACAAGTTTGGACCATTTTCATGGTCACAGAAAGTAACACCGAAGCCCATTGAAACCCATGATTGGGGTCTCTGGAGGTGAGTGTTAATTTATCAGAGAGAATTGATTTTGTTTTATACAATTTAAAACGGTCTTATTATGTTTGCCTTTACTTCTCGAAAAGAATTCTAAAAAATTTTAAATATAGTTTTTTTTATCATATATTCCATATCCACAGAATGATTGTTGGAAGAAAATGTTTACTTGATATGGCATAAATTCTTAATTAAAATATTAATTCTAAATTAACTTAAAATCTTCTATTTAAAACTTTTAAAGGACCTATTCAAAGAGTAAAGATATTATAAAGCAAAAATATGAAATAAGACAAGTGTGCTCTTTCTTCTTTCTAATTAAGAAATTGCTTTGTGAACATTAATCTGGGTACAGTATTTTACATTTATCCCAGATTTCACCGTCAAATTTTGACGGGTTCTCACTAGTCCGAAATTAAATTGCATTTCTTATTAAAAAGGGAAATTATCTCTATCCGTTGGAAATGTTTGAAGGAAAAATTTGGTTCAATTTTATGAGGAAATAACGTTTGATCGTTTCTGAAAATGCGGAATTTTGAGCTCGTTTTCACAGAAAACTTGAGTTTCGGAGAAAGTTTATTTGACATTGTTTAAAGCATATGTACTCTAAAATGTAATAGTGTGAAAAAATCGCCACCCAATTTTTTGTAATTATTGAGAAAAAATTGAATTTGGGGAGTAATAGAGAAAATAGAGATGTCTTCATAAATATAATCTGAAAAATTACCGCTAATGTAAATATTAACATCATGAGATACAAGTCAAAAATTAAAAAAAAAATGTCATTTAATAGAGTAGAGTTAGCACTATCTCTACCAAAAGGTTAGAAGAAATATTTGCAGCTGTTATTGAAAAAATTTGGTTTAAGTTATTTTTAATATTGCAGATTAGGCACGCAATATTCCGCAAAAACTACTCAAATATTCCTAAAATTAACAAGACCTTAATGAAAGAAGTAAATATGGAAAACTAATTTTACTCGAAGGAAAAATCTCTATCCTCAATTTGGTAGTTATAAGAAAATGACGGAAAAAATTCAAACTTTTCAAAGTTAACCCTGAAAATAGATTCTATGTCACTTTTGAAAGTGTATATTACTCTATTCTTACAAGAAATTTAAAGAAAAAAATTGGAACTGTTTTTGCGAAAATTTTGAAAATACACTTGATGTAAAGTACCCACAAATATCAAAGAATTTTTTTCAAAGTCTCAAAGCTTCTATTCGAGCCCGATTGAGAGAGGTGTATTCAATTTGGAAATTCAATTGATGGTCGGTTTGTCGTTAATAGATTTTTCCGTATCTAGGACCCACCAAACAAGGATTCTGGCTACACCACTTGTTAGAGCAAATTTAGCAACTAGATTTATCAATTTTTCGTTATCAGGGCTCGGAAATGTATTTTTTGGGGACGAAAATTGCATATTCATGCATAGACGAGAAAGTAAAAATTATCTTCATTATTGTAGTAGTAAGAAGAGGCCCAAACATTTTTGGACTTTTGCTATTTTCGAAATTTCGGGAATTTCATTGAAAAGGAGAGCACATTTTTTAGCTTCATTGTCCAACTGGAGAAAAAAATTTAATCAAAAAATTTGGAGCCATTATTGTTTTTAAAAAATTGAAAATGTTATAGAGGCGCCTTGTAAAGGATGTCTAAAAATCAAGATATGCGTTTTAAATTCGGAGGGGCCTGAAGATCGGTCAAACCGATGTGGGAATATCAAGGTTTGAGATAATTGTCTGAATGGTTGCATAGAGTTGACCTCAAACCGCCATGCAGAATGGCGCCAGGCAAATGGACAGACGAGCAAACGGGCAGACGGGCCGACAAGCAGCCGGGCAGATGGACAGACGGACGTTTTCCAGTATTTCAATTTTTTAGTATCAAGAACACACAATACGTGTACTACACAACGTGTTAAGGATGTAATTTACTATTAATTCAGCAACATGATTTTTCCATATTTTCGATATCATCCACTCTACAAGTTTTCCTGTAACAAAATCTGCCATAATATTACAATACTTTCTCTTTATTACGTAAGTGCGTAGAAGGGGAGCAAAAATTCACATGCTGGCCTTTCTTGTTTCTGGCTAGAAGCGAAGGCAATAAGAATAAATAAGGGGAAAGGAATCTCTGGCTTGCAGACGGCGCCGGAAAAATTCTTTCCAGTATTCATTCGCCTTTTGTGTCTTCCTTGCGTCTTCAGAACTTTTACTTTATTTTGTATGTTCCCCTTTTTAAGCGAACAAGGAATGCATTTCCTTCAAATTAAAGCTGCCTCCAAATTCTCTCAAGCCAGAAAAACCAAAGCAGGAATATCGTAAAAATATTTCTCTTAACGGAGTGCTTGGGGGGGGGGGAATGAAGATTGGAACTTTGAGAATAATTTCACGAAAGTGTAGAATACCGCAATATTTTCAAATGAGAATTTATTCTTGATTTTGTTTTAGATTTTACTCTCATTAACACAACTTCAGGTTTTAATGCGAAATATTGCAAAGCAACGCGATTTATTAGTATTTATTGGATTATGATTTGAATATTAATAAAATAATGAACAATTTTGAAAGGAATGAAATATAAATAAAATTAAATTAAAATACGCGAAGGCATTACAAATTCTTATTGCCTTTCACAGCAAAAGTGTTAAAGCTGCTCTTTTCTATTACCTCATAATTTATTAGAAGACACAGTCTAATACCACAGTAATAACAGGATTGTGACGTTCCTACTTCGGTTAGTAAGAGACATTTTGGTACTTTCTGAAAACAGGAAATTTTCAGTTAATTGGGTGAGAAAATTAACTTCGTAGTTGAAGGGGAAAATTAAATTAATTACATCACACACGCAATAGACTTTCTCCTTAATATTTATTTTTAATTATAAAATATGCTATGAATTTCATTTTCCTATTATAGTCGTGAACATAACGTTATATTAAATCCCTGTATTGAAAGAAACCCATTTCATTATCTCCTATATGTACTATGTGTATACAGAGTAATATACGTAGTACAGAGAAAGTTATATAATGCAGCAGCAAAAAATGCCGATTCCTTTTATAGAAAAACTCGTTTTATGGCTCCATGATACCATAAAAGAGAATTTTTCTTGCTATGTGTAGTAAATTTCTTCTTCTAATACATGATGTAGTCAGAATTAATGTTTTGTACTTAATGTCCACAAAGCTGTTTTTAAACGTCTGTCCATCTGTTTGTCTCTCTATCCATCCGCCTGTGAGAAACGCTAGCACCTAAATAATTCATAGGATTTTTTCGGAAATGAATATTCCCCGTCTGATCTGACCCATCTCAAAGCCCTGCGATTTTGGAAAAAAAAATTCTTTGAATTTTGGGGATATGGTCGATTCCAGGTAAGAACAAATAGTCCTATATACGTATTATTGTGATACGTCCCGTCCATCGCGCCGCACATTGAAAAAAAAGCCCGAAAAGCTGACCAAAAGTCAAATAAGGTGCAAATCGTGTATAAAACATTTTATCTGGGGGTTTTGGGGTCGCTGAATCCGAATGTGAATTACATTTGCAATTATTTAAAAATTAGAATAGACAATAATACATCAAAAAATTAATTTACAAATCATCCAGCCAATTCTCGTGTTTTCTAGGAAAACAAAATCGTATTTCTTGATGTTGATTGAAAACTTTTCTTACACCTCGAATTCACACAATGTAATGTCTGTTTTGAAGCGTTGCTAATTCTGACGCGACAAACATTCTTTTTCGACAATTTAGTTTCGAGGAAATTCACTTGTTCATTGAAATTGGAATTTAAACATATCAGTAGCAACAGAAATATTTCCTTCCGCGTATGCAATATTACTTCATCGTCAGATCCTGAAACAACAATGAGTGCACTTTACAAGAATAACTCATTTGTACCAGTTAACACATTATAAATTTAAACAAATTCAGTAATAATTACTAAGAATATCGATCTTTAATAATAATCGGATCTTTAATAATAATATCTTTCCAGATGTAATTATATAGACTCTTTGAACAAAGTTAAGATGGGTGCCGCGTTTTGGTACGCCAATGTAACTTCCACCGAACATCTGCTTTGAAATGTTTTTCATTGCCCTACAAGTTTATTAGCAGATATTAGCAACTAATTGTTATGAATATCACTAAAGAACATAATACTTGATATTTCAAAATATGAAAGACGGTACTAGTACGTGAAAGCCCTAACTTTTATCCTGTGAAATAAAAAAATATAAAAATTCGAAGAGAAATCGCAATGTTTTAATATAAATTTCCCATGACCCAAGCAAACAAATCAAATGGCAATTACTCTCCATACAGATAACTCCTACAAGAAAAATATAAAATTTCCCAAGTGCCATTATATGATCACTGAGCGAAGTTATGTGTGATAGAGCGTGCGCTTGCAAATAGCCTTCGAGATCACACCCAAGAGATGTATATTTTATCTAACTTTGAAACGATGCCAAATCAAAGCCTGTAAACTTGCGTTTTCGAAATAAACGGCACTAAATACAGAATTTTGTCCTCTTTTAAAGGATACATGACACAAGTACATATGTAGAAATTCAGGTTTTGGACTTTTGGCCAGCTTTTCGGGATTTTTCCCCAATGTGCGCCGGCGAGTCGCAACCTTTCTCGGCTACGCAACCAGCGGAGAGTATGGGCTTATCAGAAATACTTTGATGATGATCTCAAGCGAGGGGATTTTATCGTTATCCCACACGCGCACACACCAGCGTAACGTTTGAGACCGGGAATATAGGAAAAGAAAATTAGATTTTCGTTCATGATATGACACATTTAATAATATGTTAAAGAATTTTGATACATTAAGAAAGCCGAAAGTTGCAATGCATGATTAAACTACTCTCCTGACTCTAATTACACTGACCTGCGAAGTTAAACTTTTTGATCATTGCATCATGTTTAAATAGTGATCTTTTATATTTCGACCATGCTGATTTCGTATCTGATGTCAGTTTTTCTCTATCACATCAGGTTATTTTGCAAAATCAAAATGAAAATTCGATAAATTTGAGTCATGCGCACAGGCAAGTTTGCAATTAATTTATTATCATATGTAAGAAATGCTTCTTTCTTAATATTTTTTAATCATTTAAACACTACTATATTACTTATATATGAACATATCATAGAAATATGCAACGCCCTTCCGTATACTGATTTGAAGAACAACAGTGAAATCGAGCAAATGTCTCATAATATATTTATAATGGTATGACCACGGTTTCCGTTCATAACGTCTTAACTGATTAAGACGTTATACTTACTTAAGAAACCTCTTTGCCTTGCTTTTTGCGTGAGAGATGTAGTTGAATCTTCTCCCTTTAGTAACTAACAATAATATGCAAGCATGTTTTTGTTCCTTTTCCCTTCATATCTGCGTTCCAATTCCATTAGATTTTCGTGAAATCTTTCTTCTTGCTCTTCGCTTAGCATTCCTAGATTCTCCGGGAAATAGTCCAAATGTGTATGTAACGTGCATATTTAAGCTCATTTTGCAGCCTAAATCTTAAAAACTACAAAGATTCTTTCGAGCATTTTTTGTAGTCTAAATACTTTCTGTTACCAAGACACGTTTTCACCACATCTCGTAATGATTTCCATGTCGATCGTTCTGCACCGCACATAACATCTTTAAAATTAGCATCAGATAGAAGTTTCCTGTTATATGGACCTGTGAAGATTCTCTCTTTGATTTTGACACTACTTATGTCAGTGAACCGATGACACAAGGTACTGAAACCATTCACCTTCATTGTTTAGAGCTTTAAAGAGTTGCTTCATAAGCCCAAGTTTGAAATGAAGCGGAGGTAACAGTATGACGGACTAGTCAATAAGATCTTTTATGTTTTTCGAGCCTTCAATACACTGTCTACGTGGCCATTCATTTTGGGTTCAGTGGTGTAATCTTGCTCGCCTGTCCCACTCATCAGAAAGTAGGGGTATTTTGTGTAATCTGCGTGTAAAACGTAACAGAATATCTACGACTTTAAAATCACATACTTTCCACTTGTGTTCCTGGTACTTCATTTTACACTTCGTTTCTTGATTTCCATGTTTCTCGCATAATAACAGAACGAGTAATGGGAATGAATGAAAGTTTGATTTCATTATGAGCAGGACGCACTTCAAACTAAGCTTGGAGGCACCAATAAAAGTCTCCCTTTTAAGTCGTACTGTGGTAATCATTTTCAGCATACCCTCCGGGATATTGTTGGAGTAAACAAAGTTCCCTCTTCAGAAAAGAAGAGTGTAAAATCTGGTTCGCAATATCTGTACCAAGAGTACGTCATTCCTGGTTCCAACGTGATCCTTTCGCGAAATGTAGACCCGATTATCTCGGCAGATTCCTTTGTGAGTCCAAAATCTCTTTACTTGAAATGAGGAGGCACAGAGAATTCTTATCGATTTCCCGGACGCTGTGGGCTGGAACATCAGAATCAAAACTTGCTGCATTGTGTCTTTAGACTAAGCAGATTATATAGAGTTGCCAGATGGCTGCAGGAAATGGTATTAATAAGATAATCTGGAAATATTTATTAAAACAACTCCTCCTGTAACAACTTAAGAAGAGCATTATGCCTGAATGTGATAAAAACGTAAAATAACATTTTTAAAAAACACCTGACGTGATGTGGGAAAAAATAACGTCGGATCCAGATTCAGGATGCAAAAGTAATCCTAAAAAGCAATACAAGATGGCGGCAATGAAATCATCGCGTCCAGTGTTATTTTCATTTCAATGCATTCTATTTATTTTTTTCACGCACTAATGCTCTGAAATCATTTTAAAGCCCACAATAAAAAATAACTTCGGACAGGTCAGCTTTAAATTTTTCCCGTTTTTCTAGCCACAACTCCATGCGTTGGTTCCGAGTTAAAATTGGATTGAGAGAAACAGAGAAGTAGAGAAAGAGCGAGCGAGAGCAAGAGAGGGAGAGTGAGAGAGTGCATGCGAGAGAGCGAGCAAGCGAGAACGAGCGAGGAAGGCGGGGGGAGAGTGTGAGCGAGAGAGCGAGAAAGTGAACGAGAGTGAGACAGGGAGAATGAGACAGAGCATCTCCCACCGCCCCAGCCGTCATGCTCTAAGTCGCCAACCAGTCTCCCGGTATGTACGGTAGTGTTGTGCATTGTAAGGGAGTGTAAGTAAGGATAGGACAAGGAAGAGGAACGAAAATGTGGCGCGTGGTCAGTGGCCCGTTGGGTAGGGTACTGCTCCGGCATTCGCTTGGTGTTGATCGGATAAACCACGGAAAACTACCGATCAGAGCAGCGAGCCGCTAAAACTCTTCTCAAGATATCTATGACGTACTTTGAACAAATTTAAAACATACTTTCGAACCTGCTCGACGCAAATTTTTGTTACAACCACACCAGAGTTTAGTGCGTGTAGTGTGCATTTAGTGTACGTGTAGTGTACGTATGCGTGTAGTATGTAGTCCATGCACGTTATACGGCGGGTATTATACGCGAAGTGTAAGATGTTGTCTGTGATAACCCCATGAATATCGAATACAATTAAATGCCAATGGGATCTTGAAGTTGCATTTGAAGTCGAAACTGGTTGATAATTGTAAGTCGAACGTTGAAACGGGCAGTGTCTGGATGAATGTTGCACTGTCTGGATCAGAATATCTCTAGTCTCAGTATCTCGGTCTGAATATTATCCTTCGCTTGCTTTTTGAGAGCCCAATGTTCTCCCTCTACTTTCTGCATTTTTACAACCCCACCCCTTTCAATTGTATTCGAATTTCTAATAGCCAGCATTACGTCTCGTGCTATTGACAAACAGAAAAGTGGGTCAACGATCATCTCTCAGGCTGCCGTCAAGCGGCCCCTACGAACACGTGTGCATTTTCCGTATGCACATATTCACTCTAAAGGAATTCCAGTTCTGTAAATGTAAAGCTTAGTTTAAGTTTACTGTTGATTATGTAGGAAGTTCCTGTCACCTTTACCGTCCTTCCTGCGATGGCTGCTCCATCCCTAACTGCCCACGGTGGTCGCGGACTCTCCTCGACCTTATTCCTTTAAGGAACAGCGTACAAATTTACCCCCATTAGTCACGCGTAGGGCGGAAAGTAGTTTGTTATTTTTCGTTCTCCGCCTTTTTGTCGATCGTTAAGCACCGGAAATATCTGTTATCTATTTGTTTCGTCTGGTTTTCTGAATACATATGATGTATGTCATATCACAATACACACTGCAATAATTGCAGTAGAATCATAATTATTATGATGATTTATTATCATAATTATTATGAAGATTTATGATCATAATTATTATGATCGTTAATGATCATAATTATTGTGGTGGTATATGATCATATATTTTCCGATCGGGCAACTCGGCACATAATTCATGCTTGGTACTAACATTTTATTTCCAAACCATTGGCTATGTCTAATCTAAGAGAGCCAGATCTGGAATCGTGCACTTCTCTGCGCGTCTGTAGAAGCAGGAAGGCGGGTCATTCACCTTGCTTCACGCATGTGCGTCCGCGTAGCCGGTTCTCAGAAACCGAGAATTCATCGTCAACCACCGAACTGCCCGCGTTAAGCCTTATCCAATGAACCGAAACCACCAAATCGAAGCTTCTGAAAGTTTTTAAATCCGATAATTCAATTGAATAAAGCAGTATTGGCCTAATGCATTTGCACTACAGCAAAAGACAGATTCCAAGCAATCTCCATTACGAACAGTCGTGTCTACGTGCAAGATTTGGTAGTCCTATTTCGGGCAATTTAGGCATTAGAACTATTGTCATTTTAATGTGTTTTCAATGGAGCGCTAATCACCGACTTCTAATTAATAATGTAATTTGCAAAATAATTTACACACTTTGCCAAACTTCACTGAGGGATGATTGGAAAATTTATGTTGCACTCTAGCAACCGTGTTCGTAAACGAAAATGTATTTCGTACGTGAGCAGAAACACTCGCATGTGCTTAAGTTTATGTAATTAACGACCTACTACCAGATCTATTCTCGCTCCTCTGTGCGAGCAAACTGACACACCATTACTCTACAGGGTATTAACGATTCATGCCACATTATTTATGTAAAGTGTGCGTGTCTCTCTTTTACATTAGATGGTAAACTTGAGGCGAATAATTGCTATATACACTAATCTTTTTTGTGAGTGAAAATAGAGTACGAAGAATGCAAAGGATGCTCTATTAAGTAGAGCAGGTACAGTAAACATTTCTGAATTTTCGAAAACCACAAGCGTTTGACACATGTTCAATGGAGTCCTGCAACAAAGTTACAAAAGATAGACATTATTGAAATGAATCTACAAATGCACAATTTTTCAAGATATGTGCATTTTCTTATCTAAATTTCAAGAAAAGCAATTAAAAAAATATGTAAACAAGATTTTACGAGAACGGAGTAATAAACGGAGTAATAATTTATACGTAGAGAGTAATAATTTTATACGGAGTAATAAACGTAAATTAAGAGAAAGAAAAGAATATGTTTATCTCTGACAGCAAAATGTGTAATTAATGATCCTTACACCGAGATCAATAGTTCCTTGATGGGGCCAAGAGGTACGAGTATGTATAGGTACTGTGCCACGGGAGGACCTAGTATGTGTTTTAAAAGTCTTATGACAGTGGCTGCGAAGAGAATGGAGCAAAAGCTTCAAGCTAGCCGCGATTCAAGAGAGCAGAAGATAAATATCACGAGAAATTCTGTGCCATTCTGTATCATTACTAGTTGAGAAGTGGCATTATTTTTTAAGAATCAAAGGGATTCGAAAAAATAATTTCGTAAAAATAATTATATATATATATATATATATATATATATATATATATATATATATATATAGTGACATACCCATATGTGGTACATTGTATTGCGTCACATTTATTGTAAACAGGGTAAATTGTAAGGATAGCCATTTTTAAATATGGCGGCATAGCAACGGTAGGCGAGTTGTCGTTAAGGTCAACAAACTTCATTGCTTTGAACCACGGGGCGCGGCTAGTTGACAAAGTAAACTGTTTGGGGATTGGCCGAGAAAGCAATGACAGTCTGGGGCGCGGCTAGTTGCCTTTGTACGTAATTGAGGGATTGGCTAGGCATGGAATTTTTTCTGACAAGAAACAGTAGAAAGACGGACCGAGTTTTGAAGCGCTGAAAGAGGGGAATATGGATTCATTCCGACTTATGCCGTGGTGCTGTGCGGATCGTGTGTAGACAATTGATGTTGGGAGTTTGGGAATTGTGAACATTTACTTTGGAGCGTATCATTGTCGGACTTGGAATATTGATGGAAGGTGCGGAAATTGGAACTTGGAAATATTTCGAGTGCATCAGCTACAATTGAGAACTTGGGTGAGTTTGTCGGCAACAGGACTGGGAGTATTTGATACAGATATAGTTTGATGAACTTTATTATTTTAAGTATACGAGTAGAAATAACTGGGAACGTTGAAAAGGAAAATTAAGTAAGTCTTATCAACTTATGAGGCGGTGAGGATCAGTGACTTGAATACGCTTCTGCCAGAACGGAAGAAAAGAAGATGGTATTTGGACCTGGAGCCATCGACACCGGGAAAGATTGAAAATGGTTCTACGCGGCGACATCGGTCAATAGCATCTGAAGACGGGTACGGCAATATAAGGTTTGAGACGGGTCATGACCAAAAGTTTCATATTGTTAACAAGGAACATTGAATAAACTTACATGTTTCTGTGAATAGAAAATACGATTTTCATTTAGCCAATTCCAGCAAATCAGTAGCTAGAAATGTATATTTGCTTTTCAGATTCCTCGGCCACTCTGTACAGATGGCACATTGAATAATCGGCTATCAGTAGGCAATAGCGATTATTTCTTATAAGACCCATCGACCCAGTTAGCCGGATATTAATTTCATGAAAATAGCAGTTGAAGAGTAATTTTAATAATTGAATTAACGTAATATTTTCCTGGAGCCCATATTCTTTTATACATTTGGAACGGGTTACGTTGAATTAATATTAGAAGGGTAGAGACAATATTAAATGTAAAAATTAAATCAGTCAGTTTGTTTCAAATGACGCTCCAAATGGCGCTGAATTTGTTATAAATTGCGCCAGTGTTTATATATATATATATATATATATATATATATATATATATATATATATATATATATATATATATTCACACACATATATACACATATATACACATATATACACACACACCTTGTGACGCCATAGGGTTAGACAACCCCATAATGCCACCATCGGCTACGAAAAAGAAGCCCGCGAACAGAAAGAAGTCGAGTACGAGGCGGATCGATGGCTTGTAAACGCGCCATCTACCCATAGCTTTTCGAACTCTAACGCCCGAACTAGCGAATAATGTTTTTCCGGGAGGTCACGAAAAAAGGAAAATATTCATCCCTCCAAAAAGTTCCCCAGGCGCGAGTACCATAAGTATCGCGGCGCGCCTCGGAGGAGCTCTCTATGATTGCAGCAGCGACAGCTGCTGTTTCCACACGACAGCTTCGTGTGGAAATTGGAGGCTTGGTGGAGTCCAGAGTTCGAGGGTAGGAAACTGGTAATGTCGTCGGACAGCAAGCGGAGAAGAGTGACAACGCGGGGCTGCGAGCGGCAGAAAATCCCCAAAGTTGCCTACAGTTCTTTTACCTCAACAGCTCCACATCGCTCGCCTGTATGTGACCTTGTGAATTTTCTGCCGCTCACGGCCTCGCGCTGTAACCCGTCATAGCTCGCTGTCCCACGACGTTACCAGTTTCCTTCCTTCGAGCTCTGGACTCCGCCACGCCTCCAATTTCTACACCCTTCTCCCGTTCTCCGGACTCTTACGGTTCTCGTTCCAGTCCAAATCTTTCTCGCCTATGCTTCTCTCTTCCTAGGGTCGTCCTTCTTCTACTGCTGCGCCTCGTACGAGTTTGTTCGCGCTTGCAGCCTCGAATAATTAATGTTGCTGAAGTTTTGCTTTCAATGCTCGGCCTACCTACCACACTTTGGGCGCGTGTGGTCTCTTTGGAACTTGGAGAAATTCGTAAATTAGGAGAATTAACAATTAGAGTTCGAAGAGTACGGTCGCCAGCTGTTTAAAACAGCACAAATTAAACTTTTGTGTTACACCTTGCCTTAAATCAGGATATGGCGAGGTGACCATGCGTGTACATAATGAAGCATTTTCGGGGCTAACACAGAGAACCCCTAAGCTAACGGAATTGTGAAGATTTTCGTCACATTCGAAACCTTTCGAAAGGACGCCCCAGATTCGAAAAGAAACAGGATCATAAATTCTAAAGGATCTCGGAGAGTGGAGATATAATACTCCAAATAACCTACAAGTGTTACATTTATTACATAACTATGAGAGAATACAAAGTAAATTTTTCTTGCTGTACAGAAACAGTGAGTGCTGCTAGAAAAAAATACAGAATTACGAAAAATGCAAAGGTGGCAGACGGAAGAATGCCGTCTCCTTACAAAAAGCTGTAAAAATAGAGGAACACTAAGAAAAGGCGTGTCCAACAAAACGCCTGAACTTTACACAGAATTACTATATTCTTAACATTCTCGACAATGCCCACTTTAGGACGAGGAAGTCGAATATACAAATAGACAAAAATGACAAAGAAGCCGACCTCGGCTATCTTTCAATACAAAAAGGGTGATAAACGGAACTATTACAAAACGAGCCATTCAAGAGTTAAAACCAAAATTAGTATGAGTGCATTAATACAAAGTTGTATGGAAATGGATCTTTTGCAAAAACTTATACCTTTCTACCAAGTTTATCAACGAAACAGGAATACTCTGGAATGAAGCAGAACGGCCATGCAGCTTCCCGTCCTTGCTCCATTCAACAGGCCACGGCCTCACGACTGCTGAACTACATACGGCCTTACAACGCCCGCATGTGATCGAGCCAGTTCGTGCCGGCGGCGTGCCCTTGCCCAGCCGACTCGTTTGTCGGCTTTGGGACCTGATTTGACGCAGCTATTCAAATGGCCACGGCCATAATGCCGTACGGGCCGAGCGAAGCTTAGAACTGCAGAATGCGACCAAATGCCGTCTTAAACACGTCAGGAACGAAAAACCTGTAACATTAACAACATCAATTAGCAATGCACCGTACAAAAAATGGCACACCGCATCAATTTCGGGTGCCAAAAAACAACCAAACGCTGCCTAAAGCCGCAACGCAAGCTATCAAAACGAAACACGAAAAAACAGAGTAAACCTGCTTTACAACAAAGGTTAGTTCACACAACCATCAAGAAACAACAAAATACCAAACATTAGAACCAATTCCATAACAATAAAACCATCATTGCCTAAATCAGGCTGAATCACTCATACATACATACATATAAAACCACAATAATACGACTCTGAAGGAGTCGGGCCTTTCTAAAAACATAATGAATGGCTCGTAACTATGAGAAAGCGTGCGTCAGGCACGCCACACAACAGTGAACGTTACAGAGTAGAGGCAAAAAGGCGAAAGGCAGTGTGCGCGGGAAGCGCACGGGATTCTATAGCTCTCCCAGAAGGGAGGGGGGTCGCCGAAGCGTCAGCGAGGCGTAGCGGGGAAATATCGATACATTCATAGAGCAGTACAAACTCCTTGCCTACGAAGTTTATGTTTGCCACCTTAGGGCGTAGGCAATCAGCGATACATGGCTGCATGGCGGAACGACAGGGGCGAGTCGATGGTGAAGCCAAGATGGTCATGCCAGAACTAAAGTTGGTGGATATGAAATACAATTTTATTTTGCTATAAAAACCTTACTTTTGCAGCTATAAAGGCAAACAAGGTGTCTGTACAACCCCAAATGTACTCTAAATTGTAGATGTTGGTAGAACCCGCTACAACCAGTCATTTCCTTGTAATACATAAAAACCTGTTTTGAAAGTAATAGAAAACATTACACAAATTACCAATTTTTCTTCAGAGTCAAACCAACCAAAAAATTTGAAGTTTATAACAAAATGTTAGGTTTTTGGAACCTTCTCATGGCCATGAGATCACAGTTTGAATTTTCCAATTTCCCGTTTTTTAGAAAATTGATGACAAAAAATTACCCATATGCTAACATGCTTAACCTAATTACAGGATAAGTCCTTACAAACTATGAGTACAAAACCTTCTCAGATGAACTTCTCGGATGAATGTTGGCTTCTAGATGATGTCGTAGAACAAGTTTCAAGCACTGTGATTCACTTAAATTTTCCAAATTTAACAGTCTCAGCGTGCAATATGAGATGCTGGATTTAGTTAATGTCCTTCTGCGCGAATTTTACAAATGTGAAATTATTTCAGATTCAAACAGTCACTTCACTGGCTCTCTCAAATATTGTGAATGCGAAGAATGTTTGTGTACTCCACTTCTCAATTACATCACTTTCGTTGATAGGCTTCTCAAGCTAACTTTTAACTACCAAGTTAAAATAAACTCCTATGCTATCAAGTTACAATCGCCTTCAGAAATCAGTCTAGTAACCGTCGCTGCGGCAATCAAAGAGAGCTCTGTCTAGTCGCCGTTGTGCTGCAAATCATAGAGGGCTCCTCCGAGGCGCGCCGCGATACTTATGGTACTCGCGCGTGGGGAAATTTTTGGAAGGGTGAATATTCTCCTCTTTTCATGACCTCCCGGAGAAACATTATTCGAAAGTTCGGGCGTCAGAGTTCGAAAAGCTGTGGGCAGATGGCGCATTTACCAGCCATCGCTCCGCCGCGTACCCTACTCCTCTCTGTTCGTGGGCTTCTTTACGTAGCTGATGGTGGCGTTATGGGGTTATCTAATCCCATGCCGTCACAATATATATTTTTATTATAAATATATATATATATATATATATATATATATATATATATATATATATATATATATATATATATATTGGGACGCCACGGGATTAGACAACCCCATAACGCCACCATCAGTTATGTAAAGAAGCCCACGAACAGAGAGGACTAGGGTACGCGGCGGAGCGATGGCCGGTAAACGCGCCATCTGCCCACAGCGTTTCGAACTATAACGCCCGAACTAGTGAGTAATGTTTTTTCCGGGTGGTCACGAAAGGAGGAGAATATTCACCCCTCCAAAAATTTCCCCAGGCGCGAGTACCATAAGTATCGCGACGCGCATCGGAGGAGCTCTTTTTGATTGCAGCAGCGACGGCGACTAGACTGAGTTCTGAAGGCGTTTGTACCTTGATAGCATGGAGGTTATTTGAACTTGGTAGTTAAAAGTTAGCTTGGAAAGCGTATCTTAGAAAGTGAAGTAACTAAGAAATAGAGTGCACAATCATTCGTCGCATTCACAATAATTGAGAGATCTAGCGAAATAACTGTTTGAGGTCGAAATAACTTCAAAGTTGTAAAATTCGCGCAGAAGGACATTAATTAAATCCAGCATTTCAAATTGCACGCTGAGACCACACATGTCTAAAGTGTGGTAGGTCGGCCGAGCATTTGAGCATTACTTCAGCAACATTAATAATTTCGAGGCTGCAATCGCGAACAAACGTGTACGAGGTGGTGGAAGGAGGACGACCCCAGGAAGAGCGAAGCGTAGGACTTGGTCTGGAGGATTCCGGTTGGTGGGCGAGGTACTACGGGTTCGGAACGAGAGAAGGGTGGAAATTCGAAGCTTCGCTGTGTTCGAGCGAAGGAAACTGCTATCGTCGCAGCACAGCACGCGAAGACGAAGCGGCAACGCGGGGCGAGCAGCAGAAAATCCCCAAGGTTACCTACAGGCGAGCGACGCGGAGCTGTTGAGGTAAAGGAACTGGTAACGTTTATGCAGCGATCAGCTGGGGAAAAAGGATAGTGGTAAATACACGACAATTAGTGTTAAAAGTGGGTGAAACGTCTAGAATAGGTGGGAGAAGTATTTTGGAACTGTGTGAGTGGCAGTTTCCAGGTCATTTACTGTACGTGTCATTAGATTCATTTAAAGAGGCCATACTTTGTACAATTTTACATAAATGACTTAGGATTTTCATATGTTGTACAGTTAATATTATCTAGAAAGATCAATTTGTTGTATTGTGTTTAAAGTAATTGCTTTTCTGACATGTAAAAGGGTCTGAATTAACGTGAATGCCACGTATTTTTTTATTCACTGTTATAGTGAGTGCGAATCCCGAGGCTAGCACCTGTGAAAGGGTTTCTTTGAAACAAGTATCAAATTCATTTGAAAACAAAAGCCGTGCACGGAAAAACTAAAGGCCAAAAGAGTAAATGATTTGGTAGTGGAAAAACTCAGAAAGGAGTGATCAAATCGTAAATTGTAGTTGATGAAAGTGTGTTCAGGCGGTCGAGGTGACGCCTATATTTTGTTTTTTTGTTTTATTTAATTTTTTCAGTGACCAGCTACTTAAAGTGCAATAACCTGTTATGAAATTGCGTCACTGTAAACTTTCTCATTGAATATATTGTAACGAATATTGCATCATCCCCCGGCGCCACTCCGAGGTCCCTGTTGTCTCGGGTTACGTCATCTGCCGGCGACCACGAGCTGCCCGCGAGCGCGGTTGCATCACCTGCCGGCGGATTACTCCAGAACAGTCGCGGTGTCCGGAAGGTTCTGGATTGTCTTGACAGGTATAAATACGCGACGGCCGGCGACCGTGAGTCAGTCTTGAGTCCGCAGTGGAAGCTGAACTGTGAAGTGTGTGCATCGCGGTGAATAGCGTGCAGTGAGTGTGCTCAGTGAAGTGAACCGTGGTCAGTGCATCGTACTGTGGTCGATGACGTGAACTGTGACCAGTGCATCGAATTGTGATCAGTGCAGTGAACTGTGGCCAGTGTTTTAGCGAGTGTGCCAGAGGAGTGTAGTGTAAATAACTGAAGAGAAGTGTAGTGTAAATAAACCAAGAGAAGTGTATGTAAAAAATAACTGAAGAGAAGGTAGTGTAAATAAATAATCAAGTGTTTTCAGTGATTGTGTTAAGAACAAAAAAACGTTTTTTTAAAAAACAGACTTTTAATTAACGAAAGTAACAATATGTTCATATTATTCGTATTTTACCTAATTCATTGTGTCAAGGGTTCAGACCTTTCTCATACCCGAAAGATCCTGCTTCCTGAGAATTTTAAGCTCGCTTCACGAGCATTCATGCTATCACGACCCACCACGTGTGGTAAAGTAGGTAAAGTAGGTAGGTGGGGGTGTTACAATATATATATATATATATATATATATATATTGAAATATACAAAATTTTCCTCTCTCTACATTTATATCTGCTAAAGATCTTAGCGTCCGGCTTGCTGGGTCAATGGGTCACGATATATTATAATCCTTATTACCTCTATAATGGATTATAGGATCCGCCGACTATACAGCGCAGCTGGGAATCTGAAATAGAATGATTCTATTCCTAGTTCATTTCTGTTTGGATTGACTAAATGAAAGATCACTTTCTTTTCTAAAGAACAAAATTCAACAAAGTTTATTTTTACGCTTTTAGCAAACAATTTAGTGAATTTACAATTTTTTTAGGCCTTTGATCAAGATATCTTTCAATTTACACTTTATACCGCGGTTAACTTATCTTTTCTTCGTTGATTTCCCTTGTAGACTTCTCAGTCGAAATATCTTGCGAGCTTGCCGTAGTCCAAAGTTCCCCGAAATCCTCTTCTGCCCCTATCCAAGCTGGTCTCAAACTATCAAAATTATCAGTCCCGATTACGTACTATGACATAGTCCCGAACTCGATTACCACTCCCGACAAAGTTCCAATTTATACATCAATATTGCTTCCACATGAAAATATCTGCAATATCATTCACTGTCCTTAAAATTTCACTGATAACCCAATTCTATCTAGATTGTACTCGTTCCCTCTCACGAACCTACGATCAGTTCAGAAGCGCGTTTCCGAGCAGAATGAAGTCTTCCTGCATGATTCATCCCTCGAAGACTTCGTATTAAACTACCTTCATTTTTTTCATAACATTTGACCGTCCTTCTCTCACCCAGCCAATCCATACGTTTGTTATATTTTGGTGTAGCTGACCTTTTGATCGTCTAAACTTCTTCGCCCAATCCCAAATGTTCTACTTTCGGCACCAAGCCATCTCTTAATGCATTTAGAAAAAACAAAAACTACATTGGTTATTCACGGTCGTTGCCAAGCTCTAGCTCTCGTGATATTTCGTAATGCATGTTCCACCATATTGTCTACAAATAAATGTTAGTTTATTTTAACGTGACATATCGGTATGTCACAATATATATTCTAGCACACCCACCTATTACCTTCCATGACGTGGGGAGAGCGTGATCGTATGAATGCTCGTGAAGCGAGCTTAAAACAGTGACAGTCTATTCACGACGGAAGTGCGTCGAATGTTTCTGGTGAAAAACAGAAAGAAATAGGCCGTCTTGAAGGGCTGACAAAAAGATTATTCTCACATTCTGACATATGTCGTGGTGCTGTGCGGGTTGCTCGCAGATGATTAATTTTGTGAGATGGGGACTTGTAAATTTTTCTTGAGAGTGAATAGTTATCGTACTTTAAGTAATTCTTTAGTGCGATGAACGGAAATTAGAATTTTCTCGGGATGAAAAAAAAAATTTTTAAAAAATTTCGTGTAAAATTTGACTGATAGAATTTATAAGATCTACAGCAAGTTGGGAATATTTTTGCGATGTGCGGAATTTAGAATTTGGATGAATTTGTACGCAACAGGACTTGGAATAATTCTGAGTAAATAATAGTTTGCTGAACTTTAACATTCTCGTCGCGTAATCAGAAAGAACTGGGAACTTTCGGGAAGTAAATTAAATTAGAACTACCGGCGCCCGGGCGGCGCCCCGGAACATGTGGACGGTGCCCGAGAGAGGTCGACACAGTCCGAGCCGGGACAGCTGTCACGCTCCAGTCGACGCGCCCTGCCGCGCCACCACCCCTACAGTCAGTCTAGTTGGCGGACCTTTAGCCCGGAGGGGATACAATACGGTCCCCTCCGGGAGTGACGGGCAGTTCGAGCAGTTCCGGTGAAGAGCGTGCAATTGGTGCGAAAGTGGTTTGTGATTCTATGTGTCGATGACGCTACGGTTAAACGGAGTCTTCTTCTGGACACTGATGATCTGGCGCATTCCTAATACATCTTCTGGAAATTTTGTTGGCTGAGCTTCTCTGTGGTTTAATCTTTGTGTATCACATCGGTGAATAAAAAAAACATTTTACGATATTGGCTTTTTTGGTCACAACAAAACTGGGACGAGGTAAATAAGATGGAGGCCAGCAAACAGATGGCAAAAATGCTAATGCTAATCTAGCAACAAATCCAGCTGCAACAGCATCAAATTCAGTTACAACAACAGCAGCTTCAACAGGAGAAAAAATACCAACAGAAGGAGGAAAGATGTCAACAGCAGCAGCGTCAACAGGAGAAAATATACCAACAGCTGCAGCGCCAGCAGGAGGAAAGTTTCTGGCTACAGTCAGAAGAACCTGTGGAAAATTTCCGTCTCCAGGCGGAGGCGCATGCACAACTGGCTATGTCGCTAAAAGCGGTCAGTAGGCTGATTCCACAGCAGTTCTCCCGTTTCCAGATGGGCACAGAGAAATGGGCGGAGTATATTCATAGATTGGAGCAACACCTACTGTGCCACAAGGTAGAGCACGCAAATACGAAAAAAGCGTTCTTTCTTAGTTGTGCGGGCAATAAAGTAACTGACCTTCTAGAAAAAAACTGAGAAAGACGTCGGACATTAGTTTGTTCAAAGAAAAGCTGGACAATTATTTTAACAAAGTGCCCCATGCAATGTCGGACAGATACACATTTTTTCAGTGCAGGATAAGTGAGGGACAAACCCACATTGAATGGATAACGGAGCTGTCCGATTTGGCGCGACATTGTTATTTTAAGTGTCCGCCATCAGAAAGTGAAACTTGTATGCAGGTATTCTAATTATAGATATGATAATGTTTTACACACCGAAAGATAAGATTAGGTTTTGGCATTACAAAATGGTGATCCATCCTTAGAGGAAGTGAAAAGTGGGTGAAAAACATATGAAATGACGTGTGAAACAGCTCGCCAGATCACGTCTGAGGTGCAGGTATATCAGGTAAAAAGTGGGGCAATACAGAATAAAATTAGGTCAAAAGAAGGTAGCACAGGCAGTGATGCAAATGAAAGTAGCAACTACATAGTGAGAGGGCATAGAGAGAGAAAGAACATTAGGCAGAATAGAAGTGGCTATTGTAGCGACAATTATATAACTTCATCAGCAAATAACGTTAATCAGAGTAACGAATATCTCTTCATCGAAATTTCAATGTTTAACAAAAATGTGCCCTAGGCGTATTGTATTGTCCTCCGAAAACCGGAAATATTGAAGCTATCGACAAATAAACTGCGCTTGGCTCAAGTAAACACGATAACATAATACTGATGGGCGATTTCAACTGTAATCTTCTGAAATCTACGTCGCATGCCGAAAAATTTAAACGTATGTTGGCCGAAATGAATCTTTCTATCCTACCACTGAAAGCAACTCACCATGCAATCAGTACAGATACTTGGATAGACCCTATCGGTGTATCGAATGATGACAAAGTGAAATTCCATGGCCAATCACCAGTTCCTGGAATATCCAAACACGACCTCATATACGTCTCATACAATATGAAATGCCCTAGACATATGCCAACAGTTTTCAAATATCGCGACTTCAAAAGATTCTATCGTGAATTATTTCTCTCTGACGGTATGTCTATGCCCTGCCATCTTGTCTCCCAAGGAAGTTCGTTAGATAGAAAAGTAAATACGTTTACTCATGAATTGACGGAACTGATTAATCGACACATACCCGTAAGGAAAGCTCGTGCAACACGTCCGCCGGCACCTTGGATAACAGATGAAATACCTTGCTTAATGAAACAAAGAGACGCTGCCTTCAAAATTTTTAGAAATTCAAAATGCGAAAACGTCAGAATTAATTACAACAAAAGGAAGAAATGTTGTTACACAAAAAAATGAAAAACGTGAAATGTAAAGATAACCACAAAGTTTTGGGCACAAATAGCGACTCGAAACAAATATAGAAATCTCTACGCACTCTTGGCATAGGCAAATCACGGGCACCGCTACAAATTGATGTACCCCTAGACTCCCTAAACAAACGATTCGCTAATATGGCTCTCGGTTTCGAAAGTTCATTAAAAAACATGACTCTATCAAACTTACAATTCCATTCAAGAAATACTCCAGAAGAATTTCTCTTTGCGTGTGCAAATCATATTGACGCCCTCAAAACTATTCAGAGCCTAAAATGAAGTGCTTCCGGAGTATACAATATTAACGCCAAACTACTGAAACTTTCTGCGGAAATAATATTGTATTTGTAACAGATATAATAATTTTTTCTCTCATAAGTGTAACTTACCCGACCTCTTGGAAAACTGCACTTCTCCATCCTCTTCCTAAATCTAGTATTCTACCTACAATTTCTAAAGTATTAGAAAAAATTGCACGACATCAAATTACGAACTATTTAGACAGCAAAAATCTCTTAAGCGAACATCAACATGGTTTCCGATTAGGCAGAAGTACAGGAACTGTCCTTTTAAAATTAATTGAAGAGGCCAGAATCGCCATTGACAACGGTAAATTAACAATACTTATTCACTTAGATTTCAGTAAAGCATTTGACTTGGTCGATCATGATATCCTGCTAGAGGAAATGAAAGCATTGGGCTTCGCTAAACCCACGATACGGTGGTTCTCACAATATCTTTCAGATCGTCAACAAGTCGTAATATCAGGTGAAAAACGATCTAATGCCATTAGAACCGCCCGGGGGATTGCACAGGGAACACTTCTAGTACCCGTAGCATTCTTAATTTACGTAAACTACGTAGGACAATGTCTTAAATACTGTCGCCATAAAATGTACGCAGATGACCTTCCACTTTGTCAGCGGATAGCTGTCGGAGCTAAACTCTTTAGATCAGAAAATAAAGAAGGTCCTAAATGCTCTCCATAAACGGGCCGCAGCCCTGGGACTTTTATTTAACCCAAATAAGTCCCAAAGTTTACCGATAGGCTCTCGCAACGCCATCAACAAATTAGATAAAACCCTTCCCTCAATTAGTATAAATGGCTCCCCTCTACTCTGGTGTAACGACGGAAAGAACCTAGGAATACACATAGCACTCTCAGCTGGACTACGCAAGTAAGTAAGATTTGTCAAACAATCTTCAAAGACCTCCATTCTCTAAAACGTGTACGATAAGTATTTCCCGTATTACACGTATGTACCTGATTAATTCACTGATTATGCCCCGTTTCGATTCCTGTGATTTCTTCCTCGCCGACTTAAAAACTGAGCAACAACGGAAGTTGCAAACAGCACAATATGCATGCATTCGTTTCATGTTCGATCTTCGTAAGTACGGTCACGTATCTGCGTACTACAAATAGGAAAAAAATTGCTTCTCCATAAAATCTTGTACAACGGCCTTCAAACACACCTGTCTAAGAACTTCACAATGCTAACACTAGAGCGATCACGTTCGGCATTATTGCTGTGCATACTTCGACACAACACTGTGTCGTACAGTAAATATTACAGCACAGCAAATTAAAAGGATGTGGATCCAATTCTCCACATCACCACAAATAACACAGATGCTATTACCATTAGAATCCTTTAATCTACGGTGCATTCACTCCCCGACCCTCAGTCAAGTGTATCCCCCTCTTGCGTCCTTTCTAAGTGTGTGAACGTAACTTTCGCAACCCCATACCGGACTCGCGTGAATTTGTGACACTAGCGAACGATTTTCGGCAGTTGCTGTCAGAATATCTTGCCTTTTAATATCCGCAAGTCTATCGGAAATTATCCGTTCTATTTACATGTTCCCCTTTCCCCAATCATCTCCGGAGAAACGTCTCTCAGATCTGCACGTGCTAACAGCAGTTTAATTGTGTACCAGTAGCGTTGGTCGCTTCCCTGTATGTACTCTAAAGCACCTATGTATAAACGTGTTCACCTGATAATCTAATCCAAAGTTTAATGGGTTTAATTTTAAAACCTTTCCAAATTCCTACACCAGAGACCTCTTTTAAAACTCCAGCATTTGCTGCGAATCAAGAGACTCCGAGAATTAATTTATAATAATCTCTTTTGATGCTTTCTAGTCGATCTATCCTATCCAGTTCCCAGATTTCTGTTCCATAATTCATGGCTGGGAGAACCAACAATTTAAACACTGCATCGGAGACCTTTGAAGGCAATTCCGGTACGGACGCTGTTTGAAGGAGAAGCTGCCAGTTGCTCTGATCGGTAGTTTTCCTTAATTTCTGCGATCGATATCAGGCGAATGTCGGATCGCGCGCGATCTTTCCTACCTCTTCCTCGTCCTCTCCTCACCCTTTATTTACACACACATTTACATGCACTACTCTACCACTCTTGTCGGAAGACAAGTCGGGAGGTTAGACCTTGTCCCGGGTGGGGCGGTGCCCCGCTGGAGGGAGGTATCTGGCTGGGGAAAATCTCCGCAAGCCTTCCTCACAAATTACTAAAATGTAATGATGCTAATTGTAAGATTTCAAACATAAGCATCAAAATTATGTAAGTATTCTACTTAGGTCACATTACAATTGTTTTAGAGATGAATTATCGAGAAAATCTCGTATGAGAATGAAACAGAATCTGAAAAAGTATTTCGGACACGCGTACTACAACGAATAGATTTTCTGGCGAATGGCATCAGGAGGTGCGGTCCATGATTCCCGATTGTGTTCGACGTGTCTGCACACGTGAGATAACCTCCGTAGACAGAACGTCGATATTGGATTTTCGGGGGAGAAGGATGTTTCCGACGCGACACACTCACCTTATTCGCCGTTGCGCAAAAACTTGGTCCATCATTGATCACGAAACTTCCCTGAAAGTGTCGAGCCGATGGAAGAGATTTAAGAATCCTGGATATTAGTTCCCAGCCGCTATCTGGGAGAGATTTTTGTTCCAATTTCCCTTTATTCATTTAGCAAATGTGATAATCCTAATAATGTTTACATCATGACATCAAATACAGATTTTTTCTGCAAAAATCTCAAACACATTTTAGTCTTAAATAAAAATAATAAAATAAATGTCAAAATTCACTGGTAAAGTTTTTCAACATAACGGCACTATTATTAGCAAATAGTGTCAATAAAAACGCTCATCGTACGAGAAAGCCAGCCCCCCAAAGTCAGATTTTCCTTTTTTGATCTATTTACAAAACATTTATTTAAAATTATAATATTGAGGTGAATATAACAGCATAATTCAGGTAGAAGCTAAACACGATAAATCAAATGTTATTTAACATTTAAGATGAAAAATTTTTTTTTTTAAAAAAATTTTTGATTATAATTCATTAAAGTGTTAATTGTGATGAGACACATAACTTTCAATAAAATGAAAATGAAAGTTCGCTAAAAAGGGGTGTTGCGAGAGTGCTGGAACGAATTACGGAAACAAAAAGCTTTTGCAAGGCACAGAGTTGTAAGAACAGTCCCGTATGCCGTGTACGTGTGAGTGTGTGTGTGGGGGGGGGCGGAATAATAGTTTATGCATCTTCAAAGTAAAGCCGACTAGCCGATGTACTTACGGCTCCGTGGGGAGGGGTGGGTTGCTGCGACAGACTATGAAAAAATAAAGAGAAAATGACAAAGCATGGGTCTCAAGAGAAATAAGATGTATCTCGAAGGACATGAACACCACCAAAAACGAGACTGATCGTACTTTATTTGAACAATAGTGCGACACTGAACCAAAGACGGAGAGGTGGCTCACTCGATAGAAGTGCGACACTCGCAACACGACCTACGGACAAAAGCCATCGTCAAAGCAGCTAGTGTTGTGGTACACATTGTACAGTCCGACCAAATTTTTATATATCATTCCTTATTAATAAGTTTTTTACACAAAACCGTGAGTAAAACCGCAGTTTGTCGCCCGACTAAAAGAACGACCATCTTTTTTTGTATCGTTCCTTATTAATAAGTTTTTTACACAAAACCGTGAGTAAAACCGTAGTTTGTCGCCCGACTAAAAGAACGACCATCTTCAAAGCAGCTAGTGTTGTGGTGCACATTGTACAGTCCGACCAAATTTTTATGTATCTTCCTTATTAATAAGTTTTTTACACAAACCGTGAGTAAAACCGCAGTTTGTCGCTCGACTAAAAGAACGACAACAGACGCCGAATACCTTTCGGCACCGGAAGTAATTTCGTTTGCCTTGTGGTCGCTATACAACTATTATGGATATGTGTCACACCACCTATAATTTCTTGAGACTCATTACCAACTTTGAACGGCTAGTCAGCCAGTCTACCAAGATTTCGCTCACCAAACGTCACCATAAATAGGATTTTTTTCAGATAAGTGGAGTCGATAGGGTGCAACCGGTGCGCGGCACTGGGGCTCCCGAAAGCAAAGACATCGATTAAGAATACTGCCGATCTCCAATAAAAATGAAATCCTTATTCAAAGTATCCCGAAATTTTTAAAAACTCTGTAAAAAATTACATGTCAACCGCATTGAAAGTTATTCCTTATTATTGCCTCAATTGCTTGTGAGAAAATTGTTTACAAAGCCAAAAAAAGAACCTACTGGTAGGGCAGTAGTTGAGTTATAGGGCAAAGCGGATCTACTGTACATCTGTGTGTTTACGCACTTCGCAGTTAGCAGAGTGACTCATCCGACGAGACTCCGTATTCTGAAAATGTATTTTAAAAAAGATTCTTTCGCACACTACTCGAATAAACCTAGCAACATTACACAAGGAATAAATGAATTTGATTTCCAAAAGAATGTCACATTTGTTCTGCTGTGTTGCCAGATATACATGTTGAAGTTTGCGAACAAAAATTCAATTAATTTCTTTTCAGATTAGGAATCCAACGATGGCATTCCTGAATATGTAAAATGGAGAATAATTTCTTCGCCGTTTATGCAAGATATATTATGACACTAATGAATAGCAAATACAAGTACATACCAAATATTCAGCGATAGAAAATGTGTCTTTTTCGAACTCCGTGTAGATTTGAATAAATACTAGAATGTAGTGATTTTAGTCACACAAATTCTTAATATAGGTAGTTAGCAAATTAAAGGACCACCTAGAATCTAGGGAGCGAATTTTAATGAAATTGAAGAGCAAATTAATCATATCACACAAACTCTTACTGTCAAATTAAAAGGATTAAAATTAACACATGCCATCTTATCACATGCTATCTATCGCCGCCCAAAGATGACTTCCTTACATTTTCCTAATTTTTTAGTTTCTTTAAAACAGAAACGAAAAATCACTTTAAGAATATAATAGAAGAGTAAAACAACGCCCTATATGGAAATTTTCATTGACAAGTTTGGAGCCGTTTTTAAGAATATGGCGTTTAAGTGTTCCAGTAAATCTGAAATTTGAAACTTTTTTTTTAACAGAAAACTATCAAGGTAGTGAAAATATATTGGAAGTTATTTGAAACGCGTCTACTCACAAATGCAATAATGTATACAAATTGCTGAAAAAGCGCATAGGCATGAGAGATATTTTTAAAAAATTGCATCTGTGTAGAAACGAAAGTATACAGGAAAATTAAATTTAGGTCTTCTTCAACAATGCAAGTAGCATTATCCGTATGAAAAGTGTCAGGAAAAAATATTGAGCAGTTTTTGAGGCAATGCTGTTTGTTCGTTTCTGAAAATGCAGAATTTTGAGCCCGTTGACACAGAAAACGTGAGAGTTTTCGAGTAATTTTACGTGACTATATTTAAAACACACGTAATCATAAATGCCATAATGTGAATTTTTGTAAAAATAAAAGAAGAGGGCAATGTGTCGTTTATGACATCTAATGGAGTACATTTAGCACTCTCCCAACTAAAAGATTAAAGAAAAAAATTGGAACTGTTTTTGAGAAAATCTTGTTTTTGTCATTTTTTAAATTGCATATATTCCATAGAATATTGCTCGAAAATTATTAAAAGTGTCAAAAAAATGTGCATGACCTCATTGAAAGAACTGATCATGAACAATGTATTTCATTTGAAGGCAAAATCTCTATCTTCTATTATGTAGTTGTATGAAGACGCCGAAAGAAATTCAAACTTTTGCAGTTTTCGAAAATTCAGAGTTAACCGTGAAAGCCACCCTTCTAAGTGTATTTTACTTTATTCTTACAAGAAATGTAAAGAAATAATTTGGAGTGTTTTTTGAGACAATTTTGAAAATTACCATATACGGGACGGGGATTCTTCAATTTGGAAAATCCCCAATGCATGGTTTAGACGTTAGTAGTGTTCACAGAAAGAGAGAGTTATGAAATAAGATTAGTGAAAGTTATGTAATGCTGCGGAAAATCGATTTTGATATTTCACCGGAAATACACGTTTTGGGGTCCCCTGTTATTGAAACAGAGTTTTTCTTTTTTCAAAACTCCGTCCGTCTGTCTGCTTGTCTATCTGTCGGTCTGTCTGATCGTCTTCTGTCCGCCTGTATGTCTGTCCGCCTGTATGTCTGTCCGTCCGTGTCTGTCTGTCGTGTCTGTCGTCCGTGTCTCGTCTGTTCGTGTCGTCGTGTCTGTCGTCCGTGTCGTCCGTTCCGTCTGTCGTGTCTGTCTGTCTCTGTTCTGTCTGTCCGTGTCCTGTCTGTCGCCTCCTGTCTGTCTGTCTCGTCTGCTCCGTGTTCTGTCCGTGTTCTGTCGTCCGTGTCGTCCGTCTGTGTCTGTCTGTCTGTGTCGTCTCGTCTGTGTCGTCTGTTCGTGTCGTCTGTCCGTGTTCGTCGTGTCTGTCTGTCTGTCCGTGTTCGTCTGTCCGTGTTCGTCTGTCGTTGTTGTCTGTCGTGTCTGTCCGTCCTGTCTTCCGTCTGTCTGTGTCGTCTGTCGTGTCGTCTGTCCGTGTCGTCTGTCGTGTCGTCTGTCCCGTGTCGTCTGTCGTGTTCGTCTGTCTGTCGTCTGTTCGTGTCCGTCTGTCCCGTGTCGTCGTCGTGTCGTGTCTCTCGTCTGCTCGTGTTGTCTGTCTGTCTCGTGTCTGTCTGTCGTGTGTCGTCGTGTCTCGTCGTCGTCTGTCTGTCGTCTGTCGTCTGTGTCTGTCTGTCTGTGTCTGTCTGTCTGTGTCTCGTCTGTCTGTGTTCCGTCGTGTCTTCGTCGTGTCGTCTGTCGTGTCGTCTGTCTGTGTCGTCTGTCGTGTCTCGTCTGTCTGTGTCTGTCTGTCTCGTGTCGTCGTCGTGTCTGTCCGTCTGTCCGTCGTTCCGTGTCTGTCGTCGTGTCGTCTGTCTGTGTCTGTCGTCGTCTCGTGTCGTCGTCGTGTCGTCGTCGTGTCGTCGTCTGTCGTTCTCGTTCGTCGTCCGTGTCGTCGTCGTTCGTGTCCGTGTCCGTCCGTGTCGTCGCCCGGTCCGTCCGTCCGTCCGTCCATCTGTCTGTCTGTCTGTCTGTCTGTCTGTCCGTCTGTCTGTCCGTTCGTCTGTCCGTCCGTCTGTTTGTCCGTCTGTCTGTCCGTCTGTCTTTAGGTCCGTCTGTCCACCACCTCCTAGAGTTATAAAGCCTGCTCACTGTTTCGTGACGTCACCATAGGTAGTCATGGAGAGCGTCGGTCACTCCTCGCTTACCTTTTCCACAGCATTTTCACGCCAGGAAACGCGTTTTCACTCCTTTTGCATTAAAAATTATCAATTCATGATATAAGTTCTTTGAAGTACATTTTTTAATGAACCTTGGTTTTCAATACAGTGCATTATGACCTATTATATTGAGAATACAACTGATGAATTTACTGCAAAATATTCAATCTTCTGCAATTTGTTTGATAATCTATCATTTTCTTTTGACAAAACTTAACAAAAATGCAGCTTTCCAGATTAACTGAATAACCATTAACACAAGCATCATGAACGAAGTCTCTCTCAGATATTTTAAGATAGTGGGACAGCAAGCATGTCTTTCATTGGTGACTTTTGAAGCTTCCTTATTACAAGGAGTCATTGGGAGCAGTCTCCCATTTCCCTCTTACATTTTCTTCAGTGCATATTCCAGGAAACTAAATTTCCTTCCCTTTTTTTAATAAAATAGTATATCAGTGCATGATTAAAAACATTGTTATGAGCACGTTTTTTATTAAACATATTTCTTTACAATACAATACATTAAACCTAATTATTTACAATATAATACACAACATCTATTTATTTACAATACATCACTGAATTTATTGAAAAGTATGTAGTTTTCTCTGTAATTTCCATTTCCAGTCTTTCTCGTTCTTTCGTTTCCAGACGGGAACACTCTTTGTAAAGTGATCTGGACAGTTAGGGAACACAGATGATACAGCATCAGTTCTTAACTTCGGTATATTCATTCTCGATGACAGTTTCTCTCCTTGTTCATTATACACCACCTTCTCCCAAATAACGTCATTTTGATAAAAATGATGGTGACATACCTGAAACAAGAAAAATAATATATTATAATATGTATAATATAACAACAACAATAATAATAATAATAATAATAATAACAATTATAAACTTTCTTTCTTCAATGAATGGCTATAAATTATTATTAACACAACCAGCTTCTGTCAACAGATATTTATTTTAAAATGTATTGAAAATTATACACTATATTTGTTAAAATTTACAATTAAAGCAGGCTAAAGATGGCTATAAGATGTAGCCGAAATCATGTAATAAAAAAATATTACAATAAATTACTCTTGAATGTCAAAAATAAAAAGTGGAACTGGTTGTGTTAATAATAATAATAATAATAATAATAATAATAATAATAATAATAATAATAATAATAATAATATTGAGGTTGCGTGAGAGGTAAACTAAAATTGTACAGTGGTTAGTCTATAATATCTAATATGTAGTACATAACATTTAAATTTCACTTTCAAACCAATTTTACCAAAGAACAAAAAAAAATTGATATTAATTCATGGATCACTGAGACTTTTGCTTTCCTACTTCCCTACGCAAATTCCTGTGACATAAATTTTTTTTTTTTTTCAGTAACTTATTCTTACAAGTTACAGGAAATCTCTAAGATTGTTTGTGAGGTTAAGAATTTTTTTACACATTACTTACAATTTAATTCTATAACTTAAGTGCTACCATTCTAAGATTATTTAACTGATAGTTTAATATTTTACTACCACTATTCACTTAACAGTATACAAAAAATAGTTGCAAGTTCAGCATCATATTACAAGGAAGAATTGTAAGATCAAATTGCAAACAACTTGGTTTCGTGGGTTGATCTCGGGTTTAGGGTGGCACTTGGTTCCTTTTATGATACATTATTTCTCGCGATTTTTACGTTTATAGTTGCGCGGTTCACTATAACAACTGAATGAATTATGTTCAATGTTAAATGAGAAGAAGTCACCTGATAATTTGTTGGCGTGGAATTGTGTGTATTTTCGCATTTCAAGTTTTCTTCAAATAGGTTTGTGTGTCTACTGAGATGGAAGGTATGAATTTTCTTAAAAGTGAGTGATCCCTTTAAAATAAATTCTCTTAAAAGTGAGAGAGGTATATAATACAGCGTGAGCGCCGGAGCGACAGTGGAGACGCGAACCAGGTCTCGAGAGCGAGGGCCGGAAGGCCCTCGCGAACGTAGCACGTTGGATCCGTCGGGTAGCGACGTGCGGTAGCACGTCGCGGACCACTTGGTGCAAAAAATGCGTTGGTTACAAATTAAATTCGTAGCGTGAAAAATACGAATAATCAGTTCACTTAATGAGAGTACGTTACTACGGAGATTTATACGTACAGTGGGCTTTGGAGCACGGGGGTAGCTATTCTCCCGATCTACCTTTATTTTAAATAATTATATTTATTGCTGTAACATCATGAACTTAACTACACGCGACTACTACGTATAAACTAGGATTCAGTTCATAGAGTCGATTCTCTTCTAATGAACCGAATCAGTGAATCAAAGGAACCGTGCCACCCTAAACTCGGGATTTACCGGTTTCGTGATACAACATTAGGAATGTCAAAACCCTTAGCAACTTACATACAATTTATGCTTTGAATAAATAGTAAATATAATGCATGTAGGTTCTACATGTGCATATGAACCACAGCCTTACCTTTGAGGATTTGGAAGTAACAAAATCTTCTCTGCGAATAGCAGCCGTCCATTTCTTCCGCAAAGCAGGATCTTTCGGAAAACAAAAAACATGTACTTTCGAGGCTTCATCGTAGTTTCCTCGACACCTCGGAACTACACATCTAAACGGCATATCAAAGCGGCAGTATTATACAAGTACGAACTGCACCGAACACACGGACAACACCAGACGAACTCATCTGAAAACAACATGGCTGCGCCCAGGCTACCCATGCCTCATGACTACCTACAACGCCATCTTAGTGACGTCACGTACTAGTAAGCAGGCTTTATATCTCTAGGAGGTGGTGGTCTGTCTGTCCGTCTGTCTGTCTATTACTATAATGGGAAAGATACTGGATGAAAGCAAGCAATCAGAAACGAGTGTTCAAGCTGTTAATTTTCATTTTAAATACTATGCTCCTTGGTAACCTTCAACTGGAGAGGAATATTTACACACCAATATTCTTGAATTTTCCGAGAAGCTTTCAATGTTGCACGCAGTGCCTCATTTCAATGGCCAACGTTGTGTTTCTCGTGGCAGTAGACGCCGAGCAGATGAGTGTGACGTTGGCTGCTCCCTGCAGGGTCCACACATGCGTGATTGATGGCGCGTTCTCTTTCTCTCTTTTGTGGCTCATGGATGTTGACGTATCGTCAACGCACCGTTGCGTTTAAAATGTGCATGATGAAACAAATGAAGCACTGACGGGTTATTTCGAGATGTATTTCCATTATGAACATAAATTGTGGCGTATAAACATGATCAAAATTTTAATTTCAGAGTGTAACTTATTGATCGCAACTTTGTAATTACTTTCCTTAATAGTTACTTTAGCAAGTACAATAACTAGAATTCAAAATCTAGGAAACATAAATATTCAAACCTATTTCCAGCTTATACAAAATTTAATAAAATCAACACAATTCTGTCACAGAATCCTTGGGAGCGTTTCGTTTAAAAATAATTGGAAAGATAAAATGTTGAAAATGAGTTATACAGTGTTAATCACGTAACTTTTAACACCTCCTGTAATTTTTCTACGGTTGAAGTTATTGCAATGCAGTTTTCCCGTCAGTGCATGAGGGTATGAGGCTAATTGATTCCCTTCATGTATTCGTTTTGATTCGTTTGTATTCGATTGATTCATGTATTCGTTTCGATTTTATCACTTGTATTTTAAAAGATATTGAGGTAAATTTGTGTTTTCCAAATGGAACTGTACATATATATTTTAGTCTATCATGGCGAGCGTAAAAAGACGAATCAATTGATATTACAATATGTATATGTTCAAAATGCGTTTTTTAGTAATTTTGAATTTTTGCTACTCGTGTTTAACGTATATTTTAAATGTAACAGCGGTACAAAATACGTTAAATATGAGTCGCAAAAATAAAAATTACTCAAGAAAATTCTTATCAAACATACGGCAATATGTATATCATTGGATTCATCTTTTTACCTTCTTGTATACATACGTATATACGGAGTAATATACGTAGTATAGAGAAAGTTACGTAATGCTGCGGAAAATTGATTTTGAGATATCAACGGAAATACACGTTTTGAGGTGCTCTGTTACCGAAAAAGTGTGTTTTTTTAATCTCCGTCCGTCCGTCCGTCCATATGTCCGCCTGTCTGTCCGTCCATCTGTGAACACTACTAGCGTCTAAGCCGCACGTTCGATCTTTCCCGACTTGAACCGTCTGTTTATGTAGCTCTACTTGAAGTTTTGAAATTTTGAAAAACATACTTTAAAATTTGGGGGTACCTTGTCTATTTCGTTCCTCCATGTATTCATCGTGATTTGGTTTTCGTCTTTTTTCACAACAGATAATTCATTTTATTCCTTAAAGATTAAAAATGTTCGCAATACAAGTAATAATTAGCATAATAGTAAATATTTGTGGCCTGCAAAAATGCCGCTGAACAAAAACCACACAAAATATTTTTTAAAGTAGTTGATCGAGAACAATAAAACACCCTCGCATAACACTGCAATAAATTAAATCTTTTAACAAAAGTCTTCACGAATAGTGAAATAACATAGTGTAGTATTTTTATTCTGTGGAAGAGTTCTTAACATGCCAAGAATATTAAAAGTAGCTGTACGAAAAAGCGATATGTGAATTTCAAATATTAATAGAGGTCGCTCTCTTATTCTGCGCCTTGCTGTCACTGTGTCAGCTGTGTAGTAAACAATGACGCATGGAGTATAAGAATTCAGTTTGTACGTGAAGAACGTGATTAGGCGGAATAACCATCAAACATTAGCATTTTTCAGTCAAAATAGAAACTGTTTCAGTTTTTAATTTTACCTGTGTTCTTGGGTATCTAACAAAATCATAGACCTCTCACGTTACTGCAGGCCTCCCGCATTTGAAACGAGTATAACCTTTAATACTACAAAAGGGTGTAATGATAGTTCGATATCCTGAAATTAAAGTAAACAGAAACATGAATTAATAATCCAATACGTTTGTTTCTCTACCGAAAAAGACCTAGATCAATAAATACCCATTCTCATACAAATGATAAGTCACTTATTGTAAATGAAAACGCACGCAGAATCAATTGTCCTTTTATATCAGGTCAGTATCTCCCGATTCGGCATTATGATTCGTTTTACTGTTATAGTGAGAATAACTCATGAGTTAAGGCAAATACAAGATGCAAAATTACGCAACGGTTAGCATATTATCTCAAATTCAAGAAACAATGTATTCAAAATGACAGTTTCAATGATATTTCTTTCATAATGAAATAATTAGGTTTAATTCTTTGCTGCTTAAAGAAAAAAATATCGTACGTTCCAGTCTCACAACTTTTTACACAACATTGAATTTATTTGATATGAAAATGATAATGAGGTATTGAGTACCATTCACAACATTTTCACTTATTTTGTTCAAAACACTTCTCGGCGTAATTTGCTTTCGAGAAAATGAAACCAAGGGATAAACAAAGATGAAACACATAGTAGTATATTTCAGTATATTGAGTCGTGTGAGAGACTATTTTGACACATATTCATGCCAAACTCAATTGGATGGCATGGTCGGGAAGTGAAAATAAGAAACGATTCTCGTTCATTACAAGGACGTTTGCGAACTTATCTAAATACGTTCCTCAGATATATAACGGAGTATCATACCTCCTAAGAGGTATGCTACTCCGTATTATTTCTGTCATTCCGACAACTGGAGAATTTTGCATGAAACCAATTTATTTATGTTGCTAGAATATAAGGAAAGTGCTCTTTAAAACATCTATTTAAATAATATTGTTTACATGGATTGTTCTTTGATTATAAGATCGTAATTGCAAGTTTAGTTGAATGAATGAATAAAGCGGAATCATTAAAGCAGAAATTCGGTGTGGTGGACTCAGTTCACCATCGACATCCATGAACTCACGTTGAACTTCTCTGTAAAACCATCCCCATACCCCAAAAAGTTTTCGACATGTAAGAATTCTTACAATTTTTTTCTGTTAACGGTATCTAAACAAATTAAACCTCTCGCAAAGAAAAGCCCTAACCTGTGTTCACTGAACTGACATTTCCAAGGCATTATTCACAGGTGGTCACCAAATTTGGCTGTCGAAAGAGTACATTTATACAGCAATTCTGGTTTTGTCCTCAACTACGTGGTCAAAATAATTGGCTTCCAGCCTCAATCGTATATAATACATTCGTGTGTGTGTGTGTGTGTGTGTGTGCGCGTGTGTGTGTGTGTATTGTGACATATCAACATGTCAAACATTTCCTAATCGTCCGTCAAACATTCACTAATATTTGTCGTAAATGGGGTAAATATGCAAGGATAAACAAATAGAATATGGCGCCCTAGCAACGGCAGCTGAGTTGTTGTCAAGGTCAATAAACTTCATTCTGGAATTGGACCTGAGAGCACGGCTAGCTGATAAAGTAAACAATTTAGGGATTGGTTGAGAAAGCAATGACAATCTAGGGCATAGCTAGTTAATTATGTAATCAATTTAGGGATTGGCCAGGAGAACAGTGACAGTCTATTCACGACGGAAGTGCGTCGAATGTTTCTGGTGAAAAACAGAAAGAAATAGGCCGTCTTGAAGGGCTGACAAAAAGATTATTGTCGGCCCGGTGGCCGAGATCGCTAAGGCAGTAGTGTCGTAGTGATCTCGGAACCGAAGGGTCGCGGGTTCGAGTCCCGCCACGGGCATGGTTGTATTTGTGTTCGTCCTTTCACCCCTTATCATCACCATATCGTTTCATTCTCATAGTTACCATACCGTTAACAGCAATAGTGGTCGCTAATGACCTAAGATGTTGATGCGAACTTAAATAACCAATTAAAAAAAAAGATTATTCTCACATTCTGGCATATGTCGTGGTGCTGTGCGGGTCGCTCGCAGATATTAATTTTGTGAGATTGGGACTTGTAATTTTTTCTTGAGATGATAGTTATCGGACTTTGAGTAATTCTTGAGTGCGACGAACGGAAATTAGAATTTTCTCGGGATGAAATAACGTGATGGAAATCGAATAATTTGCTGTGTAAAAATGTGTAACTTGTAACTTTCGTGTGTGAGCTAATAATTTCAGACTGATAGAATTTATAAGATCTACAACAGATTCGGACTCTGAATATTTTTGGGATGTGCGGAAATTAGAATTTGAATGAATTTGTACGCAACAGGACTTGAAATAATTCTGAGTAAATTATAGTTTATTGAACTTTAACATTCTAGTCGCGTAATCAGAAAGAACTGGGAACTTTCGCGAAGTAAATTAAATTAGAACCAGAAGTATTTGAGGCGGTGAAGATAAGTGACTCGACAACATTCGTGCAAGAACAGGAGAAAAGAATCTGGTACTTGGACTTTGGAATTTTCGTCACCGAGAAGAGGAAAATGGTTCTTCGTGGCGCCCTCGATCAAGTGCGCGCGAAGACAGGTACTGCATGATAAGGTTGGAATGAGCTCATGACCAAAAGAACATTCTTTATTTATTACAAATTTTTCAAGTCATATTTTTGCCTGGCATTGAGAATAAACCATAAGTTTCTTTTGAAATTGAACAAACGATTTTCATTGGGCCAATTCCAGCTAATAAGTAGCTAGACAATATATATTTGTTTTCAGATTCCTCACCACTCTGTATAGATGGCAGATCGAATAATCGGCTATTAGGTAATAGCGATTATCTCTAACGAAACCCATCGACCCAGCTAGCGGGTTATTCATTTCATTTAGATAACGGTTGAAGCATTAATTTTAGTAATATTAACGTAACCTTTTCCTGGCGCCCATGTTTAAAACATAAATTCGGAACGGGTTACATCGAAACGCCCAATAATTTTATAAGCAGTTTGAGTGTAGGCATTTTATGGTTAATGTATTTTCCCTTGAAATAATTATTAAAAATATTTGCATGCATGTCAATCATAGGGTTTCATATAAAAATACACGAAGGCCCATGCAAAAGAATAATGACCTTCTCAAAGGAGATCAGCTTAAAACTGCGTGACGAATTGAAGGGTGAGTTTGAAAGGCACACGTGAATGTGAAACTCCATTTGATGTCGCATACGCTGAGGTTACAAAGTTTTCTTTAAAAGATCAATTTTTATGAGAGTGTAAATATGTAGAACCACGTCTTGTGCGAGTTTTTCTTAAACCGTATGAATACAACAAATATTCGGTTGGCACCACTGTGATTTTTTTGCATATGTAATTATAGCATATACGACGTAAAGTATCAGGCATTAAATCTGTTCAAAACATTGGTTGTATCGGTGTCTCAGAGTTTGGAACTACTGGGAGTAAACCAGGAGACCCTCGTTCGATTCTAACTTGAGCACAATAAATATCTCCCTCTATATTTGACTAGATTAGTTTTTGTATATCTCCCACAAAAAGTTCTCACATATTTTATTTAACACATCTTTTCGATAATGTTACTGCATAGAGTTTTACACCCAGTTCTATTGTTACGAAATTCATCTCGTTTCACTTTAAACTTACAACATTGAAACTTAACAAGAGTTCAAACTTCCAACATACAACTTCGAAACATAAGCCTACAAGTCCTTCATATGTGACTTCCATATTCGTCTTTATACGTATTATGGATGTCGGCCAGCATTGCGGTAAACAGACCTCCCCGAACACTTTCCAGGCACATTTATATCCTTCCTCACCGAAAGTCGGTTAGAATTGAATGTCCGTTCTTTCTCGAAAACTTTTTGTTAAAAATTACACGACCATCTTCAATGATTGTTTTCTTGCAAGTATGTTCTTATGACTTACATACATACATTTATTTGAACTGCAATTGGGTATGACCCGATGGCAGTCAAATAATAATTACAGTAATAATAATGATAATAATAATAATAATAATAATAATAATAATAATAATAATAATAATAATAATAATAATAATAATAATAATAATTATATGTCGGTGATACTAAAATGTAATACTAACTACATAAATATTGGCTAAATTAGATTATTTTTAATTCATTGATCACGTTCACTACACTTCACTGCACTGCACTACACTACACTGTTTTGCATTGAATTACACTGACCAGCACTTCACAGCACTTCACCGCACTTCACAGCACTTACTCATTTAATATCTATTACTCTCATCTTGCTCTAACTTATTTCTAAAACTTCGGACACTTAGAGGAAAGGCTTTGAAAATTGCTGCGGGTAAACTGTTCCAATCTCTAATTACTCTGTTACAAAAGGAAAATTTTCCTAGATCTGAATTTTGTTTCCTTGTTTGAATATTGTGGGTATGATCGCTTCGGCCGAAATAATTTGTTTTTTCTAGTCTAACCTGAATTCCCTTCCAAGCTGGTTGACCTACGTACAATTTATAAAGAGAGCAAAGCCTCGCCCATGTTCTTCTCATTTCTAGAAGTTCCCGTGACTTTTTTTGCGTTAGTTCTATAGGTAAACTTATTCGCTTTCCTCTGTATTCTATCTAGATTTTTCAGGATTTTTTCAGACTTCCTCTATGGATCCCAACATGCCACTCCGTATTCCATGAGAGGGTGAACCAACGAACGATATGTACATTCTTTGGTGTTTGCAGAACTTTTCTTTAGAATTCGCATTACAAAATGCAAGGACTTCCACGTTTTTCTTACTACCTGATTTATATGCTTCTCCCACCCTAATTTACTATCTATATGAATGCCTAAGTACTTGTATGATGAGACTTTTGGGATGATGACCTCACCTAAACGATAGTCTGGTTCCTCATAATTTCGTCCCCGCCCGAACGTTATTGTTTTGCTTTTCGATCCGTTAATTCCCATGTCATTTTTCTCAGCCCAATCACATAAATGTTCTAAATCCTGCTGTAATATTTGTTTGTCAGCGCTACCTTTGATTTTTCGGTATATAACACAATCGTCTGCAAATAAACGCACCTTTGATTCTATGTTAATGTGGAGATCATTTACGTACGCTAAGAAAAGTAATGGCCCTAAAAAATTCCCTGTTGAACCAAAACAAAACCCATAGTCGAAAACTGAGTGCCAATTCGAACTTTTTGTTTCCTGCCTCTAAGAAATTCGCTTATCCACTTCACAACTCTAGCATGAACTCCTGAAGTTAATAATTTCCTGATGAGTAGGTCATGCGGTACTACGTCGAATGCTTTCGCAAAGTCGATTACGATTGCATGCACCCTCCCACCCGCGTCAAGCTCGTCAGCTAGATCTTGAAAAAGAGAAACAATTTGGCTTTGGCTCGAATATTCACTTCTAAATCCATTGTTATGGTTTATATATATATATATATATATATATATATATATATATATATGTATATATATTCCCGCAACCCCTTCTATATATGCCTTCCTGAAATTACACAAATAAATAAACCCGTACGTAATTATTTACCCATGGATTGCGAAGCACCATTCTAACAAATTTCTTTGAATTCGTGGGTACGCAAATCAACCCTATACAGGGAATCGAAAATAATCATATTACTGCTTTGAGAAGAGATATGAATTCAAATTTATTCGTATTTTCCTGGGATAGTGCCGTCCGAAATAATAACTCATAAGTTTTCTAATTTAAATCAAATAACTTCATTCTGAATTTATTCTGAATGTTGTTCCTTTATTTCTGAAATGTTCGCGAGAATCTTCTCGCTGCTTGTAACTAATCTAACAAATAACAACGGACAAAATACATGTAAAACCCTTTTCACAATCCTAACAATAATATTTACAATTAATTTTCTTTGCTTTCACCAATCGAAATTTTCATCATTATGCAAGTGCACTTTGTCAATTTATTAAAACAACAATTAATTTAATGCTTAGTAAATGTATGCATAGCCTTGTTCTCTCAATACCTTAAAATAAAATGACATTCTTGGCCTTGCTATAATCGTGAAATATAGAATAATAAATGTTTGTTACACTTCCCTTTGCTGTAGTTCTGCGACCTATCGATCTCCACCATTCATATCTTAATTCATACTAATTGTAAACACGAATATCCACATCGTCCGCGGCTTAACCTTTGATCCTCCTCGTAGCTCGGCTCGACTGTGTCTCTAGAAGTTATATCTTCTGACCACATTGTTTTTAAAAACAAAGGACGACTTGTTCATTACGATGTTATTTTGTTTTTCTCCTTTTATTTATGTTACTCACTCAATGAACCTCGCGGTATTGTCACAAGTTCCACAAAATGTTCCCAATTAATGATATTGTCCGTGGTTCATTTTTAAAATATTGGTTTCCTTTTATTTAATAAATAAATACAGTTCTGTTCCTCACCTTTTTATAACATCTGACGGTCTTCTCACAATGTATAACATTTCTGATCATTACGAATTCCATTTCCTATTGAACGGAACGACTTCGTGACATGTTTTTATCGTCAAAAATTGCCATAATTTTATTTGTCCGTCCCCATAGTCTATTTTAATCTTCGCTTCCGATAATGTGAATAATTGCGATTTATTACATTTCACCAACGCACCTTCCTTTGTTTGCCCATGCCTTCGCATTGCAAATTTGGCGTCTTTTTCAAAAAAAAAAAAATTGGACGCGCCTTAATGGACCGTCACACCATTCTGTCCGTGAAAAATCCAATTCGCTTTTTCCCATTTGCGTCGAATGTACTCGACTATTAAATGCTCCATTATTTTGCATATTACTGATGTGAGAGAGACTGGTCTACAATTACATTTCGTTTTATCACCATTTTTTAAAATTGGGACACTATAGCTGTCTTCTAATCATCTGGTAAACTTGCATTATTAATAACAACATTGAATAATCTTAAGAAATAGGGCAATACAATACAAATACAATACAAATAGGGCAGATTTAAATGTGTACTCCATTGAAAATATTTTCGAAATTTCTGTTGTATAACTTACTTCACTAAAAGTGATAATACTTTGCATTTACAGACCTCCAACAAAGAGAACTGCTGATTATATTTTGTTCTTAGAAAACCTGGAGATAACACTTAACAAAGTCAGAAATCGCTCTTTTGAATCCATTCTTGTATGCGGAGATTTTAACATTGATTTTGTGGTCGAATCTTGCAAGAAAGAAAAATTTCTCAATTTAATTAACTCCTTCAATTTAGACATTACAATTAATGTACCTACACGAATCACACAACATTCGATGAAGGCAATTGATCAAATTATAATTAACAAAACAACTACTCGATATGAAGTTGAAACAAAAGATTTAGGATACAGTGACCACGATGCACAAATTCTTACCATTATAAGAAATGCAATCCCTGACACAATAAAGAATACACGTATGACTAGATTGTTTACTAAAAGTAAAATAAAATTATTCATTGATTAGTTGATACAGGAGTCATGGGAAACGGTTTATAATACAGCTGATACAAACGACAAATATAATTCTTTTTTTTTCAACTCTTTCATTTCATTTTAACACTTGCTTTACTCTTCAAAACCGAAAATTAAATATTCCACGGAAAAGCAATTCTTGGATAACACAAGGGATTAGGACATCTTGTAAAAACAAGCGAATTCTTTCTTTCATTTCTAAACGTCATGACGTATCTCAAGATTTCCTTATCTACTTTAAAAAATACAAAACATTGTTACGAAAAGTCATAAGGCAGGCTAAAATCATGAAAAACAATCAGGATATTTTGAACTCAAATAATCAAACAAAAGCAATGTGGAATATAATAAAAAATACTACCAAATTAACTAGAAACCCCGTAGAGAATGTTGTTTTAAAATATAACAATATAAATGTGAACGATCCGGCAACAGTGGCTAATCTCTTTAACCAATACTTTTCGAGAATTGCTGCCGATCTCACTAAGGGTCTTCAGGCACAAAATTCAAAAACAGACAGTTCACCCAAAAGTTTAGATACAATGTTCGTTTCCGAAACTTCTTCCTATGAAATTCTCAAAATAATCGGTAAACTAAAATATAAATATTCGTCCGGTTTAGATGAATTCCCAAATTCTTTGTTAAAGACTTGTCCGTATGCCATTATACACCCGTTAACTCACATATTTAATGCATCTTTATGCACTGGAACGTTTCCAGATATTTTCAAAACAGCTAAAATCAAGCCGCTTTTCAAAAAAGGCAACAAAAATGAAATTCAAAATTATCTGCCCATTTCTCTTTTATCAGCTTTTACGAAAATATTAGAGAGACTTTTTTACGTATGAATGGAAACCTTTCTCACTAAACACGACGTGCTTTCAGATTGCCAACATGGATTTAGAAAATCAAAATCAACGGAAACAGCTACATTTTCTTTTCTTAAAGATGTCGCCTCATCATTGGATCAAAACGAGGCACCTATTGGATTATTTTTAGATCTCTCAAAAGCTTTTGACGTAATTGATCATGACATTTTACTTTCCAAATTACCTTCATATGGAATTCGTGGTATTGCTCTAGATTGGTTATGCTCGTACCTTAAACAACGATCTCAGAGAGTTGAAATACCTTACCGGAATGATGGAACATTACGTACGCACCTTTCCGACTCTTTGCCCGTTGCATGTGGAGTTCCTCAAGGATCGATTTTAGGCCCTATTCTGTTCCTACTTTACGTAAACGATATGCCCTCGACGATTCGAAACGGAAGAACGGTTCTCTTTGCGGATGATACGAACATCCTTTGCACTAAAGAAACAGTAAATAGTGCAATATCAGCTGTTTCAAATTGGTTCCGAAATAACAAATTAATAGTAAACGAAAAGAAAACGGTTTTAATGCAGTTTTCCATTTCAAATAAACAATTCTGTGCTCCATTGAAAATGAACAGTGTACCATTGACTGATGTTAAGGCAACAAAATTTTTAGGTCTCTCAATTCAGTTAAACCTTAAATGGAACGTCCATTTAAATGAATTGAACACAAAATTAAGTTCATTGTGCTACGCGTTCAGAATTCTTGCAAATTCAGTCAGCCTTCATACTGCTCGTTGTGTATACTTCGCGAATGCTCATTCCCGCCTGAGATATGGCATAATATTCTGGGGAAATACATCTTATAGCTCCCAGACTTTTAGATTACAAAAAAGAATTGTACGAATAATAACCAAATCCCACCCACGTGATTCATGTAAGCCTCTCTTCATTAATCTAGGAATTCTACCATTACCGTGTCTTTTATTTACGAATCAGTGGTTTTGTAAAAATGACTTGCTCAAGGGCGGGAATATATTTTCAGAAAATGCCGAAGTCTATTACTATAACACTCGACGTAGAAATCATATTCATCAGGTGACAGTATCAACAGCTCATTACAAAAAATTCACATACAATACATGTACATTATTTTACAACATTTTGTCAGATGACATTAAACGATTAAATTCAATAGAAAAGTTTAAATCCCAAGTGAAATCGTTTCTGCTGCATAACTGTTTCTATACAATTAGAGACTATACTGAGCATCACAAGAAAAGTAACATTAATTTTAACAATGATACATAATGCAATATTTACCATTTGAACTGTATAAATGAGTATAAACAACCTGTAACAACTATTGTACTACAGCTTCCGGGTCAATGACCCCCATCTCGATCAGGTTTTTCGTCCAGTTTCCCTGATCCATTGAGCAAATGCTGAGATGGCCCCTTGTTTTGCTTCTGGACATAAATGCAACTTCATTTTCTGTGCACGTCTTCTAGAATTCAGTGGGAAATACAATTATTCAAATTATCGTTTCCATGTTGTCGCGGCAGGAAATAATAAGAGCCAAAATTGATTGCTTATTTATCCTTAAAATAGATTTTATTACATGGGAGTTTTTTTGTTTCTTTTTCTCCCTTTCAAAATTCAAAATTTAAGTAGTATATGACTTAGTGTAGGGATCACAGAATTTTGAAAATGTGCACACAATTCACTTTTCCCCATAGCACGTCATACGCAGTTTTTAACTGTTTTTTACGTAAATAAATAAATAGTTCGTCCCCACCGAGTTTAATAAAATCTGTCGAGATGCCGTTTGGCCCGCGTGATTTACCGTTTTCCAGTGATTTTACGTACGTTTTCGGAGTTCCCATGCAAGAGGCTTGAACTGTTTTTCTATTGGAAAATAATGAACTTGCTCGTGCGCCCGTTTTGGTTTGAATACCGATACAAAATACGCGTTGAACGCATTTGCTTTCGCTTGGTCGTCGTGCTGTGGCGCGTTATCTGCGACTAGAATTTTCTGAATTTCTTCCTTATTCCCCCGGCGTGTGCGGATATATTTGTAAAAGCCTGAGCAATTATTTTGTTATGTCTCCAAAATATTTCTTAAAAATAATTTATGCGCAATTTTCGTTTCTTTTTCTAATTTCCTGTAGTATTTTTTAAAAGTTATTATGTCAGCAATGCTGAGACGTCTCCTATTATATGCAAGTCTAACTTTTCTCTTTAAACGCCGTATCGCTCCGTTGAAATATTCAGGATCTTGATTACTTTTCTGTATTTTACAAGGAACGATCGTATCTAAAGCGGCTTCTACGATTGTTTTAAAAGCTCCCCATTGCTCCTCCGTACCACCTTCTGTTCTTAGAAAATGGTCGTATTTTTCTCTTAAGGAACTACTTAAACCTTCGTCGTTTGTTTTTCTATATTGCTTGACTATCGTTCCTTTTGCCATAGGTGGCGTAATTACATTTGCTTGTACTTTTACCATCACTGCTTTGTGGTCGCTAATTCCCTGAAAGACGTCGTAAGAAGGAACATTTCTGCAGGGTAAACAAGGAAAATGTCCAAAATTGCGCTCTGCCGCGTGGGTTTGTCGACTACGTTAATCCCTGCTCCCATACCAGTCGATTGACGTGCTTTTGAATTTTCCTGTGGCATACCTCTCCTTTCCAGTTAGCGTCGGGAAGGTTTATTTCGCCAGCGACAAGAATAGAACGACCGATGGTCTAGATCCAGTGACCGAACGACTTCCGATGGTCTTGATCCAACAACAAGGATCAGTACAGGTAACCTTGTACTGTTGGAGCCAATTTAAATTTCATATCTAGTCATTAGTGTTCGCCATTGCGAAAGTTGAAAGTTCGAATTGCCCACAACTAGTGAGAGCAAACTCGACTCCGGTCGCTTTCAAACGCTCAGAAGTTCTCACGCCACAGCCAATCAGACCACAACAAACGAACGCAGCTCGGGTCAAAGGATCGTCTCCGTCTATCATGCAATAGATACGGTACAAACTCCAAGCTCTGAACGAATCAATGTACTAACTGGAAATTTGCATCTATGCTCCAATGCAACGAGAGGTCAGTTCATTTGGAAACATGTGCGACGTTTAGTCTCATCGATCGCGAAATTTTGTTATGATCCGATCTGCAGATGCTACATTTATTGAAAAAACTAATCAGGACAACTCATTCATTAATGAACAAAATTTACGAAAACAAATGGTTCGCGAACGGTCAGGGATTAATTCAAATATACCAAGTGTCTTACAATCTGTAGGAAGTATTATGAACAAAATTTTGAAAATTAGTACAAAGAAGTATATATTAACTACGGGGAAAATGGTCCTGCAATTGCACACTCTCACTGATTATTTCTTTTTCAATTTTCGAAAATTCAGAGTTCATCAATTGTGAATCCTGCTCCATTTTTGTAACCGTTCTTTACTGTATCAGAAGAAAAATTTTAAAAATTAGGGTCTATTTTAAGAAAATATTTTTTGTAAATTGCATTACTTATAAGCAGAAATTAGGTAAAAACTAATCTTTTTTTAAACAATGTACTACATAGCTTTTTTTGAAGAGCTGATTTTTTAGAATAGATTTTTTAAAGGAATAAATCTCTATCTTCAATTTTGTAGTTTGGAAATGTTCAGTTTTTCAAAATTTTTGAAAATAGAGAGAGCTTGCCGGAAATGACACTAGCACTAAATTGTATTGCCTTTTGATAGGTACGAAGATATAGAGTATGGCTACACTTCGTAAAAGCTGAAACAAATGTATGTATATGACTAATTTGAGGATGTCATATGTAAAATCTTGTGTACGCAGGTCGCCGTTCATTAACAACTTAACATTTCGGACGTAGAACGTTTTAACTTTTCATTAGAGACTGCAAATGCATTAGAGTCCGTGGTCTGAAGGGAATACAAGCTAACATGAGCTTGCTTGTGTCACATTGGCAGCAAATGACCCAATTTACATTTCACACAAGTAATCAGGTTGCTCTAATGAAATGTACCTTTGACTAAAACGTTTTTGTTGAATAATGTCGTTCTTCTATCACGAATCAATCGGACAAGCTGTTTATATTATTCGTATCTTCTGTGAGATGATTATAGTAAAATCGTGGTGCATTTCGTATTAGATTGTCCCTAGAGGCGTTGTTTATGTACTTTCACATTGAAAACTGTGACAACAGTTTCCATTTGTATGCATATAGTGGTCTGAGAGTGAAGGCATTTTTGCAACATGAAACTGATTGTGGGAAATTGAAACCATATTAAGGGTTGAGTTGAGGAACAAATAAATTCATTAACGCGTTTTGAATTTCATGAATAAAACAGAGTGTGAGCGTTATGAAGTTCCATACAATCATGCGAATTAATAAACTAATCGAGCATTAGCACACAATCGTTGGTAATTATTCCGTGCGCTGAAAATAGTCATTCAAAATGATACAGTGGGAAGGTAGTCACCATTATAGAGCATGTAACGTGAGCCATTTAACGAAAAACTGATGTCCATTTAGCTTTCAGGATACGATTTTTTAATCTACAAAACAGAAATCTGTATCTATGGGGCTTAGAAACAATTTGTCGTACAAATACAGTTCTAGCCAACACTGATCCATGCAAATGTTTAAGTTAGAAAAAAACTGAGCTGAAATTTACATCAAATTATTAAACTCCATTGCCCATTCAACGATTGTAAGTTTTCATTAGTCGTTTGGTCAACAGCACGGCTGTTGAGGAGCAGCACAAAGGCGATGAACTGGACGAGGTTTGTAAAAATTGTGAAAGACAAAAATCGTATTTGGAGTTGTGTCGGGAACAAAAACGTATTCCCTTGATAGTCTGTTTTCGGTTAACATGACGTTTTATATGAATCCTGAAAGAACTCCAAATCTCCAAGTTATTTTGGAATTGCGTAAGTCAAACTCAAGAATGTTTATGTTAATCGTGACGGCTCAAGACCGGTGCCTCGTGAAATTCAGCACAAATAGCAAAGTGTCTCAGTGCCTTAAAAGTAATTTAGGTAATTAAAACATGACTTGTAAATACAGTGCCTTCCCACTCGTGGATATTTGTTGTTGCCTTACAAAAATTGACTAGGTCAGCTATATTGGGTAAATCAATTCACAATTCACTTTTGCAATTCACATGCTTGTTACTGTGACAGACGACCAAAAATAGAAAATCAATTCCCGACAAGAAAACTATATCCAAAAACCGACTGAGGCAAACTCACATCACCTGAGTATCGCACATCTCATTGGCTCCCCCTGCACTCACCTGGTGAAGACGACGAGCACGAGCGCGTTGCCGAGCACGCCCGCGGTGCCGACGGCCAGCAGCAGCGCGCCCATGAGGAAGTGCACGTGCGGCGCAGGGTCGGGGAAGAGCAGCCAGTGCGGGTGCGTGGCCACCGGCGACCAGCGCCGCGCCCACGTCTCGTTGCCCTCGTTGCCGTAGGAGAGGCCGTCGGCGGCGGGCGCGTCGCTCATGCTGGCCGTCCGCCAGCCGCCGCGCGCGCGCCGCTCGGCCCTGCAGCAAAGAAAAGGATGTAAACAAACGAACGAACGAACAAACAAACGAACAAACAAACGAACAAACGAACGAACAAACAAACAAACAAACAAACAAACAAACAACAACCAACAATCAATCAAACAATCAAGCAATCAAACAATCAATCAAACAAACAATCAAACAAACAAATAAATAAAATGTTTGTTACTTCACTCCTAGATGGCTACATGTATTCGTGTATTGAATTCAGATAGCCGTCGATTACTCTTGTCAGAATTATTTCGTTGTTGATGGTTTGTTAGTATGAAGTTATTCTTTCTAAAATATCGAGAATACAATGTAGGAAATATCGACAAAAACCATTTGGTCCCGCAGAGCCTTTGAATTTTATCAGCAGCATTGTCCTAGTACGAGTATCTTCCAGATACCTCCAGTAACCTCAGTCATTTTCAGCTCACGGAAACTACCATCCACATCTCTCTACTGTTGAAGCTACACGAAATTTTGACATGTGGTCCTGCTAAGCTCCTGTTTCACGCGTGGTAGACGGTTGATGGAAGTTGTATAGTGTTTCCAAGGATCTCCCATTGTTTATTTCTCGACAGCAATGAAGCTGTTGATTGACAAGACACTGATTCACTATCTGTCACCACAGCCAAACTGACTACGACAATTAAATCATTTTTTATGAAAAAATAAACACCAACATGCACTTTTAAATGTACCCTGTAAATAATTACTTTGCCATTTTCGCCTCAGAGGCGCGGTTAGCCGGAGAAAGCGTTTCCAATAATGTTCTAATTCTGTCACCGATATTGCATGGAACACCTCTGTGGCGTATGATATGGTCACGCGCGACCGCTCTGATACAAGTTATTCGCATCGCAATTCCATCAATTAACAAATTTGTGTTTTTTTCGTCTGGATTAAAAGTACAGATTTCCCCTTCGGTGACAATGATTTGACTATTAGCAAAATGTTGCATTCTGCAATTCTGATGCATATTAAGTTTTTAAAAGACGATTAACACTCGCAATGTAATAAAACGTGACTGACATTTTAATTAACTTCATTACTCTATCAGAATTTCAACTGCTCGGTATTTTAGCTATTGAAAAGGCGTGTGCATTTGAATTCATGCAGCGATTTCTGATTCTTTTCCGTACGCCGCGATGTACTAGTTTTACGTACTAGTTAACTCTGCATCTGCATGAGGTAGTACAAGTGACCCTTCATTCCTTTCCGCCCCATAATTCCTGCTATGCTAATTTTCTAGTGTGGCCGTTGTGCAGTGGTCAGACCATTTACCTTCCACCTACGGATATCGGGTCGCAAATACAGGTCGATTCATGTGGAATTTGTCAAGAGCAAAGCGAGTAAGGGTAACATTTTCTCGGAGTACCTCTGTTTATCTTCATCCATCTCTTCCGTCTCTTAATCCACTTTTTCTTCTTCATTATTTAAATAATATTAAATAATGAACAGTATTTGCTTATTACCAATCCATCAAAGCCATTCACCTTAGATATAGCTGAAAAGGCTAGCGACTGAGTATTGGAATAAAATGAGTGACATGGTGGTGTGGTAGTGGTGGTGATGATCTGTGTGCTTATGTTGTCGTGATCATGATGGAAGCCCAGGTGTGATTGGTGTTACCTGGTTGGTGACTGTGGTTTGGACTTTGGTGGCGTTTGTTGGGGGTGGTTGTGGGTGGTGTATGTGGATTGTGGTGGTCATGGAGGGTATGATGTGGGTTGTGGAGGTCATGGAGAGTGTAACTTAGATTGTGATGGTCATGGAGATTGTGATGTGGGTTTTGGTGGCCATGGAGGGTGTGATGTGGGTTGTGGTGGTTATGGAGGGTGTAATGTGAGTAGTGGTGGTCATACGTAGTGTGGCGTAGATTGTGTGGTCATGGAGGTTGTGATGTGGGTTGTGGTGGTCATATTGTGTGTGGTGTTGTTGGGGGGGTCCCGGCGCATGTGGCGTGTGGAGGGACGGGGTGTCGTGGCGCGTGAAGCGGGGACTCTGGGGTGGTTGGAGAGCGGCAGGGGGACATGCAACGGCTGAAGAGGCGGGCATGGCGGCGGCGGGGAGGCGGCGGCGGCGGCGGCGCGGCGGCGGCGGCGGCGGCGGCTGCGGCGGCGGCGGCGGCGGCGGCGGCGATCGATTGCTGCCGAGCTGCGCTGCCGCCACTGCGCCGTCGATTACTCCAACAGGAGAGCTGAATCTGATTGGTGTCCGTTGAGTGAAGATCGTTTTCCAAACAACCGCCCCAGGAATGCCTCCGCAATTTGTCCGCCGTCTTACACCAGACCATCATTTTCTGCCGATACGAGAAGATTAATAAGGGCTGATATGCGTCGGCCTCTTGGAGAAGATTTTACTGAAGGGAAAATTTTCATTTTATCTAATAGAAAGCATATTTTTACTGAATTAAGCAATTTTCTACTACTTATATTTTCAAAAGAAAATTGTCACGTTTTCAGGTTTTTTTTACAAAAAGGTTTTAAAGTTTTCATGAAAGCTTTTGATAAAGGGGAAGGAAAAAATAAATTTAATTAAACCATTAGTCCTGAACTATAAAGAAAATTATTATTATTATTATTATTATTATTATTATTATTATTATTAATAATAATAATAATAATATTTAATTATTAATATTAATAATATTAATATTAATTATTAATAATAATAATAATAATAATAACAATAATATGCATTACTTGGATCTATCTGTAAAATTGTTGCCAGCTCACTTCGAGTTGAATTCCATGGTGATGAACTAATTTGTTTTACATGAACTATCTTAAATTGTTCGTTAAGATTGAATCGATTTTCTCTAAAATATTAGCTGTAGTAAATGAATTCAGCAAAAACATCTGTATGAAATTTAGGCTTGGTAAATTTGCAAAAGTAAATTTTAAGAGTGATAAAGTGGTAAAGACAGAGTATTCGAAATGATACGCATACCGTGATTCAAGACCTTCAACTACACAAACAAAATCTGCCATATCCAACAATTGAAAAATTTGAAATCTCGAACAAAACAATGAGTGTGTGAGTGAACATGGATGAAGTGCGCGTTTCTACTAAGGACATTAGTTCCGAAAATGTACGTCATATCCCTGGAGGTGTCGCCCACCCCGCTGGGATGTGAGAGCTGGCACCGTCTACGTCGACTGTCCTCCAACGGGGCTCCTCGGGCTAGCCACCACCGGGACTTGCTCCAAGCTCCTGAGTAGTCTCCTGCACGAGCAATGCATGTAAGTGTAAGCGGGTGTAAATGAGAGAAAGAATGGGACCAGAAAGATTAAAGAATTATTGCGCGTGGTCCGTGGCTATGATACTTCCGTTCTTATGGTCGGTTAGTGATTACGGGCGCGTCAACAGCTTAGGTCATTAGTCCCGTACGTGTAGTGCATGTTCTCTCTCTCTCTCTCTGTCTCTCTCTCTCGAGGGGAAAATCACCTCCATCTCCCGAGAAAAACATGCACTACACTAACGGGACTGACCCAAGCAGTTGACGCGCCCGGAAACACGAAAAAATCAATCAATCAATCGATAGCGTAAAGAGGTCTAGGATTGGTTCAGGAAAATGCATATAAGAAATTTGTTTTAATTTCCTTATTATTCCAAAGGCTGAGAAATCTTTGGGAACATTCCGTAATTTGTGCAAAGTATTGCAGAGTCATCGATTCTTGATCTTCTTCTGAAGAAGCGAGTACATTTAATATTGAACCGACATGTGCACGTTTAGTAGTGGGTATTTTCTTCTCGTCTTCTTCTAGGGCGCTACAACATTCTCTTGAAGGTCTCGGCCTGCCCCAAAACTGCCTTCCATTTTCCTCTATCTTGAATCACCTCATGCCAATTCTTAATGCCCATAACATTATATTTCCATATGATTTTCGGTCTCTCTTTCTATCTTACTGCAGTCGGGTACCAATTATAAATATTCTTGACCATTGTTTCTTCATGCATTCAACATAGGTGTCCAAACCAGACAAGCGGAACTGCGATAATGTGATTTACAATGTTTTTAGATTTTATGATGGCTTCAATTTCATGATTATACCTTTTCCTCCACAGGTCGCCCGCAATCTTTATTGGACCAAAGTTCATTTTCCTTCAGGGTCCAGATCTCTGCCGCATATGTTACTACAGGTCTTATTGCGACTTTATAAAGTCGTAGTTTTGCACTTTTTGAAAGTAGCTTACTTCTGAATAAATCTATATTTGCAAAGTGAGACCTATTCCCTGCAGCATAGTGGTGAGTATACACAACAAAAAAGCAGGATGAGACATCATGAGTCTTAAACGTGCGTATCAATCAATAATGCAGTGCGATTGTGAAAGTATCTTCGACGCCATAATAATATTCCCAACTTACAGAAAACTGTCAGTAACAATTTTTGAATAATAGAAGAAAACATTCAACTCTGTAACTACAAATTCCCTTTAGTCATTTAGAACAATGTAGTGAAAATTTATTGGGTCATAGCAATGAGAAATGACAAAAGAAGCATTTCAAACAGAAACTAGTGATGCTAAAACAGCACGTACTTTCTCGCAAGTATTTTAACGCAAAATTACGAGAAGTCCTCAAATTTTCCGAAAATTGTACATGACCTTATTTCGAAACCTATCTTTAAGTAACAGATTTCGTTAAAAGAAAAAATATCTATATTTATTATTTTAGTTGTAGGAAGACACGAAAAAATTTTCAACTTTTGTAATTTTGGAAAAATCAGTTTCAACACCATTCTCTTACACGTCCATCACACTATCCAACAACAAAATTTAATCATAAACGTCAAAGCCATTGTTTCAAAATGTTGAAAATATCCCAGAGGCTTCATGTAAAATCTCCCAAAATTAAAATATCGATTTAAAAATTCAATATTCTATATTTCAGTATCAAGGACGCACAAAACATGGATTCTGACTACATCACGCATTAGAGGATTTTTTTCTAAATTTAGAAACTCGATTTATCCACTTTCTTTTTATCAGAATCCTGTAATAAGAGTTTTCTGCCGAAAATTCGCCGTTTATGGCGCAGCATTACATAACTTTCACTCCACTCCGAAGTAAAAAAGTAAAATTTATCAGTGGAGGAGAAAGTAAGCTATTCATATATACTACAATAACGCTAGCTCACATTCAAGAGGCTTACCATAAATAATTATATAAAACACAGCTCAAGAAATCTAGAGATTGTGGAAACGTATTCTGTACGAAAATTGTTCCAATGGTTCTTTCGACAGCTTATTACCAAAACCATTGTTCAGACATCTCAGTATTTAAGGGCGTGGTGTAGTAGACAGCTCAGTGTTTAAGGGTGTTTATGATATTAAACTTTGTTCATAATCAAGTGCTTAATCAAATGTACATCATATATCTTCTACCCAGTTTTAAAACGATAACTATTTCTTTCCAGCTGGCTATCGACAGACCACATTGGACGTCAAAGCCTTCTCAATTAAAAATGCAACAAAAAATACATTTGTTTAAATGTAAAGTGAGTAGTAAAAGGTGAAGACAATGATAATACATTGGAAAAGTCTTAACACTGTGGTTTGGTGAAATATATTTCAAACGTTAATATAAAATTAAAACTTTTCATTCATTGTCGTTCCGTTCTGTTTGGTTTGGATTCAATTTTATTCAGTAATTGAAAGTAAGTCACCAAATCAACTTCGTTTTATTATGAAATCAACTTCAAAAATCAAGCTGATTGTGGTATATTGCAATGAGGCCATTGCTTGTCGCCGGACCTAAACTTCCCCCTCTGTCACGCCAATTAGGACAGTCCCTGATTCGACACGGCTCACAGCGCAAGACGCGCGAACACGCGCCTGTCGTTCTATTCACAAATTTACGACTAGGGTGGGATCGTCTCCCGGGACAGCCCCTCAGGCAAAGAGTGGGCGGCTGCCCACCAATGTTCACACTAGGCACCGGAACAAGTGAATTATAGATATCTCGGCTACTGTTTACGTAATCCCATAGAACTTATACAATCATCACGGAGACAGCAGAAAGGACTGCTTTGTTCATCTCTGGTGTACTGGCCAAAACACACGCACAACAAAGTCCACCAATCAGGCGCCCAGAAAATGAAGTTAGTTAGGAAATGCCCTATCGGCTTCCGACTCGCTTCGAATATTCTAGAAATTGAGATTTCGACCAATAGCATTTGAAATTCTGATGACGTGAAAGAGCGATGTGCGAAGTTAGAAAAGATAGTGGGGATGCGAAGCATAAAACTCGAGAGTAGGATTTTTAGAGGAGAAGACAGAAGGCGAGAGAACAGCATAGAAAACAGGCTGATGTGTTGAGGAGAGGTAGTTGGAGCCAGCGATTAGTGTTGGCCGACCAACGGAGTGCAGGCCACCCCGTTTGAAATCACAAACTGGAATTTATTCCGTTTCAACGGGCCGGCGTAGATCCGTAAAGATCGATAGTACAGCCGAGTTATCGAGGCTGACGTAATACGGATAGGGTGGCGTACGTACTGACGGCCCATTCCGCTATCCACCGATTGCGGCTCATTTCATCCATTTCCTGACTTTGGATGTCGGATCTGCGAAGTCCTGGAACGGGAAGGAACGCTGGTGCCGAATGAACTGCTGCTTCCGTCTGGCTGCGCCTTGCTGCAACGCGGTCCGCGACAGCGTTTGATATGAGGGCGACCACAGGTGTGCAATCATCGAAAGAGGTAGAATCAACGACTATCATTTTGTATTAATTCTAAAGACATTAAAAAAAGAGTCATCTATTGTAAAAGTAATATTAGAATTTAATTTAAGAAACTTTCGGACCAAAATGTATTTTAACAAGCAATAAACGTGTTCTCGCCATTCAGGCGATTAACACTTAGAAAGGAACATAACTTTGTAGTTATTATAACTTAGTAATAGTAGTAGACCTAGTGCACGCCCTTATCCGCAGAGTGCTCACCCCTGAGGTGCTCATATGTCGGTGCCAGGTGTCAGGTAAGTGCCCGTTTGGCGCCCTTTATTTATAAATTTAACGCGCACACCTGTCATCTGATTACCGACACACTTCGGTGTGACGGTGTTTACCCCCCCCCCTATGTGAGGTATCCAGACCGTGTGCTACGCGCATTGCCCACATACGTGGGTTGCCGTATGCGGCAGGTCGGGTTCATCACAATATAAAAAAGACAATTGTGTGGACCAAACTTACTATTCGCCTAAAGAAATACGTGTATCAAATAGCAGTTCGACGAAAGCCACTACCATTTGCAACCTACATTCTCCAGTTTCTCTTTTCCTTATGGCCTAGTGGTGTTCAGTACCCTTGCGTGACGAGATCAGTAAACGAGATCGTGACCTTTTACAGTGAGATTGTGATCTAGTCCATTCAAGATGCATTTACGCAATTTTTTTAAAAATATTCGAAATGCTGCAAAAAACGAAGTAATTGCCTTGCAAACAATCATTGAATCAATGAATATTTAAATTTTGATTTGTTCATTTCTTTAATACTTTCAAGAACCTGCGGTTCCATTTGCAGACATACGCTTTACGCAAAGCTCGTTCGCTGATGTGAGGCGAGTCGGATGTTGTAGTTTTTTTCCTACCCCTATTGGAGTTAACGTTGTCACAACTATGAAGATGAAATGGGGTGATATATGATGATCATGATAAGGGGTGAAAGGACGACCACAAACACAAACCTGCCCTAGACGGGACTCGAACCCGCGACACTTTGGTCCGAGATCACTACGACACTACGGCCTTAGCGATATCGGCCACCGGATCGGCGCGGGTCGGTTTGTTGATTGTAAACAGAGCAAATGCAGTATATGTAGGTGTGTATTCAATATTTCCATTCCCTTTCACCTAATTCGTGGCTTTTAATGTAATTAGTTTTACACAGCGCCGCCGGGGGCTATATTCATGATATGCCGGTAAAAACCGTGTTGTAAATCACAGCATTTCACTGTAGGCAGTGCTATATATTTTTCCAGAATTCTCCTAGAAGAGCATAATAAAGGGTCTAAAACAATGTCAATTAATTTTTCTAATCGCTCTATTGATCATCACTGTAGGTACCTTAAATCTATCTAAAAGTGTTTAATGTCATTAACTCCACCTTAAAAACATGTTCTTGTTTTCCGATATTTACCTTTTATGTTCTGGAATTATTGAAACAAATATTTCCCCTGCCAGCTCGAGATGCGTTGATTGATTGATTGGTGATTCTGAGTGTGTCAACTGCTAAGGTCATTAGTCCCGTAAGTGCAGTGCATGTTTTCATCGCGAGAGGTGGCGGTGATCTTCCGCCCGCTGACTGGTGAGATCCGGCGACGATGCACACTCAATGCGTTGTGATAAGCCACGCAATTTCCCTTTTTCCATTTCTTTTGCCATTCGAAATCTCAGTTAATGATTTATTGATCTGAGTAAGCACCACGCAACTAAAAAAGTAAGCAGCACCCGGCGACGCAGATATATAAAACTAACAAATTTTCAAATCAATTGTGTATTATAGTTGTTGCTTCAATTTATATTAAATATTTACAAGTATTACTTTTATGTTACGAACTTAATACGCATGACGTTTAAAACAGTATTATATTGTGTATATGAAGTTCGATTATTCTATTCGCTTTACTCCTTGCGTACGCATTATAAGTACAAACTACAAATGGTATGCTAAAGTATGTACATAATAATTTTGACTGCTGCGTCTTATTGGATTTCAATTTTGGGCTGAATATCACACAAACTCTTTCTTGAGGCTTTAGCAAACACTTTAGTGATAGATATCTGAACGAGATTATTTGGTACCAATAATTAAGCGAGGAGGTTCTCACAAAGGCGTCACTTGTTGAAGGAGTAGCACTTTCTTCTTAGGTTAACACTTTCATTTGCGGGCGTATACTATACATTTACTGTTATTTTTTGAGTTTTCTAGGTACAATTATTTGACTATTGAACTTCATTATGTAATTTCGCAACTCATAAGTTGTGGCTTCTGACATAGGTTAATGCCTTAATGCATTAATGGGTGTGCCTCCTTGGTGTGGCGTGGTGCGGCGTGGGCGGGGCGCGGGGCACACTAGCGGGCGCGACGACATGAACATGGCACGCACCGAAACAAAGAGGGGAAAATAGCTCATGGGTTTTCAAAAACCCATCAGCTATTTTTAATCAAATTAAATATAGATTTTCTAAAGTAGAGTAACTTCCAAATCCGTTTGATGTCTCAACAAATATGTTCAATACAGCCCAATAGTGAACAAAGAAGTCGGTCATAGAAGTACGGCTCAAATGTGAGTTGTCAGTGATGGCGCGCGGCGCAATTTTAGCCGATTACAGTGAAATATCTAAAAATTGTGCGAAACAAAAAATAAATAAAATAAAGTTATTATCAAAATATTTGCAAACTACCAAGCTGAAGAGAGCTTGAAGGATAACAAAGCATTGTCCACATTATTTAGATAATGTCAAAGGGATAACCCATGAGAAAACCGATATGATAACTTAGTTCTCAGAAATCCGAGATATTCAGACACGGAGGGAAGAATTACTCGTACGAGTCAACAAGATGATCAAGATTAAAGCCATCTAAAATGTTTCGACTGAACTTCATGTCGTTTCTTTTACCGCTCTACACTTGAATATTCGTGGGTATAAATGTGGCTTTTTTTGTATCTTAATAGTTTCAGCCGTTACCAATGCTAATATCGGTGTCACTGCGAGTGTGGGATCTCGACCTCGGGTCGATTCCGAGCGCAACGCAGGCCACGGCCGCTGCTGCTGCTGCCTTGGCTCACGCTGCCTCGGCCCAAGGCATCCCCTGGCGCCATTCCGTCGCCTCTCTTTTTTTTTTACTTTTTTAAAAATTTGTTGCGTCTACACCTTAACGCAACGCGTCTCCAAGCCCCTTAAGGGGCGTTGAGCGCTTTGCATTGGGGAGTAATCCTCCATTAATGTGATTTTTATTTTTGGAGTAATCCTCCATTAATTACTATATTTGTCAAGTCTCGTCACGTCGCAGTCAGTCAGTGCCTTTTATCCCTTCGGCCATGGGCTCGACGCCGTTAGATCCCGGGGTTCCTGGTCGGTCACCCAACCACGAACCCGCGAGTCTCGAATTCGCTTCGTGACTTCACGGGGCGTAGTAAACGAATTCGGCTAGCGCCACCGGCTCTCATCTCCAGACAGCTGGTTTGCAACTTCCAGAAAGTGGAATAGAATAGACAGAGTGCAAAATGAGTATTTTTAGAAAATAATTTGCAACACGAGAACGCAAAAGTTAAAGAACTCTTATGAACATTAGTAATTTCAAGAAAAGAAGAGACAAGATGTTGTAATGAAAAATGTTCTCAAAGAAATTTTTTTTTTCACCTATATTCTCGACCGGACCTTAACGGAAAATTAAGTCAAAAGTACTGAAAGTTTTGAAAACGTCTACAAGACATTATTTCAAATCTAACTATAAGAAACAGATTTCATTCAGAAAAAAATATTTATCTTCATAATTGTAGTTATAGGAAGATGCCGCAAAAATATTTTTAAAAAATGAGACCTGCACTATTCTCTTAAATGTTCTTTACAATATTCAACAATAAAATTTAATCAAAAACGATGGAGTCATTTTTTTTAAATTTTGAAAAAGTGCCAGGGGCTAAGTACCCTCCAAAATTAAAAAATCCGTTTCAAATCCAAGGGACCGCGACATCATCCAGATTTATAGGCAGTATCAATTTTGGAGAAAATCGACCAAACGGTTTAGCCGCTAGCGTTGTTCACAGACGGACATATGTCTAGCCGTCAATCGATTTTTCTGTATCAAGGACCCACAAAACATGGATTCTGGATATACTAATAGAGAATTTCCCCTCCAAATTTAGCAACTAAATTTATTCACTTTTTCGGTACAAGGGCCTTGTAATAAGTTTTTCTGTTAAAATTTTGCCGTTTTTTCGCGCAGCATTACGTAACTTTCTCTCTACTCCGTAGCGAGAAAGTAAAAATCTATTTATATACTTTACGAGGTTTTGTTATGCACGCGTATTTTTGCATTTCAAGAGAATTTCAAAATTTAATAAAAGAAACGGAACCCCCGCAGGAACATAATGCTTAAAATACATTCTTACTGATAAAATAAAGCACATCAAGATCTCGTTTATCACCCCTTGCAAGGCTAACCCTGAGGAATTTCCAAGCTCTGCCGCTTTGCAGAGATGACGTTATCCCACATCGGAGACCGGGCAAGTGAAGGTGAGTCGGCGGATGTGTATGTGTGTGTGTGTGTGTGTGTGTGTGTGTGTGTGTGTGTGTGTGAGTGTACATATATCCTTTTGATCTGCAATAATGATATAAGTAACATATAGGTATTTATGCATATCTATTGTAGCGTCATAGACTTGATTCCCTGCTCCAGAGAGACAAGTTTCAAGGTATGGGGACGAGGGAGCCAAAAATAGGCTTCCGAACAAAGGCCAACCCATCAGGGAAAGTCCAAAAGGGGAGAGGGCTTGTTGGTGCCGGGTGCAAATTGCAACGGGAGAAGCAGACGCCTCAAGACGAGTGCGTGGGGGAAAGATGACGCAGGAAGTCATCTGACTCGAGCATATAAAAGGGCTGTCGCAGAAGCCCTGGGTTGGGTAGCGATTCTGGTTTCCCCGCGGCAAAAACCGCAAAAACTTGTCCGCCAAGTCTGGCGCTGATGTGCTGTAGGCACGTGTAGGTGTTCTAGTCTTGAGCACTACGAAGTATGCTCGATACTTCGGGGCAGATTGTCTGCGAGGCACACCAGGTGCCAAGTTGCGACTCGGCCGAGTTGGCTAATCGCAGGCGCAGCCGCAAGGCGCGTGTTGGGAGAGGGGTGCTGCTGCAGGTAGCTCCGACAAACACCTTAGAGTGAGGTCTGTAAATAGTGTACATAATTTATTGTAAATAAATTTTATATACCCACTCGTGTCTGTTCCTTGTGGCGTAGATCCCTACTCACGACGTTACACTCTGTGACAAATCCCGCAAAACTATCGGGAATCCCTTTCACTCGGTCAAAATTTCGTCCAAGAGGAGGGCCTCGAAACCTTTTCCTATTATGTTGTACAAGGTAATAAATTCATTAATAACCTGAAAGATGAAGTTAGTTTTTCTCGTTGTACTACATTACCTCATTTTCTAGAATATTATATTTCATTTCAGTTATATAATACTTATATTTTTCTATTGTACCCCTCTGCCCATTTATATTTTAATATGGAATAGAAAAACTAATAGTTGATCAAGACACTAGTCAACCTTTAGTACATAATATGGCCTTTTGCAACAAAATGTTTAAAACCCACTCCCTAGCCTCCCAGTAACCTTAGACACATCTCACTGGCAATGGGATTCCTGTTTATCACATATCTGGTATTCCTCGTCACCAATCTTCCTCTGACCCAGTCACCTCACGTTGGCAATGTGAACTTCATCCGCCCAAGTTCTGAATTATTGATCGCTTCGATTCATTGATTGATTTTTCGTGTTTCCGGGCGCGGCTTTGGTCATTAGTCCCGTAAGTGTAGTGCATGTTTTTCTCGAGATATGGCGGTGATCTTTCCCCGCAGGATGGCGAGATCCGGCGCCGACCTTCCGTCGGCTAGTGGGGTTTCCCCCTAATCAGGACTCTCCCACTAGCGGGGCATCGCACCAGCCGGGACAAGCTCGCAGCCAGTCTCTCGGAATATGTGGTAGTTGTGTGCATGTTAATGTAAGTGAGTGAGTGTGTGTGTGTGTGTGTGTGTAAGGGGCGAGGATAGGACAAGGAAGAGGAAGGACAGATCGCGCGCGGTCCGTGGCCAGTTTGTTAGGGTACTGCTCAGGCATTCGCCTGGTGTTGATCGGAGAAACCACAGAAAACTACTGATCAGAGCAGTCGGCCGCTAGAATTCTCCTCCAGACTGAATTCAACCTAGCTGAAAAGCTAGCGTCAAAAATCCTGCGGCCATCAGGACTTGAACCTAGGACCTCACGGTCATAGGCGCTGCAGTGACAACAGTTGATAATTATGCTTCGAAAAGTTTCCTACTATGGACGTTATCGATCCATTTTAGGTAGCAAAAATATTAAGCGGCTAATTCTGAAAATATGGAGAAACGCACCTTATACTTATTGCATTGCATAGGCAATTTACTTATGTTTTATCGGGAGACTACCTGAACGTCCGACTTTCCCCGGATTATTATGTCACCTTCATTACAATCTATGAAACAGCTCTTCCGACTCACCCAATGTGTATTACATGCAATACGTGCAGGCAGGCGGCAAAATAATTTTGTTTGTAACTTGTCAATCCCTTCCCTCCCCCACCTCGAAGGGTATCTTCCCCCACAATATTATTTTCCCATTGTGGTAAAAATGAAGTACTAAAAAGTATTCCCTCTTAGAGTACAGCAAGTTCCGTTTGAATTAAATTGTTCCCGCATTGAAGAGTCAAGCTGTAACACATACGTATGAATACATATGCGTGAACTTTTTAGTGCGTCTATATTTATGATGTAATATTTATTATTTATTATAAGTTGATTATCTCATAAACGTGTGGGTTCTCATTTACGAGAAAGGAAAACATGATGTGTTATTTAAAAGTTATTGCTCGTTTATTTATTCTTTTTTAAAAAAATATTTCATACAAAAATTTATCATCTTTAATATTTATTTGAATAATTTTTATAGGACTTACGCTTAAATAGTTATAGAGAAAAACAATAAAAGCCAGAAAACAATACTAATTTTTTGGACCTCTCGGAGTTAACACAGGGTCTGGGAGGTGGGTAAAGGGGTTTTAACAAGTGCCTGGGTACATCCAACCGAGGTATTGAAACAAAACCTTTTTATAACTCTTTTCCAGGTAAAATGTACTTGTCGACGGGACTTTAAACTTCGTCAACATTTAGTTTATTGCGTGTATTGTTTTTTCATGTGACACGGCAATGATATCCTAGAATATATTGTCATTCTTTCCAGTCACATATTTATGTAGTGTGTTTATTTTATTGAATGTGTGTTTTTAACGTGTTTACGTTCTAACTTGCTATGCATCTCACTCGATTTCTATAATCATTACTCAGTATTCAACTGAGCTGTTTGGGCATTCAGACAGTATATTTTAGATAGATATTTATTATTTCTGCAGGTAAGTTTATACAACCTAGTGGCGAACACTATAATTTAATATTACAATTAGGAATATTAATGCAATGTAATTTTAAATTATTTTAAGAAAATAATAGTAACAATAATATTATATAAAAATATATAAAATTATTCCCAGTACTTACAAGACAATACCATTTAGGTAAAGAAAATATTCCAAGAGTCTTGATTTTCACTATATGTGCGGTCCCCAACAAATGTGATGGTTTTGCTTTTCGAACTATTTATTGTCACGCTATTTTCGTCCATAAATGTAATCTATCTAAATCACCCGACAAAGTGCCCTCGTCTACTTTTGATTTAATAACTCTATATTATTCAGTCATCTGCAAATAGCCATATCTTTGAATATACATTTCTGGCAGGTCATTCACATACGCGAGAAGCAGGAGAGGTTCAATTAAACTTCCTTGACGGATCCCTGAAATTACCTCTGCTAGAGTTGAAAATTGTTGTTTAACTCGAACTTTCTGTTTCCTATCTCGAAGAAGCTCATCAATCCACGCCACCACGATGGTGTCAATACCTAGTTGCATTAATTTATGAAGCAGTTTATCGTGTGGGACAACATCAAATGCCTTTAGAAAATCTATTATTACGATGTCCACCCTCCCACTACAATCAACTTCATCTGCTATATCCTGAAATAATGATATTATCTGAATCTCGCAAGAGAAACAATTGGCTAAAACAGTTCTGTCACCACTTTTGAAAATGGAAACAACGGTAGCTAGTTTTCAATCGTCGAGCACGCTTGAATTGTTGATCGAAACATGGAATAATCTTATTAGATACGGTCGTATTGTATTTCCAGCGAGTTGAATTATGTCAGTTGAAATGACATCTGGACCCCGCGACTTTCCATTTTTCATGAATTTAATTCGTTTTTGCAATGTATTTACGTCTATATTAAACTGATTGTGTACAGCCTCTGTCGATATCTGAGTGTGGTGAGATTTTGTTTCAAAGACGGCATTAAAAAATTAGGCATTAAATGCGTTTGCTTTTTCTCCGATCTTCCATTAGTAACGTATTCTTGGTATCTCTAACGATAGGAATTTATTCTTTATTTCCTCTTCTTCTGCGAACATATTTAAAAAACCCCAACCAATTATTTCCCTCCCTGTCTAGAATATGCTTTAAAAATGTCTCTTGGCAATTTTATTTTCCTCTTCTAATTCTTTCGTACAATTACGACAATGTATCTTATGATTTTCACTAAGATATATTCTTCATCTTCTTTTTCTCTTTCAAGTATATAGACACTGCATGTTACGCCTCAGTTCCCGTCTGATCACCCCATTTCTTCTTCGGACGGCCAGGATTTCTTTGTCCATGTGGGTGGTATTTTAGAATTATTTCCGGTAGGCGATTGTCTTGCATCCTTTCAATGTGCTGCGTCCAGGAATTTTGGTAGTAATTAATTTTTTCTTGAAGTTTACATACACCGAGTTCTTTAGGAATTTCTAAATTCCTTTTCTTGTCTAGCTTATAACCAGCTACTGATCTCAGAAGTTTCATTTCAGCACTTTGTAGTCTTGTGCTATCTTTTTTGGTCATTGTCCAATTTTCACTTCCATATAAACAAGTATAGATACTTAATACCTTATAGAATTTATTCATAGATAAATTCATAGTTCGGTTACCTTTTGTAATTGAAACAGTGTTTTCTGGAGGCTATATTCATCATTTGCTATTATAAGTTGGTCATCCGCGAATAATATGGGAATTAGGTTTCTTTCTTGTTCCATGCCATGTCTATATGATTTTAGTCCGGATATCCACACATTTAATGCTTTATCTAAATATAAATTAAAAAGAATAGGGAATAGACTACATCCTTGCTTTACTCCTTGGTTTATTACCTCTTTCTTATTCTCTTGGCTCTTGATACAAATTTTTGAGTTACTATATATGTTCCTAATGACCGAAATCAGCTGTGGTGGGAGATCTTAGGATGCAATGCATTAAATAGTGTATTTCTGTTAACGGTGTCAAAAGCTTTGGAGTAATCTGTGAAGAGCATGTGTGTTCTTTTATTAAATTCTCTATTTCTCAATGATCTGCTGAACAATGAAGATATTATCGGAGCAAGATCTACCCTCCCTAAAACCATTTTGTGCTTCTAATATTTCCAACTCTGGATGCGATTAGTTTTGAATAGATCTTGTAAGCAAAATTTAAAAGACTTATACCTCTATAATTTTCACAGAACGATTGGTCCCCTTTCTTAAAGATAGGACTTATTGCTTCAATTTTCCACTCTTGCGGCATAAGCACTTTCTTCCAACATTGCTTGAGAAAGTGTAAGAGCCGTCTCTTTAAATTTTCTGAGGCATATTTGATAATTTCACCTTTAATAACATCCCTTCCACTCCCTTTTCAATTTTTTTCTTAAGGCATCTTCCAGTTCCTCGTATTATATTTCATCAATTTCCCTTTCTGTTTCTAAGGGTTCTTCTTAGTTTTCGTAACCAGGTTCTGTCCATAAACGTTTATAATAAGAGAGGAATTGATCATGTTTCACAACTTGAATGTTTGCTGTATCTTTCACCTATTTATTAAAATGTTGCATTACTTTATAGCTCATTGTCTGGTACCCGGATATATCATGCTCCAGGTTAGATGTGCATTTGTTCCAGCTTTCTTGTTGTGCCTTCCTTTTTACGTACTTTGATGCAGTAGAACACTCTTCTTTTGACATGGCGTCTCTATCTCTTAGATATTTCGAATATGCCTTTTTCTTTGTAATCACAGCCTCCTGTTTCTCATATATATTTCATATTTGTAGCCTTTTACTTTTCATTTTTTTGAGTAGAAGTGCCAATTGCTTCCATTACTGAAGTCTCTATCACTGTTTTAATTCGATTCCATTCTTCTTCGACATCTTGACTTACAAGATATTTTCCATTTATTACATCTAGTCGCTGTTGGTATAATTGTTTTATGGAGTCTTCTTGAAGTAAATAAATTTTCCATTGCTTGTTGTCAGATAAAATCATTTATTTCTTCATTTTATACCATCTTTTGTAGAGTTTCAATTCACCATCCAATGCAAAATGGTCACTGAACTTATCCCATCCCCTATATACTCGTACGTCAGTGAAGACTCTCTTTGTCTTTTCATTTGCTACGATGTACGCAATTGTGTTGCTCTGTCCACGTGCTGACCATGTGTTCTTATGTATTCGTTTGTGTGGAAATAAGGTATTCATAACATTTAGATTATTGAAACAAGCAAAATCTCGAATAGTTTCTCCACTATAATTTAGCATATGATCCCCATTACATTTACCAATCACATCATCTATTTGTAACAATTCTAGCATTTAGGTCTCCTCCATTTATTAAATAGTCATTCTTATTTATTTCACATATACTTTTTTGAAGTAGATAATAAAACTCCTCGGTTTCCTGTTTCTTCCCCTCTTCTGGTGCGTAGACACAAATGAAGGAAATTAATCCTGTGTCTACCTTACATTGCACAGTTACAATTCGATTGGAGATCCAGTTATAAGATTGTATTCTTTTAATCCATTTATGATTTCGAATTATAGCTACACCTGATGTTGCATGTTCTACTTGTAATATTCCACTATATATCATTGTATATTCACAAACATTCAGTTTCCTTTAATTTCTTCTTTATTTCTGAGATCAATAATATATCGATATTCTTTTGTCTTTGTAAAGTTGCTAATTCTTCTTCTTTGCCGTTAAGAGATCTAATCATCTACCCACACATTTTTAGTCATTCTGCTAATCCATATTCTTTATCGTTTTCTCGCGTTTTTGTTGTCATATGGTGAGTCCGGCTATGGTGTTTTGAGGAATTTAGTATGTTATTTACCTGATAGAGCTACTGACCCATATGCAGTTTTGACCAGTGGTAAAGCTGCTACCTCAAAGCCTCTGGACGGGCTCGATTTATCTTGGGGGTTTCCTTCCCCTAGGAAGAGAAAAACGGATTCCCATCCACGTCAAACTCATTAATGAGGGTGAAAATGAAAGGCTGAAGGAGAAAATAAAGAAGACAACAAGTTAAGAGGAACAAGAAAAGAATGAAAGTGAAGAAAGTTAAGAAAAGTGAAGATAAAGAAATGAATGACATCCTAGCCCTCATAACCTAAAAGCGTCGGGGTCGAATATATAGCACGGGGTCAAGAGAGAACTATTAGGAAAGATAACAGAAATATAAGTATGTGGAAGCAGTGTTACACTAGGTTGGTGAACCTTCATCGTTATCTAGGGGGTTCCACGTGGAGGCGGTTCACCGAAGCAGTCATAGATATCAAAAACCTGAAAAGACTGCCTTACCCCTCCTTTTCCCTGAAATATTTATTATTAAAAACCTTTCTAGTTTTTCTCTTCATATCATAAATTTTCTCATTGAAATGCGATGCGCCGCCAAGACACGTCTCTGCGCCGTAAAACACCACAATAGCAGCGCGTGGAAACTTTTTCTTCGTTGCAATGACGAGGTTTTGAATTTTCCCCATAATAAATTCATTAGATTTTGCCTTCAAATGGTTAGTTCCTACGAGAAGAACTATTTTATTAGATCTATTTCCTTTCTAGAACTATTTCCAAGTTCGTGGTTTTCTACAAAACGCTGCAATTGGTTCGTACTGATGCTCGGTAAACATTCCACGCGAAACTTATTGTCTTGTTTTGCCACGTGTCGCACGATAGAGTTTCCTAATACAATACAGGAGTTATTAGCGTTCTCATTTTCAAGTTCAGTCACGACTGGAGTCGCAGTATTGGGCCTGAACTCCGCCAGTTGCTCATTAAGGGCTTTATTAGCCATCTTCAAGTCTGCTATTTTGCTTCGCGCGGACAGCAGCTCTTCTTCCAGGCGCTACACACCATGTTCCTTGCGTTTGAGACAAATCCATCCTTCACCTTGTCCTCTTTTTACATTGCCACAACTTTTATGAAACCATTCGCCGTAGGATTCGCATCGCCAGCCCGAAGAGAGATTCTTACTGCATCCACGACACAGGACGTGGATCACTTTATCACACTCGCTAACCGCAGCACTGACTACTGGACCGGGATTTTGTTCGAACCCTCCGATCACTAGCAACACTGCGATCACACCGGGAGCGGTAGCTCAGTGCATCAACTGATGTCACTGCAGCGCCTCTGACCGGGAGGTCCTAGGTTCGACTCCTAACAGCGGCAGCATTTTCCACACCAGCTTTTCAGCTAGGTCGAATTCAGTCGCTGTCTGGAGGCCGGCCGGATTCTAACGGCCGGTTGCTCTGATCGGTAGTTTTCCGTGGTTTCTCCGATTAAAACCAGGCGAATGCCGGAGCAGTACCCTAACAAACGGGCCACGGACCGCGCGCGATCCGTCCTTCCTCTTCCTTGTCCTATCTTCTCCTCTTACACACTCACTTACACTAACATGTACCACACTCTCATATATTCCGGGAGGCCGGTCGGGAGCTTAGAGCTTGTCCCGGCTGGGGCGGTGCCCCGCTGGTGGGAGAGTCCTGGTTAGGGGGAAACCCCACTAGCCGACGGTAGGTCGGCGCCGGATCTCGCCATCCAGCGGTAGAAGATCACCGCCATCTCCCGAGAAAAAACATGCACTACACTAACGGTACTAATGATCGAAGCAGTTGACGCGCCCGGAAACACGAAAAAATCAATCAATCAATCAATCAACACTGCGATCACCGTCGCACTCAAGGAGATCGCGCACTGCACACCGTCCCCGCGCCGCGCGCCGGACTCCGGTACGAGCGCGCCGCGCATGAGGAAAGGCCCGGCAAACGCGCCGATCCTCGCCCTCTTTCCGGTACGAACCCAAACTAATCCGCAGGAGGTCTCGAAAGGGACGTCTGCACTCCACGACCGCTAGAACAAGAATGTTTTGATTATCTTTAATAATCTTGATTTTCATAATGCACGGTCTCATAACCTGAAACATTTGGCACAGCATTAAATGCAACCGTATATCTTGAAAGATATTCGTATATTGTATATTTTTTTAAGCAAACGATATCTCTTTTCTATTAAAACGATATCTCTTTTCTATCATTATTTTCATTAGTAACTGACAACAAATACATCAAATAAGAAGCGTACGTAAGAACATAAATTTCGTACGTAAGTACACAATGTTTGCTCTATTTTGAATGATATTATTAGCTGAATTGGAAAAAACATTTTTGGGAATCATAATCAATTTGATAGTATTTAAAGCCTTAATTTTTATATGATTGTTAATAATTTAACTGTATTAACTAGTCATAATTCTGTAAATTCTTTGGTGTTATTACAAACTTTTAGCTAATTTTCAACAAAAAATATATGAAGGAACGTTCACATTAGTGGGATTCACACGCTGCGAGATAGAAACGAGGCCGCAGGATTCTTATGTTTCTCCCCACTTAATAGCTTGATGAAATAGTAACATGAAGGGGAGTTTAAGATTTTCAATTCCGGCAAATATAAGATAATTTGATGAAATAATTGTCACTATTGCCACCTTAATCAAAGAAATTAATTATACGTTTGCCATTGATGGAACAATGTATTTTCGATTATATGAACAATACATTTATAAATAAGTAATCAATCAATTAATAAGAAATGTTAATTATTTTTTATCATAGAGGAGAAAAAGGGAAATTTTTGTGTGACTTTTGTTTTAGTTAGGTCTAAATAATTACGGTACCCCCAATAATTATATTTTCTCATAAATTAAATAAGATTTCCCTGAGTTGAGAATAGTAGTTTATGCAATTAATTTGCAATATTAAACTTTATTCCACAACTACACGTTTTGAAAACGAGCGAGTTTTCAAATTTGTTAGGTGTGAGTTTACAAATTTGTAAGAATGCAATGAAGCATAATCATAAGCTATTTTTTGTACAACAGCATTATAAATTTTTAAGACAATGAAACTTAATTTTGCAAATAAACTTTCTTGTGACGTCTAAGATATTTGACATCTGAGCGAGAAATCGATGGTCGGCTGTTCTGTTTACCTCTACCTCCCCACGATTCCCTCGCTGCGATTGGCTGAATGTGTGAAGATACTAACATTCGTACCGTAAAATACTAATATTTCATCATCCGTGCCGTAAAATGCCCGATTATGAACGATTTCTTGCAACAGAAAAGGTCATTTATAATGTTTATAATGCTGTTATAAAAAACTTCTGAAGAAATGAAATACCAAATGAATTTGGTATTTCTATCATTCTAGTGGTAGATATAACAACCAGAATGATAGACGAGATTGCATCTGAGCTCAAGCATTGATTGGAATTGGAATTCCAGAACACTGCAACACAAATCAAGAGAGTTGAAGAGATGATGCTGCAGACCTGTCCCGAGGGTTCTGCCTCCGACGACAACCCAATCGCGTTGGAGAACGGGAACATTCCGGTAAACGGCGCACAATATACTGGAAACGAGAATTTCGAGAACTGGAGCGGAATATTATTCTGGTTTCACGGACTGCACAACAAAAGAAATGGAGACTTGGGTAGAAAATGTGAATCGCGGTCACCAATCTTGCGCATTCAGATTGCGTTCGCAATATATCTGTGTATCTGTCACGGAAAGGAAGGTAAGACGCCGACGTAAGACTAGGCACAAGCCTAGAGGAAAGATTTCCGTTTTCCAGCAATGCAGATTTAATTTTGTTGTCTTATTACGCAGTTACGTAATACAGGGAAAGTTCTGCTTCGCTACTGCAGAAATCGGCGAATTTTGACAGAAAAATTAGTATTGTGGAACCTGAGTATAAAAAAAGGATAATTATTGCTTCTATATGTGTTGTAAATTACATTTAACAAGTTGTGTGCCATGTTTTGTGGGCTCTTGACACGAAAAAATGACTTTAGAGCAAAACGCCTGTCCATCCTTTCATGTGTGAACAACGCAAGCAGCAGGACAATGGCGAAGCCGCGGGCAGGATTTTCGTGAAAATTTATATTCTCTGATCGATCTGACTGATTTCGCTGCGCCTTAAGTTTGAAACGGATATTTTCATTTTGGGAGTACTTCACATAAAGCCCTGATATTTTCAATTTTTCTCCAATGTAGCCCCAAAGTTTTTAATGATTTTTCCCACGAATAGAGTAAATTACATTTGGCGTACATACGATTTTCATTGAAATCTCCAAATTGTTGAAAATTGCATACGTTTTAGTCGTCTATCTACAACTACAATATCAAAAATAGACAATTTCTTTCTAAAAAAAATCCGGGCTTCAAAATCTGATCTTTAATAAAGATCCTGGGCAATGTTTTTCCACAATGAGTACTTTTGCATAAGTTTCTGTGAAATAAAAGCAATTTTAAAAACAAGATTTTCTCAAAAACGCTCAAATGTTTTAAATTTTTTCTTGTCGCACAGATGGTGAGAAATATGCCTATAAAACTTATGCTTTTCCGATTTTCGACAAAATTTCTGAATGTTAAACAATTGACAAAATTACAAATAATGCGAGAAATTTTGTAGCACCAATAATTGCCGTACTTGTGAGGTGTGACCATCTTTATCAAGACCAAGATTTGAACAATTTTTGAAATCTTATCAATTGCGGATTAAGGGTGACAGGTTTAGGGGTGGAAAATACGGTTTAAGATCTGACGAATACACGACAAATCCAAGAACGGTACGAGAACAATTGGTTCAATTTTCCACGCAATATGTATTTTATACATATGCAGTTTACTGCGTGAAGTATAAAATCACATACTTTGTGACTGGGATCCAAAAATGTTGGAACCGAAACACTAAATATATTGTAATATTTTACTTTTGCGATAAACTTTTATCCCCTCGGGTGGCGCATAGACAGCGTGATAGCTCTTCGTGAAGCAATTGCGGGTTCGATTCCCGGTCGGGACAAAAATAGCTTTCTAATAAAAATATCTTAGTTTCTGTAACAGTGTGACGAAGAAAAGCTCTGGTCGTCGGAATTTTCTTAGATATTAACATGAAGGGAATACATCATGGTTGCCACGTGTCTCCCTTACACTCAACTATAGAAATTAAAGTTGGCACGGGCGTGGGGGACAAAGCTAGCAGAACAATTCACCCAAATACCAAATGCATACATACACAACGTTTCATATACTAGGTTAATGGTTGCATTCTGGTTCTGGTTATTACTATAAACGTGTACATACAAAAAAATGGAATATCATAAAACTACCAACAAGTTTAAAACTCTCAGTTACTTTTCGTAATTAGTAAGTAACGTGTAAGTACGTAAAGTATAAGAATTTACCAAGGTTTTGAAGTATGATAAAAATGACGTTAATTTAAAGCCTTTCCCTTTTCCAAGTAGTCTGTCGTGGCTATAGCTTAATCCTATAATTCCTCCATTGTTCAGTTTTTCAAAATTTTAATTACATTTCACTCGTATCATTCAGCATTTTATTCCAAGCATAATCACAGATTACGTATAGTCCTAGTAACGATTGTATTAATTCTTCATATTTCTTTTTCCATTTCTTCGTCTTCCTCTGTTTCTACCTTCCCCTTGTCCTTTCTCTTTCAGGTTTTTCTTTTACATTATTTTCAAAATATTTGCTCTTCTTTTTTACTTCCATGGATTTTCTATGTCGGTACTGTTTGTATTCATCCCTAATCCGCCTTTCTGACTTATTTTTTTGAGTGATCCCTTGCTTTGCACTCACATTCGTAAATATACAGCGTGTTTTCTCTTGTTAAATGTTTCAATCTATTTTTGTTGGGTTTACGCTCACGTAGTTAACAGGAAGAGCAGATCCTACGAACTGAGCTGTGCCCCTATTCAAACGCTCTTAATTGCTGTTATTATTTTCATCATCTTTATCGTTTTTGATGAACCCAACAGTATATTTCCCTTTTATCCAATACAACTCTTTTACAACTCTTTTTATCCAATACAACCCTCTTTAATACAACCCTTTTTTCCTCAACAATATATCTCCCGGAACCGTCATCGAATTACCCCAGCAGGCGCGGCAAACTGAGACGCAATGGTTTAACGACAGAAAAGGTGAGAAATAAACATGGGGATGGAGTAAGGTGTGGAATGATACGCAAAGGTATCGGAAGAACCCCGATTGTTGTCGAAAGTCCTTGAAAAAAAACTACATTTTTTTTCATGGAAAACCGGTAATTGAACTCCCTGCTCAAGAGGGGGAAACTTGTGCGCTGACCGCTGCTCTACGGGTCGCCCTACCGCAATACACGTATTAGAGTAGGAATCCCTGAATTAAAAAAACGTCCACAGGACACAAGTATCCCATTGGTACATTAGACTTTTTAATTGATTTTGTCGTTAAATAAAGAAAAAATCGATCCCACGTAATCAAACAAATCATAACTTCATTCTGTGGTCAGCAGCCACAATCCTACAACCGCCCGGGCGAGCGCAACTTCAATGGCACTTTCTAGGAAATGCAACAGCGAACAATTACCAGTGCGTGACAGACTATCAACTGACTGTGATTTAACGCCGTCCAACAACCGATACCGTCGGAACGTCGCTCCCACTCCACCGGCACGCGAGTCCTCCCTCCGCCACCCTCCGAGCTCACAGTGCACCGCCCGGCCGAGCTTCGCGGAACACCTTCGTCTTGGAACGGCCTGATCTGCTCCCAGGGAATCGAATAGGTTGATTGATTTTTTCGTGTTTCCGGGCGCGCCAACTGCTTTGGTCTAGTCCGGTTAGTGTAGCATCTTTTTTCTCGGGAGATGGCGGTGAACATCCCCCGTTTGATGGCGAGATCCGGCGCCGACCTATCGCCGGCTAGTGGGGTTTTCCCCTAATGAGGACTCTCCCACCAGCGGGACACCGCCCCAGCCAGAACAAGCTCTAAGCTGCCGAGCGGTTCTCCCGGAATATGTGGTAGTGTAGTGCATGTTAGTGTAAGTGTGTGTGTAAGGGGGAGAGGATAGGACAAGGAAGAGGAAGGACAGATCGCGCGCGGTCCTTGGTCCGTTTGGTAGGGTACTGCTCCGGCATTCGCCTGGTGTGCCGCCGTCAGGACTGGAACCTAGGGCCTCCCGGTCAGAGGCGCTGCAGTGACATCAGTTGATGCACTGAGCTACCGCTCCCGGTTCGAACAGATTTTGAAGTGTTGTTGCACATCTATCAATTTAATTAATGGAGAGGTATCAATAAGTAAATTTTCCAACCATTCTTAATTATGGAGGTCAACAAATTTAATGATAGTTCACATGTATGAATAGATTGTAAATAAACGTTTAATAAAAATTAATGAATTGAATCAGCGCCTCTATCGCGACAAAAACTAATTAGAGTAATCGTCTACCGGTCTATTTACATATATTAGTGACGGCAAGGTGGCTGCAAATAAAAACATTCAGTGCATACAATTTAGTGTTTGCAATCTCGGCAAAACAAATAAATGACTGACGAGATCATTTGCTATTTCATGGTTTATTTAGAATATTGTTGCCCAAAAAACTCTTGTTGAATGGAAATCAATTTTCATTCACCTTCTCGAATAAATAAATAAATAAATAAATAAATAAATAAATAAATAAATAAATAAATAAATAAATAAATAAATAAATAAATAAATAAATAAATAAATAAATAAATAAATAAATAAATAAATAAATAAATAAATAAATAAATAAATAAATAAATAAATAAATAAATAAATAAATAAATAAATAAATAAATAAATAAATAAATAAATAAATAAATAAATAAATAAATAAATAAATAAATGGTGTAAGGATGGAACAAAGAAGAAGAAGAAGGAAATGTCGCGCGCGCCCATGGCCCGTTTGTGAGGGATCTGCCCCAACATTCGTCTGGTATTGATCGGAGAAACCAAGGAAAGCTACCGATCCGCCAGCCGGCCGCTAGAAATCGCCTGCCACTGTCGGGATTCGAACCCTAAGGTCTGCTGATCAGAGGCACTGCCTCGACATCAGTTGGTGCCCAGAGCCACCTCCGCCGATTTGCAGTCAACTTACTTGGGGATTCCTTCAAACTATCAACAATTATAGTTGCGTTTGAAAGCGTAGCAAGAGATAGAAAATAGGTGTTTGAAACAACATTGCTTCCGGAAAGAACAGTTGCAGAAATATAAGAAGTAGTAAGAATTCCATGGAACTTGGAAAACGAACTGAGTCAGCCACTTAAATAATACAAATAAACTGATAAAACTAGTGCATAATAGTGCAGGTTCCCTCATATTTCCATAATACGAATGTACCATAGTACTATTCCTAATGTTCCATAATACTATTGTTAGTTGCTGCAGCTATCGTTGTAGAATTGTGACATCCCGTGATGGATCCGTGCGTACCGTAGTGACTGTACTATGCGCACGTTTCGTTGAGCTTTCCTTTTGCTTGTAGTGGTAGTAGAGCTAAGGGTGAGTTTCTATTAAGTTAACAATACAGAAAAATCAAATCTTCAGTCCGTTTACCGTAACTTTTCTAGATAACTCGGAAACGAAAATATCTAGTTTTTGAAATGTTAATCTTTGGCTTTTTTAAATTTTTTATTATTATTATTATTATTATTATTATTATTATTATTATTACTATTATTATTTTATTACTACTATTATTTTCTTTATCTTTCAACTATTAATAGTTAAATTGTTGGGAAGGGATTCTGAAACTCAAGAAAGCGTGTGCAGATGATTTTCTCCCCCATACAGTTTTTTACTGTTTTTGACTAAATAAATATCTAAACTGTCTGTAATAAAGTGATTCAGATGATTAGCATTCAATGATAGACGATTTCAATTTCTGTAAGGCCTGATCGCATCTTTTGTATCATATGAATTTGGACCCCTGCTTCTTGAGAGCACTCAACGATGCAATTACCGAGGAATAATTCTTTATACACTTTTGAGACTAATTAATTTTGCCTATATCAGCTTAAAATTGGTCCATGGGTAATTTTTTGTCACTTTCGTATGATGCTGCGTCGGTGGTTTCCCTGGCCCTAAGAAAGAAGCTGTCCCTTGAAAAAAGCATATATTTTCCAGTTTACTCTTACTCCAGCTTCTTAAATTATTCATGTGTTCCTACCAGTTTCTTCCCATCATACGTAATCAAGATAGTTGATACACTCATCTACTCGTGACATTGTTTACTCTAACACCCTCTAGAAGATGGCGGCTGCAGAGACCCCCAAACGGCAAATGGTTAAACCACAAGCCAAAGAATGTGTTAAATAAACTTAGATTTATGCTTTACTTGAGCTCTAAAAATGCTTCAACTATTTTTATATTCACCTAACCCGGCTTGAAAAAATAGTTTTTTCAATATTTATATTAAAAAATCTGCAATATTTTCTGAACAAAATTATGAATGTTTTATGCGTCACATTTCGGGAAGATTTTTAAAAAGCAATTTCAAAAGTTTGTTTTCAGTGGCAACGTGCCCTTTAAATGTCAACTTTTTTCCACTTTATTTTTGTTCTACTGAAGTTTTTTCGATGGAATAAAATTTGTTGCAACTTTTGGAAGCCCTGCTAGTGTCTGGTGCCAGCAGCACGTTGCGATGCTTTCTTGTTTGGTCTGTGTTTACATTTTAGTATCATTGCGGTGATCAGGGTTTTGCTTAGTCATTGCCAAACAAGTGAAATTCCCGTCAGTTACATTTTATCATACAAATCTTTTATGTATAAATACTGCATAATATAGAAATATGATATTTTCAAGTTAAATTCAGAACACTATTTACAATAATGTAGAGTACAATACATCCTATATTCAAAACAAACACAAATATAATGTCTTAAACTTTTAAGAACTGTGCAATTTTTAAGCACTTTTTTAAAAAAAAAAATTATCTCATATTAGTCAATATTTATATAATTATAAAGCCAAATCTATTTATCTACTTGTTATAGTTTCAGAGAACATAAACTACATTCGTTAAAGATCAAAATAAAAAAAAATATCATAATAAACTAAAATATTAATAACAAGAAATACAATAAAGATATTAAAGTTAAATTGGTATAATTTTAATTTACCTCAGTATGAATGATTTCTAGAAACTGAAGTTTAAAATTGGTTAATTTTGACCATTACTTCTGTTGCGTTCACATACATATGCCTTGAATATTGCTACTAACGCCCACTTCTCCCACTGGGATACGCCACTGACTTGATCCTCCTTAACAAAATCCATTCTATTGAAACAGTCCAGGTCCAACACATTAGTGACGCCATATGTGTCCGCAACAATAAACAGTAAGTCTGCTTTTCTGTGTTTACAAGTAGCCTGCATACTAAATTTTCTAATAACTTTATACCAAAGTAAAATACATATTTATCAGTTTCACTAACTACCAGTGACACTAATATCTTGCATGCATCCAAATTAATGATACAGAAAAAACAAAAACTACACGAATGTCCAATTTCCGTGTCGGCAATTCTTCAATTTTAACCCCGTTTTTCTTCATTTTATAAAATAAATTTTGTGTAATGGCAGACACATTTGCTCTAGTATCCACCAGTGCTTCTGTATCGACAGCCAAATAATTCCCTTTGAAAATTAAACATTTATTATGACTATGAAAATTAAACATTTATTATTACTTTTATTGTCAATGTCTTCCCTTAATAAGTTCTCAGAAACGAATAATTGATTGATTGATTTTTTCGCGTTTCCGGGCGCGTCAACTGCTTCGGTCATTAGTCCCGTTAGTGTAGTACATGTTTTTTCTCGGGAGATTGCTGTGATTTTCCCCTGATGGAAACACGGAAAACTACCGATCAGAGCAGCCGGCTGCTAGAATTCTCCTCCAGACAGCGACTGAATTCGACTTAGCTGAAAAGCTAGTGTCGAAAATCCTGCCGCCGTCAGGACTGGAACCTAGGACCTCCCGGTCAGAGGCGCTGCAGTGACATCAGTTGATGCACTCAGCTACCGCTCCCGATTCAGCTAATAGTGACGCCCAGTGCCTTCTATCCGTTTCTTAGTTTTTTTCACTCGTGGAGGTACAGAGTTGTTTACTGTGTTTGACTGCCAGCCGTCGGTGTTCGTGGCTGTTGTCAAGGTTATCTGAGATATCAGATATCTAGTTGCATATATGATGTGATATATTTCAGTAATATTTAGATCACTACCTGGTTCTGTACTACCTCATTGAGACAGAGTTCACTGTCTTTATCAGTCTCTTAGCTCTAGCATTTTCGAACATTCTTGTTGTTTTTCTGTGAATTTTCCTCTGCTGATTATGTATCGTCGTTAACTTCTTTGAATCAAGGGTAGTTGTCATATCTGGGTTCCGCTCTCTTCATAACTTGAAAACTTCTATTTCTAAGCTCTAACCTTTCCCTTTTGCCTAGTAAAGCACCACATCGCCTCCTTTAATTAATCCCGTGTCCATCTCTGACGATGGCATTTGAGCTTCTTCCGACTCTGGGTCCCTGAGACTAACGTGGGATGACCAGTTGTCGACAAGATGACGTTAGCTCGGTTTCTGAGCAGGTATAGGACATTGGTAGAACAAAGCACTGTAAGATTCGTTACATTTATTTTTCTAACTATTTTGCTCAATGGTTTTAAGTGAAGTTTCGCAGGAAGCATGGTGGAGTTCACAGTTAACTCATGTTTTATTTCCTTTTACACGTTACTACGACACATGGTGACGTCGGGACATCCCCCCACAGCAAGGGTACCTCCGATCGCCAGCCGGTATTACTAAACCTTCTAGGTCTCTCAATTCAATCAAACATCAAATGGAATGTACATATAACAGAATTAAACACTAAATTAAGCTCATTATGTTATGCATTCAGAATTCTCTCTAATTCTGTCAGCCTTCATGCAACTCGTTGCGTGTATTTTGCAAATGTACATTCCCGCCTGAGATATGGCATAATATTCTGGGGAAACTCATCCTTTAGTTCCCAGACATTTAGATTGCAAAAGAAAATTATCCGAATAATGAAAAAATCTCATCCACGTGATCCGTGCAAGCCTCGTTTCATTGAGTTTGGAATCTTACTATTGCCTTGCCTATTTATTTATGAGTCTGTAGTATTTGTCAAAACTGACTTACTTAACGGTGGGAACTTATTTTCATGTAATACTGATATTTATTGTTACAACACTCGACGTAGATATCATGTTCATCAAGTGTCAGTATCAACAGCTCACTACAAGAAATCCACATACAATACATGTACGTTACTTTACAACTCATTGCCAGATGAAATTGAACAATTAAAATTGGTACACAAATTTAAGTTATAAGTAAAATCTTTTCTGCTGCAAAACTGTTTCTATACAATTAGAGACAATACTGATCGTCAAAAAGAAAAATAATGTTTACTTTAACAAATACAATATATAGTATAATGAATTAGTTTACATTTGCATTGTATAATTTAAAAAAAGACTCAATATGCTTGTAACAAATAATGTACTTCCGGGTCAATGACCGCCATTTCGATCGGGTTTTTGTCCAGTTTCCCTGATCCATTGAGCAAATGTTGAGATGGCCCCTTGATTTGCTTCTGGACGTAAATGTAGCTTCACTATGCGCACGTTTTGTTGAACTTTCCTTTTGCTTGTAGTGGTAGTAGAGCTTAGGGTGAGTTTCTATTTTGTTAACAATACAGAAGAATCAAATATGTTTGCTCCTTTACCGTTAGAAATAAGTTTTCTATAATTTGGCAACGAAAATATCTAGTTTTTTAAATGTTAATCCCTCGCTTTTTTAAATTTGTAGTAGTTATTATTGTTATTATTATTATTATTATTATTATGTTTCATCTTTCAACTATTAATAGTTAAATTGTTGGGAAGGGACTCTGAAACTCAAGAAAGCGTGCGCAGATGATTTTCTCCCCCATACGTCACATACAGTTTTTTAACTGTTTTTTGACTAAATAAATAAATAAATAAATAAATAAATAAATAAATAAACCCTACGGCATTATCACTGACTGCTGAAGGCAGACTCCTTCGCTGTCTAATCCAAGGATTGGGCATCTAGTCAGTGGCCTAGTATGCCAATCCAGGTTCTCTCTTGTACCTTCCATGGGCCGATAAAAGGAAGTGCAAAAGTTCATGACCCTTCCCTCTCTACTACATCCCACTGTGGATGCAGCCGCTCCTGACTTGGAGACAAATGCTGCTTGCAGTCTCCCGCTGCGGATCAGACGCGCGGTTAACTGTTCGAGGTGCCTCTTCTTCCATCTTCATCAATCCTCCTTCCTTCTTCTTCGATGATGAAGATCTTATAACTCTCTGAATTTTTGAAACTGCAAAAGTTAGAAATAATTCGATTAAGTATGTGCTGTTGAAGCACCTCAAGTTTCGTCATCTTAAAATCGAGGTACTATAATATGTTTCATAAAATTTGTGATGGTAGTCAGCTGTGGCGATGAGTCACGAGATAGAAATGGATAAGCCCGACCATCCAAGCTCAAATCGAAACGTCGTAGTTCTGGTGTTTTAGTCCTGGATATTTCGTCTCGACACAGGTCAACTCTCTTCAACCCTATTTGACGTTTCATTCAGAATCTATACACAGAGCGACAGCCTGAATACCAATATGCGTGTAATGTGAATCGCCCTTTCACTTCACAGTTCTGCATTTGAATCGCAACACGAGGTCGCAGCGCGGATGCCGAATCTGCGTCAATTTAACGCCTCAGCGGCCGCCGGCAGGGAGCCATTACGTCTTCGGCTGAGCGCGTCGCTTCGAGTCGATCTCAAGCCATTACTCTGGTTCTCACGCGGAATTATTCGCTCGACCTCTCAAATGTTCTCATTCATGGTTATCGAGCTCTCGACGTTAAAATAGCGGGATTTTACAAAATTGTCATACGTTATTTAGCCTGACTTGTATAATATAGATTACACGTTCATTTATAAATTTATATCCATTGAATTGTGAATATCTTGTTTTATGAGCTGCAACGGAAAACGAGACAAGCTTATGATGACTGTCCAACTTTTATTCTTCGATGCGTTTCAATTTGGCTTTAAAAAGACCAACACTCCAGGATTCTCCTCGTTGCTGAATCCCTTGGGGATAGATGTTGATGTTACGTGGTATTCGGGGAAGTCTTCAAGCATGTGCACGTAAGCACGTAATATTTTACCACATTACGTATACACCAGCAAATACGGCTGTTTTGCGGTGTAAATATTTTCTTTCTTTGCTATGAAGTGACTCCAGACCTACGAAAGGCGCCAGATGCTCTCCATTGCTTGAATTGTCACATTTTTACTTATGAACACCATCCGAACATGGCAGAATAAGAATACCTAATATGCAAATTATACACAGCGAAATGATTAGAGCAAAATTTTATGTTTATGAATGATTTTTATTGTACAGCATTTTGTTGAAACAGGACCTTTTAATTAAATCCCGTTTTTCATAGTCAAATCGAACGTAAAACTCATGTCGCCAGAATCAGTTATTAACTTTATACAGAAATAAATAAACAGCTTTACTAAGGAAATCCGTTTTCTTTCTTTCTTTTTCTTTCTACGGCGTTGATACGATATAGGTATGTAATGCTGCCGAAAGAGGCGACACTTTTCATCAGAATTATGTAGGGCGCTGAGACCGGAAAAGTGGGTTTTTCATGCTCAAGAAATCTATTCATGCTCCAACCAAAAATAGTTCTCCAGTGTTCCTGTCTTCGATTCTGATATGAAGTACCAAGTAGATATGGAATTTACTCGGTCTCTCTCATTTATCTTCAAAGTAATTATTCTTTGGCTTTTGATTATTTCTCTCCTTCCGTCCTGTTTATCATCGAGCTTGCCCGTGTCTACTGGGTATCTTTACATCAAGAGAAGTACCACCAAGATAGCACTTCACACTTGGCCCCGTAACAAACTTTCGAGCTTATTCGGTCTCAGTACCTGAGCGTCCTTCGTAGAAGGTCCCAACTCCTGAAACTGCAGTAGAGGTGATGTAGCTTTGTCTTGCTTTCAGTAAACGCCGCTTCAAGACGCAGCTAAGTCTGAAAATTACGATCAGAACACAGAACATATTCGGTCTTTAATTTGCAATATGGATGTACTGTAAATTAAAATTACGTGTGAGACGCTCAAACATGTTTGTGGAGTGTGGAAATTAATATTTACGAAAAGTCGACTAAATAGTTTTTAAGATGTGTTCAATAATTTGTAAGAGTCGCTTTTAGTTGTTAGTTGAATGTCCTTAAGCTTCGTTTAGATGATTTTTAAAGAAAGCCATAATGAGTAATTTTAAAGAATTGAAATTGAGAAACATTTTTTAAAAATATCTTTAATAACGTAGGGATAAAAATCATTTAGGATTTCGAAATTTTAGAAGCTTTTCATGAAAATAGAACCTTTAATTTATTATTAATCCAATTTTGCTTTGTTCGAGCAAAAAAATTGTAGCCATTCTCTTGGTAGTCTTTTTTTAGTATTATTTTTAAATGTCCATTGTTTCATTTGATATCACACAAAAAGTTACATACTTCAGTTCTGCTATTAGAGGACATAAAAACTGAGAAATGTGAAAAAATGTAATTTTGGTGCCAAAAGGTAGCAGCTGGGACGAGGATGCGACAAAACCGAAAAGCAATCGTAGACTAAAAAGACCAGAAAATTAAATACGGCGAAAAAGTCTGTGCCATTCTGTAGCACCACTACTTTATATCGGTATCGCGGGCCACTGAAGCAGTATGTTATCGGATGCATTTTCACTCGTAACACCCGAATCTGATATGAAAACATGCCGGGAAATACCTCTTTCGAGTTAAACGTAATTTCATAACTAGACATCGGATGTTTAGGGAAATGCCTATTTTATTCTAACGAACTTATTTAAAGGCTGATAATATATAATGGCTGATAATATAATTCTCGCCACATAAATAAAGTCATTATTATTATTATTATTATTATTATTATTATTATTATTATTATTATTTTATATGTGCACGAATCATGACAAATGATGACATATGACGAAGTTTTATAATGCTTATTTTTGCTTATTTGAGCATAAATGCCTGTTTTGCATAAACACCTTTTTTAGAAATTTTTTTATTATTTTTATACACAATGCTAAGATATCGGATAAAATCATAAAAATCGGTGATGGTCCAACGTGACCATTCGTTACAAAATTTCAATTCACTCTTGGTATTTTAAATTACGAGAAAATTCCTAAAAGTGTACCAACTGATTTTTCTCCATTCCCTATTTCATAAATACCAGTCATCATCTGAGAACATGGTCGATTGACCGTGACCGAGGGCACCAAAATTTTAAGTGGAAATAAATATAAATTCCCAGAAGGATTCAGTGTTGCTAGTGTTGGACTTCTAAAATATATACCAGTCATATCATTCAGACATCCTTCTCCGCATTCAAACTGATTTTGTCTCCCAGTCGTCGCGAATTTGTAATTGTGATCCTTAAAAAGTTACTGGTGATATGCAAACATTAGTTGTTAATACAAACTGTTACGAATAAAATGTAGAAGAGTTGTAAATATGTAAATCTAGTTTTACATTAAAATGTACGAACTTGTTTTGTGCATTTAAGTTTACAAAATAACAGACAAAAATTATAAACAATTTTTCATTTGTGTATGTAACTTATAATAGTGCCTTTTCTCTTTATTCTTGACTTTTCAGTGCCTTTTTAGGCGCCTAAAAGACGATTTTTTAGTGCTTAAACATCCGATGTCTATTCATAACTAATGCATTTCGAATTCATAAACTTGAAAGGTTTTAATTATATTATACGGATACAAAAGAATGACCAGTTCCTCACCGGCAGACCGTGACGAGTCGTATGATACCACCCTTGCCCCAAACCGGGACCGGAAGTGGTTCAAATAATAACTTTTCCCTTGCTTCACTTTCCCTACGATTCCGTCTGCCTTTGTATACTTCGTGTTTTAAAATATGAAAATGAAATAATGATAATAATTTTATCGTCTATAAACGTCTATATCGTCGTATAAATTCATCAAATAACACCTCCTTTGCTCAAACGGTGAACCAGATGGGAACTGGGACCGTGACTGACAGATGTGCACATGCTGATTACTTTTCAAGGATGGTGTATGAAATATGGTGCATATCCATTACAAATGTAAGTCGGCATTACAGAATAATATTTTCGTAATAGTATATCCATTGTCTTTTTGTAAAAAAAATATTCCAATTTATAAAGAATATATTTTACGTTTCAGGGTACTTACCATTTGAAATTAATCTTGTGGGAAGAACGCGACTATGAAAATGATGCAATACATTTCCATCTACGTTAAATATTTATTTACGATACAAGTGTAGTAAAGCATCTGATTACAATACGTGATAGGAAAATAGACAAAAAAGGCCATTAGTCCGAATTTCATAACCAATTGTCTATAGTAATAAGATGTTACGACACGAATATTGTACAAAAACTCAGTTAGCTAATGGCACTGTTTATTATGACGTAATGTTTTTTTTTGTAAATTCCTTCATTTTTTGAAAACTTTCGAAAATGTAATTTTTTTAAATATGTCTCACTACAATATGTCGTTTATATGCACATTTCCATCAATTTCTATACATTATTGCTTTTGTATTTTGCAAAAATTACACTTGTGTAATTTTTGAAAAAAACAAAACAAAAGAATATACAAAATTAACTTTACGCCATATTAAACAGTGCAATTAGAACTATCCATTGGAAAATTTTGAAGAAACAATTTGGAGCCATTTCTTGAGACAATGGCGTTTCAACGTTTCTGAAAATGCGGAAATTTGAGCGCAGTTTTACAGAAACCTGTTGAGTTTTCGAGAAACTTTATTTGACATTATTTAAAGCATATATACTCATAAATATAATAAAGTGAAGAAATTGCCTCTAGTGTAAATATTTACGACGAGAGAGAAGTAAAAAAACTACTTTTTTTACTTTTTGAAAAAAAGGAGCAATATGGCGTTAATGCCATCGTATAGGGTTCGTTTGGCACTAACCCTACCAACAATATAAAGGAAAACTTTGGAGCCGATTTTAGGAAAATCTTGTTTTTGTTATTTTTTAAAATAGCTACTATTGCACACAAATACTTATTTCGAACGAAAAGTTTGAAAACAATGTACATGGCCTTAATGAAAGAAGTAATTATGCACAACAAATATCATTAGAAACAAAAATATCTGTCTTCAATTTTCTAGTAGTATGAAGGCGCCGAAAAAATGCAAGCTTCTGCAATTTTCGAAAATTCAAAGTTAACCGTGAGAATCGATCTGTCTGTCCCTCTGTCTGTTCGTCTGTCCGTGAACACTACTAGCGCCTAAATCATGCGTAGGAGTTTTTCCAAATTGAAGAATCCCTGGTCATCTGGTTATACATGAAGTTTTGAAAAATATTCTTTAAAATTTGGGAGTACTTAACATGAAAACCCCCGACATTTTCAAAACTTTCTCAAAAACTGCTCGACATTTTTTCTTTAAATTTTTGCTAAGAGTGGTGCCAAACGAACCCTATACGTTGACCTTAATGTCATTGCTCTATTCTTTTGTTATTTCAAAAATTACAAAAATGTTAATATTTTTTACTTGTCTCTTACGTCGATAATATTTACATTAGATTCGATTTCTTCACGTTATTTTATTTATGAGTACATGTGCTTTAAATAATGTTATATAATGTTTCTCGAATACTCAACAGTTTTTTGTTAAAATGAGCTCAAAATTCCGCATTTTCAGAGAGGAACTGAGCTCAAAATCCATTTTATGAAATACGGCTCCAAATTTTTTCTTTCAACTTTTCCAACGGATAGTGGTAGTGACACTGTTTAATACGACGTAAAGTTCATTTTTGTGTCTTCTTTTGTTTTTCAAAAAATTACACCAGTGTCATTTTTTCAATATCTCTCACGTCGTTCATATGCACTATTCCTTCAATTTGTATACATTATTACATTTGTGAATTGTAGTGCTTTAAATGACTTCATATGAACTTTTTCGAAAACTCAATAGATTCCCTGAAAAAGAGCCTCAAATTTCGTATTTAATGTACCGCGATGCCATTTCTGAAAAAACGGCATTTTCGTGTAAATTTGCATGTAAATTTCTATTTAAAACGAGGTTTTACTTTTTTTAATATTCATGAAGTAATATTTCGATTGTGCTATTAGGGAAGCAAAAAGTTAATAAAATGTCAAAAAATATACTCTGTCCGACAAAAAATGGCAGATGGCCATAGAATGGAGGACGATCTTAAAGCCAGACCACACTAAGGAAATTAGAAAACTTTGCTACGAGAAAATCTATGCCATTCTGTAGTCCCTTTAGTTTTACTCTGAAAACTGCCTGGCACTCTTAGAAAGACTGCGTTCGGAAATACTTCTGCACCATAAATCTGCGTTGCTCTATGATGAGGCGCGACGTAAGACCACAGGATAGGGGCGAATGAAAGGAAGGGGGTTGTGAGTGAAGGGTTTCTCCCAGAAATGCAGTCAAAGGAGATGTCCCAGAAGGAGTGTTGCAATTCTTTCTCTTTTCTCTCAGTACCCCGAACAGCAGGTATTGAGCGTATTGAGGTATTGAAATGCGTTTTAAACTTTATATATATATATATATATATATATATATATATATATATATATGTGTGTGTGTGTGTGTGTGTGTGTGTGTGTGTGTGTGTGTGTGACAAAATGTCAATTCCACGTATCAATATCCTGGTCACAAAAGCAAACTTTTTACAGCATAATGTCGTTTTTCTGGACTTTTGAAGCATGGAGAAACACGAAAACAATTAATACCCATGGACAAACGAAAACGCTCATTTGCTACATAGTGTAATTCATCTTTCCGTGAGGAAGAGTCAAAATATGCTCCCAAGAGGACCTGCTGTCGGAAATATGGGTAAGAGGGAATCTCAATTTCATCCCGCGCCGCCTCCAATATGCCTCACGCGGACGCGAACGCTGTCTCCCTGAATGCCAACAGGCTTGGCTGCGCGCCTTCCATACCAGCGAAAGCCCCAGTGCACCCCTGCCTTTCTTTTTTCTTTAAGCCTATAGTATGCGGTGAATCACGTGTGTTGTGATACGTCCAACCGAAGCGTCGTGGAAAACTCGATCCTGGAATTTGTCACAGAGAACAAGGAATACACCTTCCACTAGCTCTAGCGTGTTCCTTCATCATCTAGTAAGTTCTAAACGTGACTATAGAAGGGAATTCACGTTAAAAGAATGTATTATGAGTTATTAAATCTTGATTTGGTCATTGGAGGTGAAATAGACATTTACTATTTTCACACTTGGAAAATTTAAGCATCAGAGGTTTGAATAAAAACGAGAATGTACGAGTACTACTTTTTAAATTATCATCGAGTTGTTTATGCGAAAACGTAAACAAATGAGTTTAAACTATAATTCTGAGAAAACTTTAAAATTATGTGTTATTGCGTGTACATTTCACTTAAAAGAGAACTACTCTTAAATGTTTATTTAAAAATTAATGTCAATGTAATGTAAAAATAAATATGTAATGCTTAAATGTAAATTTTGTAGCTGTTATTTCAAAAGTGTGACACTTTCTGATCGTAAGTTTATCGACAGAAACTATTACAAATGTATTATGCGAGTGTACATTGTTCAAAACCAATACACGTTTACCAACTCACCTCCTTTCTTCAGCTGGAGGCCTTAACCCTCAAGGGATATAGAACTATGATTTAACTGAACATGAAAAAATCTTAATAGATAATAACATTCATATGTATAAAAAACCTTTCAACTTTTACATGTTTTGAATTTTTTCCCATCACAATATCAATGTTAGAAACATTAATATTTTCTATATTGTAATTGTCAAAAGAGATTAGATATATACTTTTACATGAGATATTACAATGCCACATAAGGAAACAAAGAATTATATGCGGATAGTAGGGATTGAATTCAACAGGAAAGTTGCACAATGTCGTATTTCAATATCTCGTCTAAGAAGATCGTCAGTCAATGACAAAATAATTGAAGTCAATTGAGAAAATAATTGACTTAAAATAGGTCTTAACCATAGTAGTATGTGAACATGAGGGTGATGGAATGGGATGTCGAAGTGTACTGCACTTCACAGAGTTCAAAATGTATCTCTTTTCTCAGCATTTGCCTATTACGAATAATACTGTGTCAAACAAAAAAAATCGGAATTCTTAGATATTTCGGAGGCGCTACCAGTGAATCTATGAGCGAATGGCGGAAAAATGAAAAGTGACATTTATTAATAAATAATTACACGAATTAATGTTTTATGTTTTGTAACATGTTGGAAACGACTTACAATAAATTAAAATGTTCTAAAATATATATCGTAAAAAGTTAATGAATTGTTAAATAATTCATGAGTTGGGCGTGAAATACTTTTAAATTACTTTTTAAAAGAATTCTCAAGAATATCATTACCTCTTTTACTTGTAATTAAAATATATTTAAATGAAATTAAAAAAGTTGTAAGATGCAGAAATTCCAACGTGTTTGGAACATCATATCCGAGGCTGGGGAGGAAATTTTTCGAAAAACCTTGTGTCACATGTACAATTATTATTCGCTCCATATTTTCGTTATTATATTTACGTAAAATGACTCATTAACTGTGTAAACCAAATTATATAAATACATAAATTATGTAACTGTACGAATGAGAATTCTTATTTCAAGAAAATTGATTGTGCATTGGATAGAAAGAGGGTTTCCCCATATTCCTCCCTTTGTAAGTCTATGTCTTGTTATATAGAATTATTTACTTCACCTCGCATGTTCTGTAAACGGTTCAATAAATTAAGATTGAATTTTTATCGAACGATTGAGGATATAAGGGGATCATTAGTTGAAATTACGAGCTTTTTGTTAGCATTTCTTATGTTAAAGACATTGCACTAACTTTATTTGGTTTTAAAAGGAATACTATACTTCTTTTACGCGAATAAATAGATCTTTAAGAGTCAAATTCACCAATACCTAATATGTTGGTATTTGATGAATTATTATTAATCGACCGGGAGCGGTAGCTCAGTGCATTAACTGATGTCACTACAGCGCCTCTGACCAGGAGGTCCTAGGTTCGAGTTCTGGCAGTGTGCTAGGTTCGAGTTCTGACACTAGCTTTTCAGCTAGGTCGAGTTCAGTATTTGTCTGGAGGAGAATTCTAGAGGCCGGTTGCTCTGATCGGTAGTTTTGTGAGGTTTCTCCGATCAACACCATGGAAATTCCGGAGCAGTATCCTACCAAACGGGCCACGGACCGCGCGCGATCTTTCCTTCCACTTCCTTGTCCTATCCTCTTCCCTTACACACACACACTTACACTAACATGCACTACACTACCACATATTCCGGGAGACCGGTCGGGAGCTTAGAGCTTGTCCCGGCGGGGGCGGTGCCCCGTTAGTGGGAGAGTCCTGGTTAGGGGGAAACCCCAGTAGCCGACGGTAGGTCGGCACCGGATCTCGCCATCCAACGGGGGAAGATCACAGCCATCTCCCGAGAAAAAACATGCACTACACTAAAGGAACTAATGACCAAAGCAGTTGACGCGCCCGGAAACACAAAAAATCAATCAAATTATTAATCGAATTATAATTAGCGGTGCGAAAGAAAACGAAATCTGGGATCATCCAAAAGGTAGGAACTCGAAGTTCGTGGCAGGACGCCGGATATCTCAGCGGTCTCCTAGGTGGAGAACAGTGCGGCGACCTTGGGAACCGCATCACGCGAAGTTTCCTTTCAAGAAACGTCCCGACAAAACTTTCATCACTCGAGACACTGAGTTCATATTTAGTCCCTAAGAAATGGCGAGAAAATATTGAAAATAAGTGAGTATAAAAACGCCGGTATGTTCTCACTAGCAGCATCATTCGTCCCGGCATAACATCTTCGATTTTTAAAACGTGCCAACTTGTATTACGTAGCGCATGTCTTGAGAAATACACTCCACAGTTAATTTATTAGGTGATTTTTTAAAGCATTGTGCGTCAAATCGTATGTCGAATTCGTTGCCTCTGCTTCGAATGACTTCAGTAGATTTCTGAAAGGCAACAAAAACTCATAAGCACTTTTTTGTGTACGCTGCTAACGTCGCTCGTTTTCAAAACGTACTCCTGCAATAAAGTTTAACATTATAAACTAATTATATAAACTAATAGTCTGTACTTCACTTGAAAAATTGTGTTGTTCCGGGTCGAGGCCATATTCAATTGAGTCAATTGAGTTGCAACTTCCGTAATAGAGATATTGACACTAAATAATTTTTATGTAACTATCCAATTTTCTCACCTATGAACTCGTGAAGTTGCCTTATATCATTAATGAAACAAAATAACTTTTAATGAAATTATCCTGTTGAAAATAACATAAATGGTCTGCAAATTTTTAAAATTTTCTGCAACTGTCCGCAGAAACGACGCACCGTGGGACCCTAAATCTCTAATCTGTGTTTCTACGTCATTCGCCCTCTGCATACGGCAGAAGTATATTTCGTGACTTCTAGACTGCCACAACCACACTTGCACCGCTATGTCGATTGCCATTGAGAGATCACATTTGCTAGGCATGTTAATCCGTGGCGTTGTGAACCAGCGAACGATAGATGGCATGGAAATGTATAGATATCCAGCCTCACTGCGAACTCCGAAACGTGCAGTAATGCCGTATTTTAAAAATCATAAGTGATTACAATTATTCATTAAATACAAACATGTGTAGTATTGCAGAATCTGTCTTCTCATAGCCTATATATTTGTGTAAAGAATGTAGTCTTTCGATTACAAAAAAAGTTAGTCCAAAAATATTAAAAAATTTAAAAAATTTCATAAAAAATCTGCTAAGTACAATTGGTAAAACCCTATGTCTTAAATCATGAAAATTACATCTCAATATCTTAAACCGTTGAGAAAATATTCGAGATGGATGATTTTGTTGACTAACTCTACATATAAATGCGACCGACGTCGCAACGTCGACTGTAGAATGTGCACTGGGAATAGCACCGTATCATGGAAATTGCACAGGCCTTGTTGAATAGGGACGCTGGCTGTACCGTAAGGCAAAGTTTCCTACGCCATTGTTCTCCAATTTCACAATGCGCGCGGTGAGCTTCGCATCCAACATGCAGAGCGCGCCTCGCACATATCCTGCGGCGAGCGCTTCAAGCGAGATGACTTGCAATCAGCGGTGCTGCGGTGCTGGACTAAATTCTCCTCATATACCTAGTTGCAGTCCATTTATCCTAAAATATGCAACATAACCTCATAGAGTAAGTAAGTGATTATTTTTTTATTATTATCCTAGGAAATCGAAAAGAAGGTTTCGTGAAAGTATAAAAATAAAGAATTTCGTTAAAGTATTTGAAATATTTCAATATCAAGTAACAATGCAATAATCATAAATCCCACATTTTGTAAATTATACAACCGAAATAAATGAACCTATAATTACACTCCCCAACCCTATGTTTCAAGGCGGTTAATGTTAGGTTACCAGAAACGATGTATTCTATTTTATTGTCCTTTCATGAGACAATGATCGAGTAACTTATTACGTTGTAATTTTCCGAAAGGTTATTTGTTGACAGAAATCAGGTAATGTGTTCCCTTTTGAGAATCTACATTAGTAATTTTGTGCACAAATTGACGAAAAATTAAGCAGACTTTGGCAACGGACACCTGACTCGTTTCGTTAGATATCAAGGAAATCTGGGAAGTACAAAAATAAACAGTGTAGATTTTCACTAAACATGCAAATACTTGATTATGTTAATCCGCAAAGTTGTCATACCTGATGCCATTCAATGCCATACTCAATTAGTCCCTACTTACCACACAGCTGATGTCAAGCTAGGAGGAAGAAAGAATCTTCTGTATTCATGGGTGTCGTTTAAGCCAACTTTTACTGCTTTAAAATTCCCTTTAAACACACACTCGACAGCAAATTTTGCTGCTGCAGGCCTCTATTTTTATCTTCGTTTAATTACCTTCTATAGAATTTCTTCTCGTCCAGTTCAGGTATTACAGAGAGTGCCCAGACTTACCCCCACCAAAGAGGAAATGTGAGTTGTGATTAGCACGAACAACGTGACTATTTTAAAATCCGACACAATAGATTAGGAGTTACACAGTTTTTACAATTGCTCACGTACGAAGCTTCTCGCAGTCTCGTTAATACATTTCGCAAAAGAGAGACCTCAGCCACCCATTTCGCTTTACTGTAGTTGAAAATTTTAAAATGTTCGAAAAAAGGAAGATACTTTGACCGCGCTGCAAGGCATGTTTGTCTTTTTTCCCCTCGTTGGCGGCGAGATCATCTTTCGCGCACCCTGGCAGTCGTTGTAGGGATGAACATATGACTTCTGCAATATCGCGAAAATTGAGCCCGGTTGGGCACGACAGCCGGTAGAAAAGCGCAGATACGAGTCAGGAGTTCTGATCTATTAATATAATTACACAAATAAATAAATAAATAAATATAACTAGTTGCAATAAGGGCGGAAGCCGTGCATAGGCGCGGAATGGCAGGTTTTAGCATGAAACCACCGCTGAATACAATATAATAATCGCCCGAGAACGGTACAGAGCTGCGTAAAGAATGTGTACACTATTTCTTAGAGGAAAATAGTAATTTTTGTGCTATGATTAGGTTGTTTCATAAACATTTTGTATATACTTATTCATGATGCATAATATGCACTCTTTTGGTGGAGTGTGGTGGGTAAGTCTGAACATTCTCTATATGGACAAATTGATAAGTTGGAATTATACAAAGTTACATTCATTAATTTAATTAATTAATTGTAGAATTAATAACGTTAATTATTCAATTAACCACTGTTTAATTTGTTTGGAAGACTTTTCACAAAACCGTTTTCTCGTAGTACTAAAGACAGCAATTATGTTTAAAGAAACTTGGTTGTCCGGGAGATACCGCGTAATAGGCTTAGTTATCAAGGTTGTCATACTACTACCTTCCTCAGGGCGGCATTGAGATTTCACTTTGTTGAAGTTATCCGTATGTCAGCCGACATGTTGGCACCTTGGCATAGAACGTGTCGTTGTCTTTCGGATAACCAAGTTTCTATTGTCTCCTACCGTGGAACCTTTCTCTTTCAGAATATAAGTGTATTTCATTACATCTAAAACCACATAAAACTTAGAGACTCTCTTACTTAACTCTTAGAAAACTTAGAAAACTCTGCAGGGGAAACCCGCGCAAGCGAGGGTTAGATCGTCGGCGAATATCACATTCCAACGGAGTACATACACAGCAATAACCGGGCTCTTACACTCACTTCACTTTCGGGAGCAATGACTTAAGTAGTTAACACGCCTGGGAACAAATTCACTTTCCGCTCCTGCGAAATACTGTACTAACCACATCGTTTGCAAATATTCGGATTTAAAGTGGCGACTGAAGCGCCCTCCGCGACCTTCCTTAATGCAGCGCTCCAATTCGCGAGCGCCGCCGGGGCGTGGGAGGCGTTCCGCGCCGCCGGCCCCGCACAAAGGCAGGCGGCCTGGCGGGGAGCGGCGAGGCCCGCTCGCCCCGCCCACCAAGTCACCTCCATTACGCCCCAGCCTTCTGCCGCCCACCGCCACAGCGGCACCGGCGCAGCGCATCCACTGATGCCACAGCACTGCCTCTGACCGGGAGGTCCTGGGTTGGTTGGTTGGTTGGTGAGCGATTCCGGGCGCGACAACAGCTTAGGTCATTAGTCCCGGGAGTAAAGTGCGTGTTTTTCGTCGCGAGATGGCGGTGATCTTCCCCCGCTGGATGGCGAGATCCAGCGCCGGGATTCCCCCTAACCTCTCCCACAAGCGGGGCACCGCCCCTGCTGGGACAAGCTCTAAGCTCCCGACCGGTCTCCCGGAATTTGTGGCAGTGTAGTGCATGTTAGTGTAAGTTGTGTGTGTGTGTGTGTGTGTGTGTGTGTAACGGGAGAGGATAGAACAAAGAAGAGGAAGGAAAGATCGTGCGTGGTCCGTGACCCATTTGTTAGTGTACTGCTCCAGCCTTCGCCTGGTGTTCTTCGGAGAAACCACGGAAGACCCGATCAGAGCAGCCGGCCGCTAGAATTCCACTCCAGACAGCGACTGAATTCGACCTAGCTGAAAAGCGTGTCGAAAATCCTGCCGCTGTCACGACTCGAACCTCGGACCTCTCGGTCAGAGACGCTTTAGTGACATCAGTTGATGTACTCAGCTACCGCTCCTGGTGGGAGGTACTGACGTTCGAGTCCCGACGGCGGCAGGATTTTCGACACTGGCCAGATAGCTTGGTCGAGTTCAGTCACTGTCTGGAGGAGAATTCTAGTGGCAGGCTGCTTTGTCGGTAGTTTTCCGTGGTTTCTCTGATCAGTACCAAGTAAATGCTGGAGCAGTTCTCTATCAAACGAGCAACTGAACGCGCGTGATCTTTCCGTCCCATTCCTTGTCCTATCGTCACCCCCTTACACAAACTTGTATGCACTAAATTACCTTACACACCGGGAGACTGGTCAGATGTTTACGGTTTGTCCTGGCTCGAGCGGTGCCTCGCTGGTGAGAGATATCTGGTTGAGGAAAAGCTGCATTCAGTGGCAAAAGTAAGGGAAAAGTAGACAACGATAATTGTCGGCGCAACGCGGTACGATTTTTCTTCTTATACCCACATTCGCACACTCTCCTCAGGAAAGCGACTAGTACCGTACCGAGCATTTCCACTATCGTCCGTTTTCTCCATCTTTCTGTCGCGAAAATATTTGAATTGGGAACCCGAAAGTAGCGAGGAAACAGTTTTCTCGAAAGCGGGTATTTTTGACGCGACACCGATTACATCAAACTTTCTCGAATGCTCAATTAGATCCTGCATGATTGTAATCATAAGTAATATCACACCACTTCGAGTGATATTTAGTGTTGCAATTCCACAAATTAAAACATTACATGAATAGAATGGATAATTAAAATCACAGGAATTACGAAAAAGAAATATTACTGAAAATTACTACCGCAATATGTGCAACTTTCATTCAGCTCCGAGTTATCACTGCCGCCGGGAATAACTTATAATCAAGTAAAATATGAATAACAGTTTCATGCCGAAGATGATTTCAAAAATGTTTCGATTTTATGGTAATAAAACTTTCAAAAAACAATTTTAACAAAGCTAATGACAAGAACATAAAAAAACACAATTACCAAAGTTGCTGGAAGTTGAGTTTTCCATTTCTTGGTATTCCGTTGAAATATTTGAAATGCAAGATGTACAAGCTGAATTAGAAGCGGGATTCGTCAATTTCGAAAGGATTGAACACACGGGTATATTGATTAAAGTGTGGTGACAGCGAGGACGGCGTTCCTCGCTGCCACCGGCGAACCGGGAGCGGTAGCTCAGTGCATCAACTGATGTCATTGCAGCGTCTCTGACAGGGAGGTCCTAGGTTCGAGTCCTGACGGCGGCAGGATTTTGGACACTAGCTTTTCAGCTAGGTCGAATTCATCGCTGTCTGTAGGAGAATTCTAGCGGTCGGCTGTTCTGATCGGTAGTTTACCGTGGTTTCTCCTATCAACACTAGGCGAAAGCCGGAGCAGTACCCTACCAAACGGACCACGGACTGCGCGCGATCTGTCCTTCCCATTCCTTGTCCTATCCTCTCCCCATACACACACACTTACACCAACATGCACTACACGACCACATATTCCGGGAGACCGGTCGGGAGCTTAGAGCTTGTCCCGGCTGGGGCGGTGCCCCGCTGGTGGGAGAGTCCTGGTTAGGGGGAAACCCCACTAGCCGACGGTAGGTCGGCGCGGGATCTCGCCATCCAGCGGGGGAAGATCACCGTCATCTCCCGAGAAAAACATGCACTACACTCACGGGATTAATGAGCAAAGCAGTTGACGTGCCCGGAAACATGAATAAATCAATCAGTCAAGCCACCGGCGAGCAAGTTATTGCGGCACCGGGCGATTGTGGCTCCGCTGCCTGACCCTACTGACCGTCGAACTGCGCGCTCGGCGCTATCATCATCCAGGGACACCGTACGGCAAGAACGTCGCCCTACCTAAATTCTTATTTGTTAAATTGTTTTCGTTAATTTTTATTGTATTTGTTGGTGCAACATTAATGCGACTGGAAAAGCATTTGTGTAAATATCTAACCCAGGATCCTCCATATTACAGCAGAGGGACCATCACAAGGAGTTAAAAGAAATATGTGGTAAAGAACAAAAGAAGTCAAGACAGGCGCGAGAAATAAAATAGAAATGAAAGGGGCGAGAACCTGTGAAAAAGTGATAAGTTTTCGTGCTTAAAAATATATAATATTAAATAGAATAAGGAAATGTCGAAGAATAACTAATAAAATAAGTATATGAAGTGACAGTCAATCGGAAGAAAGGTACATGGCCGACAATTGAAGATAACGAGGAGTAGTTGGCAAAGAGACACGTAATTGAGGATCTGTAGATGTGGAAACAGTTGAAAGGCGGGCATTCTGATTTGCGAGAGAGAACGTGCTTGGCCATGGTAGAGTTCGAACATAGAGCTGGCAGGGTAGTTCATTTGGGAATAATTCGTGGACGTGGTGGTTCAACTAACGTAAAGAGGATTGGAAGGTGTAATCAAGTACGCGAACCTTTAATTAGTCGAGTGATAGGATTTTCAGAGAACGTAGAATGTTTTCTTTGTTTTTTTAGTAAATTGCATTTATATTATCAATTGAAACGCGTTGGAGCAACAAGATGTCGTGGAATTAATGGATGTGTGCAACATTTACAGAGGTCGCCAAATTATTATGGTAAAGTTATTGAATGAGACAAAAATGTATATGTGACCATAGATCTTGACAATAACCTGTGTGAACAGATTTCTAATGTTTTGTAAACATAATTCATACTCATAATTAACATATATGTTGTGAGTCATGTTGAAAATCAATTTTTTTCACTTTCAGAGGATTTTTTCAGATGTTCAGAGTTACTTAATTAGCTACTTTGTACGACCTTCTTTTCTTGTTTCATTTAAATATATTATATTAATATATTATATCAATTATATTATATATAATATAATTATATATATTATATATAATATATTATATCAAACATTTTCTATGGAGTTCATGACAGTCCATTCACTTGCAGCCCATTGAAGTAATACTCATCAACTTCTTATATCTTTCAACTTTCTTTCCTATTGTAGCATGGAGCGCAGTCATGCATGAATATGCATAGATTTCTTCCAAACCATTCATTTGTTTGAGGGGATCACAGGTTCTTTGCTCCCTGTAGGTATTGGTCGTGACTCATTTTAAACCTTCCTTTTTTAATTTTAACCAAAAAACTATTTACTATTCGTATAATAATTTGACCACCTCTGTAAATAATTCACGTAGTAATACCACGTTGTGTTATGTTTAGATACAAGAAGAGAATAAAAAGAATTGGAGATAGACGATCATGGAAAAGCAATAGATATCGGGTAAATGATGAATTGTGTGAATGTGTTGTAAAAATTCTATGAAAGTCATAATTTTTATTGTATTGAGATATTTGTGTTTATTCGTAGCGGCAATAGTGGAGCTGTAAGGTTGAATAGGGTGAATTTATTTAAGCAAAATTATAATATTTCGGAACGATGAACATTTTCACTCAAGTAGTTGAAATGTAGATAAGAAAAAAATTCTACGTAAATTTTACTTTCTCGTATACATACGTATATACGGAGTAATATACGTAGTATAGAGAAAGTTATGTAATGCTGCGGAAAATCGATTTCGATATTTTAACGGAACTACACGTTTTGGGGCCCCTGATACCAAAAAAGTGTTTGCTTTTTTCAAAACGTCCGTCCGTGCGTCTGTCTGTCCGTCTGAGAACACTACTAGCGTCTAAACCACACGTACGATCTTTTCCAAATTAAAGAATCCCCAGTCAATCTGGCTCTATTTAAAGATTTGATATTTTGAGAAACATTCTTTAAAATTTGGGGGTACTTTACATAAAGCCCCCCGGACATTTTCAAAATTTTCTCAAAAACGGCTCCAATTTTTTCTTTAAATTTCTTATAATAATAGAGGAAAATACATTTATAAAGATGGCATAGGTTCGATTTTCACCGTTAACTCCGAATTTTTGAAAATTGCAAAGGTTTAATTTTTTCGGCCTCTTTCTACAGCTACAAAATTTTTTAATATATTTAAAATTGAAGACAGATTTTTCCTTCAAATGAAATTTGTTGTGCTCAAATAGTTCTTTCAATAAGGTCATGCCTTCTTTCGAAATTTTAGTAGTTTTCGTGCAATAGTACATGCAATATTTGCCATTTTAAAAAATTACAAAACAAGATTTTCTCAAAAAGGGCTCTAAATTTTTTCTTTAAATGTTTGGTAGAGTTAATGCCAAACAAACCCATGACATAAACGCCATATTACTCTATTCTTTTGTTTTTTCAAAAATTTTAAATATGAATTTTTTTTTGCCTTATATCTCACGTCGGTAATATTTACATTCAAGGCAATATCTTCACATTATTTTATTAATGAGTACATATGCCTTAAATAATGTCAATAAAGTTTCTCGAAAACTCAACTGTTTTCTGTAATGACCTCTAAAATTCCACATTTTCAGAAACGTTCAAACGCCATGTTCTCAAACAATGGTTATAATATTTTTCTTTAATTTTTTGCAATAAATAGTGCTAATTACATTGTTTAATATGACGTAAAGTTAATTTTGGTGTATTAATTTGTTTTTTAAAAAATTACACAAATGTATTTTTTTGAAATACCTCTCATTCCGTTAATATGGACACTTTCATCGATTTTTATGCATTATTACAATTGTGAGTAGAAGTCCTTCAAATGATTTCAAATGAACATTTTCGAAACCCCAATAGATTCCTGTAAAAAATAGCTTCAAATTTACAGAAATGCTTAAGCGCTTTTTCTTAAAAACTGCTTCAAATTTTTCAATGAAAATTTCTATTTAGGACGAGTTTTTACTCTTCTTTAATATTCTTGAAGTAATATTTTGGTTGTACCACTAGGAAAGCAAAAAGTTGATAAAATGCCAAAAATATGTATTTGGACGACGATAGATGGCAGCTGGCCAGTGAATAGAGCAAAACCATAAAGCGAGACCACGCCAATGAAATTAGAAAACTATACTACGAGAAAGTCTGTGCCATTCTGTAGCACCTCTAGATATAACTTGGAATCCCATATGCGTAAATTTGACTATTAGTGAATGCAGGCGAATATAAATAGTAGTATTTTTAAATAATCTAGTGAAATTAATAGTAAGAAAGACATTGCGGGTCACACTATATGAAATAATTAAATGTTTCTTACAAAATCGCTCCTTCGGGGTAAAAGGAAATAATATATTATCTGATCAAGACACCACGCAAGCAGGAGATCCACAAAGGTACTCGGGTAAAAACCCTCTTTAACATTTCCGTTTTCGGATGGAAAGAACAGAAATTGCATTTTTCGCGAATGACACAGCTCTGTTTACAACAAACAAATATAGAGACCAAGGTACAGAAATTCTACAAAAATCATTAGATGCATTTATAAATTGGTGTTCAGAATACCAAATAAAAATAAACACTACTAAACCACAACTAAAGATATGTACGCTTATAAATAGCCACTCTAGCATAGAAATTGAGATAAATATATTCAAAGCACTTAATAAACCATTTCATACTTATGTTTGCCGTATAGAAAATTCCAATAGTACAAAAAAAGTTGTAAGGCGTATCATCAAAGTTCCCGTGGAACGTGTCAAACAGACAGATTAAAAACGTACTGAAAATGGACAATGTAAAAATTTATATAATAAAAGTTTTCGAGAACTTACTGAAGGCAGAATGTATTAAAAAACCTTTAGTCTAGGTCGATAAGCAGAGGACATTAAACTCAGTTCAAGATACTCCAAGAAAAACTACGCTCTAGTTCTAGTAATATTCACAAAACCTAGTTCTGGTAATATTACACGCAAATCAATGTAAAATAATGGATTGAAAAGATGGTAAATATTAAATAACAAATGTAATTAATACATTAAATAATATTGTTAAAATCAATAATATTTTCCTTTTTAACGTTCGGTATAAACTCTAATTGTGTAAAAACAGTTGTGCAGCAGAAAAAAAAATGTCTTGGCACTTCAACTTGTTTATCTATTTTAATATTTTAAGGTTATCTGTCAACGTAATCTAAGAAAATGGAAGCTTCAGTCTGCAATTCTCCTGAATACGATGCCTATTTCAGGTGGAAATGAATATTCACTGAAAATGCTCAACGAGCAGTATGAAGGCTGATTGAATTTGAATAAATTCTGAACGCTTAGGATAATGAACTTAATTTTGTGTTCAATGCATTTGCGATTTTATTTAATTCAGAGGCCTAGAAATGTTATTACTTTAACATCAGTGAAATTGCATATCGTTCATTTTCAGTGGAGTATTAGATTTTTATTTAAAACGGAACACTGTAATGAAACAATTTTGCCCTTCGTTTACTATTAATTTGTTATTGGGAAATCAATTGGTAATATTGAATATTTGCTGTTTCATTATTGCAAATAATGTTCGTATCATCCGCAAAGACAACTATTCATCCATTTTGAATCGTCAAGGGAGTTTTAAAAAATCGTTTACTGATAGTATAAAGAAAAAATAGGATCTAAAAAATTGTGATATACGTTATGATGCTTAGAAATGAAGTAAATAATTTGATTTTATATGACGTTCGAATCCCTCATGTTATCCAAATATTACTTTTTCTTAAAATGTTAAATTTTCTTTTTAAGAGGCAAACACATGTTAAAGTGAAATAAAAATGTTGAAAAAATTAATCATATTTATCATTTGAATCAACAGCATTGTACATTATATTAACTCCACTAGAAATAAAGTCAGACTTAGTGAGAACTGACCACCACACAACCCTCGGTAGTCGTGGCAATTAAGCGCGTATTTGCAAGAAACTGTGCGTGTAATTCAGTATGACCTAATTCACTTTGTGCAAAATTGCGACCGAATACAAAACACGCTCCTGTGACAACTCGAATGTTCCGAGTGTGTCACGTCGATGTAACAAAATGACGAGCCGAGCGTCGATGACATTTGACGTCCGCGCTCATAAATCACTTGCTAAACGCCCGAAGCCGTTAGCAAACGCGAGAGACATCGCAACCCACCGGGCGACAAAGATTGGTGGATTTACTTCCTCTATCTTTTCATTTTCTCTTCTGCAAATTCACAATCGGTTCGTATTTGATTTGGTGCATTAGATTAGTGGTCTCTCTGGGGAGTTTAATTATTTTAGGGGAAGTTTAGGGAATTCCTTTTTGTATAATAATAATAATAATAATAATAATAATAATAATAATAATAATAAGTTTGTACTTTAAAAAATGTACTTATAAATTATATTGACGTGATCTTAAGTCGCGAGTCTATTCACTATCGTGGCTGATTCGAATCTTGAAATGTAGGGTTAAGTACGTTTAATATTATTTAAGCATTTAAATATAATTTAAACTGCGGTATTTAATTAGTTTAAATATTAATAAGATTAATATTATTTTGTGACGGGATTAACAGAAAACAAATTTTAATAAATTGGACAAAAAAGTAATTTAAAAAAGTTCTTGATAAATTCACTATTAACTTACAAAAATAGTAGAAACAATTTAAAGGATTATTTGATGCCGCGCTCGACCGCCAAGCTATTCAGATCTCGCCGAGCTCAGCCGCTTATCAGTAGCGATAAGTCCGCCGGGACGTTAAGTACGTCGCCGTGTCTATATGAGGTTCCAACTACTATTTGTGCTAGCAGTGAGTTTTCCCGAGTGCATATTAAACAGTTTTAGTGGTTTAAAACATTACGGGAGACGTGTGACCCTGTCCACGTTACCCAGTTACTGCTTGTGATCTGTGTTAACAACCAGAACATCACTGATGCTCGCTGAGGCGATCTCAGGGGCGCTGAACATTATCACCGGGGGCCCTCAACAGTGACTCCCCGGATCCCCCGACCATCAGCACATCTTGCAACAATAGCCACCTTCGACCCACCATCAAATTCCGCATTTAAACCACCAGCAATCACAAGGACTACCTCACCAAGTTTTCACTCCCGGCGCTGTAAGTAGCAAAACTATCAACACAATTATACCACCAGTGACGTATATTTTCCTAAAAGAAAGCGTGTTGAACAAGTTAGCTCCGATCAATACCCGAACTCAGTGTTCTCGCCAAATAGATTTGCCGAATTAGCCAACCTCAACAATGCCTCAGATAGCCAGTATCCATTCCTACTACCTTCCCAGTCAGAACCTAAGCGACCACCTATCTTTGTGCCCAAAATAGATACAGCAAACATCAAAAATCTCCTAGATAAATTTAGCAAAATCTGTGTTAAAAGATTCTCCACCTCTAATCCCGGCGAAGTGATAAAAGTAAATACTCTCGGAAGCTCAGTCTTTAGAAACGTAATAAACTTTCTAAAAGAGCAAAACCTTGAGTTTCTTACATATAGTGATCCTCAGAATAGACACAAACGTGATAGAATTAGGGGAGTGCTTACCTCCTTCACAGATGAAGTCAAAAATGCTCTCGTGAAGCAAAAACTCACACCGAGTAAAGTCACACGCCTCACAAGACACAAGTCACCGCGAATCAGATAGATCCCCAATTCTGCTCTGTGTCGTGGAAGTAGACAATAATGAGGACTTTGAAAGTCTGCTCAAAATAGATACTCTACTACACTGTGTTATAAAAGTAGAACTTAGGAAGAAAAAGCAATCGATAATGCAATGCAAAAAGTGCCAGGACTTTGGTCACCAGACGTTATTGTAACAAAACTATAGATGTGTTGGTGCAGAAAAGACCACCGCTCTACCACGTGTACCCTTCTCCCCACCAACACTGAACTTATTTGTGCGAACTGTAAAGGAAATCATAGAGCAGCTGATAGAAATATTACTTTTTTTCAGCAAAAGCAACTAGCCTTCGCCAAGTCTTGCCAATCCATATCTACAGGAGGCTTCCCTGCCCAGTCTCCCCATCCAACCCCCACATTCATAATATAAGTTCCTACTCCCACCCTCACTCCAACACTACCTCATCAACTATCCCCTCCCCATTTCCCTCCCCTAAACCTCATTTTTACCCCTCTCCCAACTCTCCTCCAGCTCTCCTGGAGCTATCCCCAGCCCAATGTCCAAAATTAATTTGTAGTCAACATTATCAACCAGATACTCTCCTCCCCGATCCCTCTAATACAAAATAGAATGTCCACCCTCACTCCCTTTCTGAGCAATGGCACCTATCAACCTACACAATTGGAATGCCAACCCCATCTCCACCTCTAATCCTCGCCAAGTGATGAAAGTAAATACTCTCGGAAGCTCAGACTAAAGAAACGTAATATATTTTCTAAAAGAGCAAAAACTTGAGTTTCATACATATAAAGGTATTATCAAAAACAACTTTACCTAGCCCATCTTTTTGCCGATTACTCCATTGACATAGCCATTATAACCGAAACCCACTTCCTTTCCAACTCAAATTTTTTCATTTCCTGCTTGTCTATATACCGATTAGACAGACCTTCCAACAAAGGCTCAGGCGGTGTCACCATCCTCATCAAAAACTCCATTAACCAATATCCATTTTCCCCATTCATGACACCAGGACTTAAAAACTCAGCAATTGCTCTCCCCCAACGTTCAGGCACATCCATAACCATAATCGCTCTTTATAAACCACCCAATATCCCGATTAACCCCACTTATTTAAAACTGTTATTCGCAGCACCCACCTCTACCATATTCGTAGGTGATCGGAACTCCAAACACATTGGTGTTTGTTGTATGGGGCTGCCGCTCAACCACTCCAAGTGGAACCCAACTTCTTAATTTCTGCAACGCAAATAACATCAATATTGCTACTCCGGCTGAACCCACGCATTTCCTTTACAATCCCCAAATTCCCTCCACATTCTGGACTTAATACTTACCAAATGTATTCACAACCGAATTTTCCAACAACCCATTCCCGAATCTAACTCCGATCACTCACCAGTCCTCATTTCCTTCAAAGCTTCGCCGATACTCACTCCTAAACCAGCGAGATTATTCCAGGGCCCCATCTCCTGGCCCCTCTTCTAAGACGAACCACATCCCCACTCCTAGCTTTCTCAATCAACCAATCGAAATTGATAGTCATCAACACCTTAACATCAACCATTATAGCAGCTGCGTCCAAAGCCTCAAATCCCTCTCACTCGTCCCCCAAACCTGCCCCCTCCCTGGTTCTCCCCACTCATATCCTCCACCTCATACAATCCAAACGCCGTTCCAGAAGGAATTGGCGGCTTCTAAGATTACCCTGTCTGAAAACCATCCTTAACACCCTTACCCACAAAGTCCACGTAGCTAAAGCCAATACCAAAAACGCGCTCTTCCAATCCTTCATCTCCAAACTAGCGCCCAATGCACCTACCCTATGGAAAACAACAAGAATTCGAACTCACTCCTCCCCCATAATTCCTGCTTTATCCTCGAGCTCAAACACTGCTGTCTCTGACCTAGAAAACGCGAATCTCCTTGCCAACCATTTCTCCTCTTCTTTCGCCCCTACCCACCCAACAATCCAGCTTTTAACTCCAAAACTAATGCCTTTATCAGACTTCCCCTCTCCTTAGCCACAAAGCCCATCAAATATACAAGCCTATCAAACATCGCCTCCATCCTCAAATCTCTCAAAAACAAAAAAAATCTTCCGGTCACGACCTCATTCCTAACAACATCCTAAAACATTTACCACGTAGATACATCGCATATCTAACAACAATTTTTAGTGGCTGTTTCCGTCTTAAGTATTTTGCTATAGCCTGGAAACACTCCATCATAATTCCGATCCTCAAACCCAACAAACGTGCGTACAACCCTGCCAGTTATCGTTCAATTAGCCTCCTCCCAACCATCGCAAAAATATTTAAAAAGTTAATTTTCTCCAAGCCGAACGACTTTGCTAATCAAAAAAATCGTCCCTCCAGCCCAATTTGGATTCCGCACACTCTGCTAAATATCCCATCAACTTTTTGGACAGGTAGAATTCATTGCCCTAGGATTTGAAAGTAAGTAATTCACCACTGCCATTTTTCTCGACTACTCCCAAGCCTTCGGAGGAGTTTGGCACGAAAGCCTTCTATATAAACTACGTCTCCTTAGAACCTCCGACTACCTATTTAACATCAAAGACTTCCTCCACGAGCCTTTGCCGTCACAATAAACAACTCACTATCACAACCATTTAGGATCCTTCTAGGAGTACCTCAAGGCTCTCCATTATCACGATCACGGTTCAACATATTCACCGACGATTTCCCCAGTCACTCCTCCACCGAAACGGTCCTATATGCCGATAACACTGTTTTATTGACATTCAGTCATTCTCACCAAAATGCCTGTTCCCTTCAAGAAGCTCTAAACGAATTCTCCACTTGGTCTTCAAACTGGCAACTTAACCTAAATCCTGCTAAATGCAATGCCAAAACCTTCACCCTAAAACGCAATCCGCCTGCTTCATCCCTATACATATCATCTCCCCCTGGACATCCGTCTGACCTAAATATCCCATGCTCACTCCTAAATCTAGCCTATTCCTCTCTTCGACAACTCTATCCTCTTATTAAAGTCATCCACTAACCTAAGAACCACCATACACATATAAATCGCTAGTCTACCCTGTAATACGCACACTGCCCCTATATGGGGAGGTTCCACCCCCTCAACATTAAAGCACATCCAAACCCTACAATATAAAGTTTAAATGCCCCATGGTACATATCAAATACAAAAATTCACAATGGCTTAAAATTCCCTACAGTCGCCCAGCACATCGCCCGCCTCTCCGAAAGATTCTTCAACAAGTTTCATAACCTCCCTTTCCAACTGACATTCTCTCTGGGAAAAAACATTCATCCTCATCTAAACCGCATTCCGACCAAATTCTCCAAAGATAAATTGCGTTCTCCGTAACTCCTGCTTTTTTTCCACATCATAAACCGCGTTATCTCACCCACTTAATAAACCACCGCCATTCTCGTTTCAGCTGCGGGCTAGAGCAGTCGCTCCGTTATCAGCAGCTACTATCGTTCGTGCCGAGTCAGGCCGACCAGTCTCGGTCTGACTTCAGTATTTGTTTACTCTTTTGTCCGTCCAGTGAAGTATAAATTGTATCAAAACTGTTCAAAGAGCTACACAATCTGCGCACCGAAGTTACTTTAAACTAGTGAGTGCAGTGCGTCCATCAATCGCTCGTTACTTTCATTCATGTGCAACGAAAACAATGCCATCACACGGGAGTTAATCAGTGCCGCCCTAACCACATTGAACGGTGAAGCATCATCATCGCCAGCCAGCAATATGGAATCTTACGCAACAGGTCACTCCAGCAACTTCCAAACGGGCGGGAATTACACGCCCCCCACAACGTCACCGATGGACATTAGCCCCCCGGCTCCATCATCAGGCGTCCCACCAACCTTCAACCTAGCGGCCGCCGGCACTCTATCCGGTAAAAGATCTATAGAGATCTACGATGAAGGTGACACCAAACGCGCGGCAACGCAAGGTAACACTCATCACAATAGTAATCCAGACCTACAGAAACAGTATAACGTAATAGTTTCCAATAGATTTAGCTTTCTCAACGAACAATTGTCTGAAGAACCACCCGAACCAAAGAAAATTCCACCAATTTTTGTTACCGCCACAAGTAGTCACGCCGAACTTATTTGTGAAATTAAAAATAAAATATCCAATAACTTTACAACAGAATTCAAGACCAACAAATAAAATTCTATTCCGGACCGTACAAGATTTCCGTAGTGCTGTGAAGTATTTCATTGAAACAAACAAACAATTTCATACCTATAGTGATCCCTCTTGTAAAAAATTTTCAATAGTGAAAAAAAAATGTACACCCAACAATTACCGAAGAAGAAATATTAGCCGACATAAAATCCCAGTTTCAGTCAGTTATTAAAGTGACTAGATTAATGAAAAACAATGTACCAATTCCAGTTGTCGCAATAGATTTTAATGGTAAAGACAAAATAGAATCAGTCCTCCAAATCAACAACGTGTGCAACTCAATAGTCAAACCAGAGAAAAGAAAAAAATCAAAAGGTCCAATTCAATGCATGAGATGCTTGGATTTTGGTCATACTCGTAACCATTGCAATTACATAATGTCGTGCGTTTTGTGCCGGAGAACACTTCACTGCGCAATGCCCTACCAAAAACATTAATAATCTAAAATGTAAACTCTGTAATGGAGCACATAGGGGAGACCTTCGATCTCAAGAATGCGCTTACTATAGTAAGCTAATTGAAAAAAGACAAAATATTTTGTCTAAGGAAATCGAAGAAAATCCGTTACCAACGCCATCACCCCCATTAACTATTACAAACTTCCCATCACTCCCACAAGTAACAGAAATCCCAAACTTCACTCAAGTAAACTACAACAACCAAACACTATCACCCCATCCTAACACTACCATAAACTAAACATTTAATTCAACCAACAACAATCACCCTACGAACAACAATAACACTTCACACTAACTCTACAAAAAAAACTAATAATCCTCACAAACAAAAATCATATATAGTTGCATAACAGAAACTCACCTCAATAGTTCAATGAACTTTTCAATTCCAGGGTTCAAAATTTACAGATCTGAAAGAGAAAATGATCAAGGGGGAGGAGTCCTCATCGTAGTTAAACAAAACGTTCCACACTATCAGTTCATCCCACCACCCACCCCCGGCCTCGAAACTATAGCAATTAAAATTCCATTAAATAATAACAGTGATCTCAATATAATAACAGCATACAAACCTCCCAAAATTAAAATAAACAATAACAATTTATCTACATTGTTGCAATTACCCACCCCAACAATCATCATAGGAGATCTCAATGCTAAGCACCACTCATGGGGATGCCGAATCACCAACCCGGCAGGTAACTTCTTACGTAATTTACAACATTAAATCCCCTTCTTTATTATTGCTCCCTCAGATCCCACATACTATCCCTTCGATTCCCAGAAAAATCCAGACATTCTCGACATAGCACTCACAAATTTCAGTTCCCAATTAAAGTCGCTTACGTACCATGAATTGGATTCTGATCACATCCCAGTCATTATCTCTACCCGTCTCCCCGTTCCCCCACCAAATCCCCCCTCTTCCACATCCCTAAACACACTTAATATAAATTGGAAAACATTTAACAGAAATATCAACCTCTCAATCCCCTCATTTAAAACCTTAAAATCTCCAACAGATATTGACGATGCAACATCAATATTCAATAATATAATAATTAATGAAATAAACAAAGTACAAAAAAAAACAAAATTCCAGACCCTTACACTAAACTCAGCAAACCTCTACCTACTAAAATAATTCAACTAATTAAATTAAAAAATAAAACCAGAAAAGACTGGGACACATTAAGAATATCATCAATCAAAAAAGAATACAATCATTTAAATAACACTTGCAAACACGTCTTGTACACTTACAGACAGCAGCAATACTCAACCTTATTACAATCTCTAAACGTAAGAAACAACTCTCTTTAAAAAAATCTGAAAAATAATTCAATTCCACCTCTATCAACAAACACAGGCAAAATACACTCTCCTAGCGCCAAAGCAGAAGCATTAGCAGAACATTTCCAAAATACGTTTACGCCCAATAATTCTCCTTTTCACACTAAACACCACGAAATCCTACAAATAGCCTCTTCCCTCATCTTTAATATACCTCACAGAAGAAAATACATTTCCCCACGCGAAATAAAAACTCTAATTCAGAAACTCCCAAATAAGAAAGCCCCCGGACACGATAAAATCAGTTCAATAATCTTAAAAAATCTCCCACCGTCAGCCTTAGCCTTCCTAAACAATATTTTCAATTCAATTTTAAGAACAGGATACTTCCCCCAAACTTGGAAACATTCAATCATCAACCCCATTCCGAAACCCAACAAAAATCATTCCAAAGTAGACAGTTACCGGCCCATCAGTTTACTACCCGTTATTGCCACAATTTTCGAAAAACTAATCCTTGCCAGATTAAACCAGCATCTCAAAAACATTAACTTAATTCCCAAACATCAATTCGGTTTCATTGCTCACCACTCAACTGCACACAACTACTTAGATTAACAGAACACATCCACTCTGCATTTCAGAAAAAAACAGCACACAATATCTACGTTCCTCGACATCACTCAAGCATTTGACAGAATTTGGCACCCGGGGCTAATCTACAAACTAATAAAAGCAGGAACTCCAACCTACATTATTCACATCATCAAAAGTTTCCTATCAGATCGCACATTCTCAGTAATAGTCAACAATCACCGCTCCACCCCACACATTATCAAAGCAGGCCCAAGCTCCCTTTATCCCAACATTATTAAAAAATTTCCTCATACACTAATAACCACGTTCACAAATTCAAAATCACTTACACAACATTGAAACCTGGGCAAACCTCTGAAAAATTCAACTCAATCCCGACAAAACAATAGCAAAAATCTTCTCACTCAGAAGGTTTACCTCCCCCATTCCGCTAGTAATAAACAACTCCCCCATCACCTGGACCCCACCATCACAACCCATAAAATACCTAGGTCTTCATCTGGAAACAATACTCACCTGGAAAACCCACATATATATCAAAATTAAACAAGCTAGAAATAAATTATTCCAACTCCATCCACTAATCAACAAACATAAATCTGTCATACACAAATAGTACAACACTATACAAAATAACAATCAGACCACTACTGCTTTATGCATGCCCCATATGGACAAACGCAGCTCCCACAAATGTCAATAAAATTCAAGTAATGCAAAATAAATTTTTAAGATTAATCACAAATGCCCCCTGGTTCATAAGTAATAAACAACTTCATTCAGAATTAAATGTCAATACAATAATAAACCAAATAGCACACATCACACAACTTTTACCAAAACCTAACAGACATACCAGCAGCATCCCATTACAAACTACCGAAAAATCCAACCCACACTCGAATAAAAAATAGATTCCCTTTTGAAGCATTCCTCAAAAATTTAGCCAACCACGATTTTTAACAACGAGGTTCTCCCCTGGAGTATCCTCTCCAATGTATAGACTAAGTTAGCTTAGATATTTTATCTAGAATAAGTCTGAAAGAATACATCTGTAAAGTAATTGTACTGAACGATATAAATCTTCCAAAATGAATAAATGTGTTATAAAAAAAGTGCATATATGTTTTTGCTCGGGAGGTGGCAGTGATCTTTTCCCGCTGGAGGGTGAGCGCCGACGTATCTGCCTCCTAGCGGGGTTTCTCCAAATAGATATCTCCCACCAGCGGGGTACCGCACCAGCCGCGTCACGTTCTAAGTTCCCGACCGGTCTTCCGACATGTGTGGTGGTGTAGTACGTGTCACCACGTAGTGCTCCACGAGTAATCCGTAGTTCATGTCTTCTCGTGGTCCTTGGCGAACTTTCAGGTCCTACAGGCCATGCATGCGTACTTTCGGCCATTCATTGTCGCCAAACGTGAGCGATGGATATTACATCCACACTTTTCCCCCTTCATCGAAACTACACCAAGGCAATCCATCTACTCCCTCTCGCGTGTAACTAGGGTCTTGTTATGAGGCGTACCCCATTCCCTCCCCATCTCCCCTCTCTCTGTAGTGCGCCAGGCCGGAACCCTATCCCCCTCCCCGCTACTTCCTCCGATATCGCTTAGAAACTGCTGTGATCCTTGGTGTAAAGCAAAGTAGGAGAGTGTCAAAAAGGTTTGAGCTTTTGCAATTTTTGAAAATTCAGAAGTTTTAAAGATAAATTTTGGAATCATTTTGAGAAAGTTTTGAAAATTTTTTGGAGGCGTCCTGCAAACAGTGTAACCAAACATTTTAAGATCCATTGCCACAAAATGGCCTCGTTTGCGGCGCGACAGTTCTATTCCTGCCGCCGGCGACTAATCGCCTCTCCGCAATCACTCGGCCTACGTCACACGTTCCCCCGCTCCTTCCAGGAGTCAGTCCGCATGGCCGTTGGAAGACGCCCTTGTCACAGGCTACTTATACATACATACCTACAGACATTTATTTGAACTGCAATTGGGTATGACCCGGTGGCAGTTAAATAACAATAATTACAATAATAATAACAATATTAATATGAATAACAATAATAATAACAATAATAATAAATTAGTACAGTACAAGCCGAACATGCAATAATCATACTATCACTAATATTAAGTATTATAACAAATATTTCAACTCGCATGATATCCAAAAAAAATTAGTACAGTACAAGCTGAACATGCAATAATCATACTATCCAAATATTATAATGTCGGTGATTCTAAATTTAATTGAACCACTTATTAATTTGATCGTCTTCACTACACGTAATTGCACTGCACTACACTGCACTACACTACACTACATTACTACTTTACATTACTGCATTACTTAATTCAAGGCACTCTCCATAACAAATCCATAAAATACCTATGATTCTTAATGGATTCCCAATTAAACTGTAAACAACCAATAAATAAAATAATGTAGATCTAAAGCAAAACTCCTCCAAGAAAGTCCAATAATAAACAGGTCAACTAAACTTCCATAGAACACAGGCCTAACTATGTATAAAACTAAAATTAGATCGCTCTTATTATATGCTGAACCAGCTTGAATCAATGTGGTAAGCCTGAACACACACAAAAAAACTACTAGAATATTTTAAATTTATTCTTCAGATTATATTTTAATATTTCTCTTCTGAAGATGCGCTAATTGAGCATTAACTGGCTTCTCTCGAAATGTTCTGCACATGTTACCAGGAACATAAACAGACATATACCAGCTTACAGGCCGCTTGGAGGTTCTAGAGTCGCACCAGGTTCAAATTTTAGTTCAAAAAATTTGCTCGAAGCTGCGGGACTGTGTAATTAGACTGTGGGCCAGCTGCCATTTATCATCACCAAAAGTACATTTTTTTTTGTCATTTTCTCAACTTTTCGGTACCTTAGTAGTATAAATGAAATATTACTTTAAGAATATGAAAGAAGGGTGAAACCTCGTCCAAAATAAAAATTTTCATTGAAAATGTTGGAGCCATTTGTAAGAAAATGGGGATTAAGCATTACTTTAAATGCGAACTTTGAAGCTACTTTTCACAGGAATCTATTTAGTTTTCGAAAAAGTGTAATTAAAGTCATTTGAAGCACTTGCACTCACAAATCTAATAATGCATACAAATCTATGGAAATGTCCATATTAACGGCGTGAAAGATTTTTCAAAAAAATTACTTTTGTGTAATGTTTTAAAAAACAAATGAATACACCAAAATTAACTTTACGTCATATTATACAGTGCAATTAGCACTATCTATTGGGAAATTTTAAAGAAACATTTGGAACCATTTTTTAAGAAAATGGCGTTAGAGCGTTTCTGAAAATGCTCTGTATATACGAATGTATGCGAGAAAGTAAAAACAGTCATTTGCATAATTTGTTTAGTTATTTTCCCGGTCACGGTTGTGTGACAATCCTGTTCCCTTCCGGCCATGTGTGGCACTGCTCTTCCCCAGCAGCTGTCTATCTCACTCCATCGAAAGTAAACACCTGTTTCGGAACAATGGCCCAGTTTCAGGGTTGCAGTTGCAACGCAGAGGTTGACACTAAACATCTACCTGCGTTTGAACACTTTCTATCGTTAGCTCTTCATGCCAACCCATACATTTCATGCCGATGCCTGGACTATAAACCATTATTTTCCCTCAGAGGCGTAAGTGGCGCAATATTTAATACCTTCATTTTTGTTCATTTTCATAGTTCAGTTTATGTCATTGAGTATGTTTTTCATTCATTCTCTTTTTTTCTCAATATTTCCCCAAAGTATTTTTTTGAAAAATTGTAGGAAATATTTCTTCAATATTTCCTACAATTTTCATTTGATATACTTCCTGTATATATTTATTTAAATAAATTGTACGTGCAATGTCGATATAATTATAGCTAACAGTAAATGTAAGTTGTCTTTATTTTTCATTCATATTTTCCTTTCTCCAACTAATGCCATCCCTCTATCCTTTGTCGTTGTTAAAAACGCGCTGTACATGGACGTTCCCTTACGGTTCCTGCCCTCAAAATATCTTCCCCGAACATTGTCCTGTCTCTGGACATGACTTTCGAATAATCAAGGTCAGATCGATCGAGTAATATCCATTTCGGAGAAAATCTTGTGTACAGAACTGAAGAGATAATTAAAGATCAAAGATAGTCTTTTTCCTCTTTGACTTTTCAATTTTCACCAATTGCATGCTTATCACTTGCCCCGTTTCATCTTCATGAATGTTCTAATTTTCACTGCATTTTGATATCGCGTGACTTGCTTATTTAGTTGATTCCCTAGAGTCACGCGAAAGGTTGACATACTACTAAACCGTCTACTTATAAGTTATGAATGTGATTGTAATCTGAACATATCCCGTGAAAAAGGAGTAAAATTCCTTAATATGCATTAACTTCAAAATTATTTTGATTTAGACCGTCAGGAATGAGGTGACTCTTGGCTGTGGTGGTTCTGTTGGCACCGTCCACATGTGGAAAGAAGACCGATGTATTTCCCAACATACAACACTGGGCGAGAATTCTGCGATGGTGTCTGTGCTTGCGAGAAGGCTCTGTGGAGTCGCTATTGGTCGTGGTCCCTGCGAAGCAGGAAACAGATAAGACGCAGATGGAGGCGGGGAAAGTACATCGCTTGCAACCTGACGAGCCCTTTTTTTCAATTGATACATTTTTTCATAATTTAATATATGTGACGGGAGTGCCATTAGGGGTAGGTATAAGTGCTAATGAGTAATATGTGATTATATGTGTGTGTATATATATATATATATATATATATACATATATATATATACATACACATACACATACACACATACATATATATAATATATATTTATATTATATTATATATATTATATATATGTGTGTATAAATATATTAATATATTATATATATATATATATATATATATATATAATATATTGGTGCCTTCATGCAAGAAGGGCCAATGACAATTTTAGTTATTTTCGGTTTGTATGGCCAATGTGTGCTTTAAAGTCCCTTCTTTCAGTGCAAGAAAAACCAAAATCAAAAGTGGATCCGATTTCATCTCACTTTTGATCTTTACACTGGCCTAAAATTGTTTTGTCATTTCAATCGTGTAAGAAAACCACTCATTGTGTAAAAGTTTAAATATTGACGTTGGCCCTTTTTGCAACAAGCCATCAGATATGATTTTAAAAGTTAGTCCATTATAATTGTTATTTTATATCCCCAATATTGATTCTTTTATCTAATTTTTAACTTGCTATCACTTCTTTCAGACATGGTTCACTAATACAAATTGTTTCCATCCTGAAAATTATGATTTGACTGTTTTCTACTCGGCAGAATTTCCTTTTCTGTAATCAGAATAATATTATAAGAATCTATTGGATTTATCATCACTCAAATATATAAAAGCCCTAATGGTGTAACTCACATTTTTCTTGTTCCGAGATATTTAATGTTCTTCAATCGTTATTCTATAAAAATCAGAAGTTCAGGATTTTAAATACCATTTTTACATAAGTGTCTTTAGAAAGGTTTGTTTTAACTCATACTGACAATACTGGTTAATTTTGTCCAGGTTTAGTCTTGATGTAAGGAAGAGATAAAATATATCCAAAGAGTTAAAATACTGGTGATATGAACTGGCAAAGAATAAGAGAAAGTATGTAATGCAGTTAATAACACTTAACATAATTTTTATTACTTATCATCACCTCTGTCATTTTCTTCTGAGTGGTTCGATGTCTTCAACATCGAGCTGATAAATATTGTTACACTGATAATGTTGTCCAGTTATAGACTTCGTATAAGAGCCTAAATGATGTTGCACCACTTGTAATACGTGAAGGTAAAGGATATTATTTACAAACAAATAAGAAATTAAGTTAACAACAATAAATTTACATACTTTTCCAAATTCAGTAAATTAAATGGACAATGTGATCGAAAGTGGAGAATACGAAACTTCGAAATTTTAAATTCATATTTAGAAATTAATTTGGGGAAACAACGTAGGAGCATATCCAATCTCAATTTGAAAATGATACCCTGGACTATTGTTCCAAAATAAATAATTTTTATTTCTCATCAGTCATCATCAACATCAATATTATCATTTCCATTTAATGGCTCGAACTTTTCAACATTGTCAGAAGTAAGACGACAAAGTAGTGGTGATGAACCGTTGGGATTAAGGGTAATAGATTTTCCATACTTTTTCCTGTATGTGACGGGCCATGGTCCTCAGTGCAGCTTTCTCTCAGGAATGTTAAGGTGTAGAAATTGTAAGTCCTGTTTTAGATCACAACTTGAACAACATGCGAAATGGCACTAACTCAAACAGAGTTTATTTGAAAATAATTCAGAATGGTTCACTCTTCTGGTACCTACTGAATATTCATTGCGAACTCAAACTAGTGGTGTCTCTTGGCTGTGCGGGACAAGCAGCGTCGATTTGCTCGTAGCTGACGTTTCAGTGGTGACGTTTCAGAGAAACTAGTGGTGCTATAGAATGGCACAGACTTTCTAGTAGTAAAGTTTTCTAATTTCCTTGGAGTGAACTGCCTTTACGGTCTTGCCCCATCCTCTTTCTAGCTGCCATCCATCGCCGCTCAATGTATTTTGTTCAATTTTCTCAACTTCTTGGTTCTAATAGTGGAACCGAATTGCATTCAGAGAGGAACGTTTTCATGGGAGCAACATTTGCAAACACAGGGAGAGCAATACAATTTACTGATGGTCCCTTCGAATAATTATCGAAGTTCGGGCAGAACGCCAAATAGAAGTGGTCGCTCTGAAACACTCTGTTATCCACTTACTTATCACCACTTGATCAGTGCACGTAATCACATGGCTTATTTTCGAGTTCGTGTTTCAGGAACTAATGAGCATCAGATAACAAAATTTGGCAGCGAACGTTTATAAACCATAATTTTGAAAGACTTTTCAAATGATTGACTAGAATGCGAGATAAGAATAGGCACTTTGACATTTTAATACCTGGTTTCATTTTATGATTTTAAAACCTATTCATTTGCAAACCTTCTCAATTCGTATAAATTATGATCTAGCAGTGTTACAGAATGGAATAGACTTTCTCGTAGTAACGTTTTCTAATTTCTTGTGGATTGGTTTTACGGGGGAGAAAATGGGGATTAAGCAAAAAAATTTTAAAAATTCATTTGAAATCATTTGAAACATTTCCAATGCAACAATGTATACAAATCGATTGAAATGTGCGTATTAACGGTGTGAGAGATACATTTGTGTAATTTTTGAAAAAACAAATGAATACACCAAAATGCACGTTACGTCATATTAAACACATTACCACAAACACCATTACCACAATCTGTTGAAAAAGTTTGAAGAAAAAGTTTAGAGCCATTTTCGAGAAAATGGCGTTTGAGCTTTTCTGAAAATTCGGAATTTTGAACTCATTTTCACAGAGAACTGTCGAGAAATTTTATTTTTTAAGAAGAATTACTCAACTACTTATTACTACTATTATTGAAAGAATATGTACTCATAAATACAATAATGTGAAGAAATCGCCTCTAATGTACTACATATTATTGACGCGAGAGTAAAATCAAAAATATATTTGTGTAATTTGAAAAGACACAAGAATATAGCTATATGTCGTTTATACCATCGCATAGGGTTCGTTTGGTATTCGTACCCAATCAAAAATTTAAAGACAAAATTTGAAGTTGTTTTTGAGAAAATATTGTTTGGGTTATTTTTTATAATTACAGATATTACACGCACTATTTCACAAATGTAATTGTAAAATGTTCAAAAAGTCTAAATGACTTAAATGAAAGAACTATATATGGACAACAAATTTCATTTGAAAGAAAAATCTTTTCTTCAATTTTGTAGTTGTAGAATGACGCCGAAAATAATTCAAACTTTTGCGCGTTTCGAAAATTGAGAGTTAACCCTGAAAATGGAACCTAAACCACCTTTATAAGTGTATTTTACTCTATTCTTACAGGAAATTTAAAGCAAAAAATCGGAGCCGTCCTTGAGAAAATTTTGAAAATATCCGGGAGTCTTCAAGTAAAGTACCCCAAAATTTTAGAGAATGTTTTTCAAAATTTCAAAGCTTTAACTAGAGTCAGATCGACCGGGGTTTCTTCAGAGACAGACAGGCATACAGACGGACAGACGGTTAGATGGACAGACGGACACACGGACAAATGGACAGTCGGAAAAACGGACAGACGGACGGACGTTTTGAAAAAACAGTTTTTCAGCATCAGGGGACCCCAAAACGTGTATTTCCGTTAAAATCTCGAAATCGTTTTTCCCCAGCATTACATAACTTTATCTAAACTACGCAACTTACTCTGTATGACTACTTATGTATACGTATATACTACTTATATATACGAGAAAGTAAAAATGCAACAAATTGAGTTACACCACACGGGATTCAAAAAGTTCCTATGATAAATAACTTAATACGAGTACATTTTTAACTGCAACTCGGAATATCTGTATATAGTAAGCTACTTGTGAATCAGAAGATGAACTTTGTTATTTTTAATTGTGCCAACTTCAACACGATGATTAGATTAATACTAATTTTATTGCGATATATTTTAAATATTCTATGAGAATCAATTTGTTTCAATGTGAATGAGAATATACATTTTTCTTTTCTGCAAATTTCTTTTTTCAGATATTAAGCACCATCAACAAATATGATAGCATCGATAAAGAAAACGCCACAAATCTCAGAGCGTGGCGATCCTCCACTGTGGTGTTGTTGATAGCTGGCAGAGATGTTCCATCTACAGTACACAACGCAGTTGCGAAACTTGCAGCCAGCCCTGCTTGGAACCGACGTTCGCGACATCTCGCGCTGGACCTGGGGATCGCACCCACATTTCAGGGCACTTCAGCCACCTCAACGCCATCAACAGGGCTTGAGCACCATTCCAGACCTCTTGAGATAATGAATACTTTTTTCGAGTATGGTGTTCAACGGATAGCTGTCGTCACTGCAGCTGCTGATGGTGCATTCAGTTCACCTACCGTCAAAATTACTTGGGGGTTACCATATGACGGCAGCCAGACTTGTGGAGGATACTTGGAAACTTCCTTAAAACAGGTCGTTGTTCGTGTGACTGACATGACAAATTCATGCTCAAATCTCAATATTTTTGACACTCACCTTTTCCCAGATCTCGGAAAATGTGTTATGCGGGTGGCCGGATTAGCTTGGGCAGCTTTTGCTCTCGAGGCTACTACTCCGGAGCACATAGAAAGAAACGAATCCTTCTTCGAACAAGGTATTGATATTAGAATAATAAATACAGCGGCAGAAGTGATGAACTTCAGGACGTCGTTCCTACCCTCGCATCTGTTAGACTGGAACACGGCAACCGCCACCACAGTGCGAGGAGAATCCAACGTGACGACCAGTATGTGGCCAGAGCAAAAGCTCTACAGTCTTTTGGATGCCACTGTGTCGTACTGGCCCGAAGTGGGTAAATGGTTTGTGCCCTCCAAGGGGAAAATCCCCCGCTGGATGAGCATCATCTTGGTATTCTCGAGGAAACTCTGGATATGGGTGTGGGGAAGTGCTGCATCTGTTCTGCTAACACAACTTGCATTTAGAAATTTCAATCTGAAGTGGCCGGATGACAAAATCCTGGACGCTCCTGCCGTGTTTCTCATACTCTTGTGTGAAGGGGTTCCACGAAAACCGCAGCATTTAGCGTTGCGGCTTTGTTTCATTGCATGGGTTTACTCTTGTTTTGTCATTAATATGGCTTACCAGTCCGCTCTTATCAGTTTCCTCACAAATCCCGGCCGCCAAAAACCCATTAACAGCTTGGAAGAAATGCTAGACGAAAATTTCATCTTTGGGTTAGATGCAGATTGGAAAGATTTCTTCGATGGTACCGACGATGCCCGTTACCAAATGATGGTGGAGAGATCGGTGGCGTGTACGAACGTGTCTGTGTGTGTAGAAAGATTAATTAAAGATAGTAACATGGCCATGCCACTGGAGGGGAGCTACATAGACTACTACCTCGCAGAACATCACAAGCATTATAAACATGTCATCGAGGAATTGCAAGATGTAATAATTGTTTATCATGTGGTGATTTATCTGCAGAAGAATAGTCCCCTTTTGGAAGGATTTAATTTTATTATACAGGTGTGGCCTTCTTTTAATATTTATATTAATATGTAATTTGTAAATCAGAACATTTTATAGTATATAACTCAAACTTATTCAGTCATCATTTTCAAGTAGCACTCTTCGCTAGTTCACATATTTTAGGTAAGTATTGTTAATTGTCGTTAAAATGACAATACTTTCGGAAGATTAAAATTATAATTTCACTTGTTCGAAAGACATTCAACACTATAAGTTATATAAAGGTTTTTTAGAGATAGTACACTACTCTCAAAATTGGAATCTCACTGAACCATTGATGTAAAAGGTGTTTCTTTTGAACATGCGCTAAATATTATTCTGAAAAACCTATTTTCTGATAGTTTAGCGAATACTCTCTTCTGCTAGATTGTCAAGTAATTCGCTTTCGATGGAGGTGTCTGCATTGCTTAGTTTTGTGTGCAGTATTTTGGACCTCTCTCTGAACATCTATTCATTTCAATTTCCTGGTTTCATGACTCGAAGTGCATCAACACACCCACATGTACACCATGAAATTTGAGATAAGTTCTTTAGCACTTTTGCAGTTTAAAATAACTTTCTGTATACTACGCTTCGAGTTAATTTGAAAATATCTTTAAAAAGTTCACTTTTTTCCTTAAAAATAATTTTGTCAGTTGAAATTTTTGTTGGCCAACTTTGAATTCGCGTTTAAAGACCTAAAAAACATTCAGATACCAAACTTCAAAAGTCCACCTCATCTTTTCACTATTTGCCCATTTTAGTACCATTTGAGTGGACAACTTTAGGGATATCCTACAACGTTCCTTTTTGTGGGATATTTGCACTTGTGAGATCACATTGCACCACACATCCGTATGCTACGAGATGAGACATACAGATTCCACAGTTTTTACAGGATTTCTTCTGGGGTTAAACCTTTTAGTTAAAATATAGTTTAGTTAAAATATATTACAGAGGCACATTACAAATTCATATTAACCAGTTTTTCTATTCCATAACTCACGTGCAAAACCATCATCTACTTAAAATACAATTTCAAATATACCTGCGTCATCAATTAGAAAGGAAAATTGTAAAAAAGATTTTACAATTGCTTTTAAACCGATCATAATTAAACGTGCGTGTTTTTTTATTGTTTGGTGAAATAAATCTTTTGAAGTAATGAATTATCCTACACATCACGGGTTCATTTTTCCAAAAAGAAACACATCTTAAACAGGAAAACCATTATCAAACCTTGTGCGTAACATGCCTAAAAAATACGATAATACACGATGAGGAAAATGCATCATTTAATGTGTTGATACCCAGTATTCGTGATTTTAGACCCCACACATCCTGACTGTCCGCAGGGGTTGGTGGAGGGCGGCGTGCTGCGGAAGTGGTGGTGCGATCTGACGCAGGGGCAGGCAAGGGCGCAGGCGGGCGGCCTGCCGCAGGTGATGGCCCTGGGCCACCTGCAGGGCGCCTTCTGGCTGCTGCCGCTGGGGTGGGGCGTCGCCGCGGGCGCCTTCGCGGCCGAGGCCCTCGCCGCGCGGCGCTCCCGCAGCCACGCACCATGCTTTTATAGATAATATAATACATAATTCTATTCATTTTTATTTCTTTATTTATTTATTTTTATTTCTTTATTTATTTTTATTTATTTATTTTTATTTATTTTTATTTATTTATTTATTTTTATTTATTTTTATTTATTTATTTATTTTTATTATTTATTATTATTAATTGTTTATTATTATTATTAATTATTTATTATTATTTATTATGTATTATTTATTTATTATGTATTTATTTATTAATAGTAGTTTATGCAGTTAGTTTATAATATTATTGCACGAGTACATGTTTTGAGCGAGTTTTCAAATTTGTGCGAATACAATAAGCCAACATTATAAATTAGTTTCATACACCATTTTTGGGTATAAAGCATTATAAATTTTTAAGAGAATCAAACTTAATTTTGCGAAAAAACTTTTTTGTGTCGTCTCGGATATTTGACATCTGTGCGAGAAAACAGTCGTCGGCAGTTCCATTTACTGCTCCCTCCCCCCGATTCTCTTGCTACGATTGGCTGAATGTGTGATGACGCAATCATTCGTGCCGTAAAATTTAACACGTTATCATTTGTGCCGTAAAATGTCCGATTACGAACGATTTCTTGTAATAGAAAAAGTCGTTTATAATGTTGGAATACAAAAAATATTTTACTTTATGCTTTCGATGCTGGACCATAGCAGGAAAGTGAGGGCCAATTATATGATAAATGGATGGCGAGATCCGGCACCGACCTACCGTCGGCTACTGGGGTTTTCCCTAACCAGGACTCTCCCACCAGCGGGGCACCGCCCCAGCCGGAACAAGTTCTAAGCTCCCGACGGGTCTCCCGGAATATGTGGTAGTGTCCTGCATGTTAGTGTTAGTGTAAGTGTGTGTGTGTGTATGTGTGTGTGTGTGTGTGTGTGAGGGGAGAGGGTAGGGCAAGGAAGAGGAAGGACAGATCGCGCGCGGTCCGTGGCCCGTTTGGTAGGATACTGCTCCGGCATTCGCCTGGTGTTGATCGGAGAAACCACGGAAAGCTACCGATCAGAGCAGCCGGCCGCTAGGGTTCTCCTCCAGACAGCGACCGAATTCGACCTAGCTGAAAAGCTAGTGTCGAAAATTCTGCCGCCGTGGGGAGTGGGAACCTAGGACCTCCCGGTCAGAGGCGCTGCAGCGACATCAGTTGATGCACTGAGCTACTGCTACCGGTAGAGGTCTTTTACTGCAGTGCGTGTGACGGCAGCCCTTCTCCCGCTGGAACATGTGTGATCAGCGCCCGATCAGACGCGCTGCCATACGCGTCGATTTGCGGGGGTGTGCCCTCTCCCGGTATCTCCCACCAGGTCACAGACGGGAAGTGCGAAGTGCCGGCGCTAGGCAAGGGCAGACCAGTGCCCCGCAAGTCAAGGGGCTCGATGATGACGCTGATGGGGAAAAGTTAGTAAAAATTTGAAAATAAATTAGAAGTCAAGAAAATCATTAACGTAATTTTATGTCACCTTGCAGTAGTCTGATGTTTCATCATATTTTCAATTAATTTTTACCTGGAATATTTAATTACATTCGTTATAAGGTAGAACTTTATGAAATGAATCAAATGACGCTAATATTAAAATAGGTTCCACTGAAATTAATATTATTTCATGAAATTTTTTTAGTTGTGAAATTTTTTTAAGGTTAAATAACATTCAGTTTGCTCCGGCACAGTTTTTTGATACAACTTTCACATTTTTAATTTTTTCGGGTGGGGGTGGGGGGCTGGGATTCAACACTGCCCTGGGCCCAAAGTTGGCTAGCTCCGGCACTGGATATGCTCTAAGCCCTGGAGGTGCTTACCGGACCTAAGAGATTTGAGGAGTTGCGGCCGGGATCTGCGAATACTTGCAGTTCACGAAGATAAACGTTTTGAACACCATAGGTGCCGCCCATGATGGCAAAAAGTGTCGCTGCATCAAAGGATCAGTCAAGCTGTATTAAACGTTGAAGTGTAATTGGCATTGTAATGTTTTTAACGGGGTTTTATAATTTTGTGTGCGATTATGAGTATTTTCCGTGTGTTTTGTGTTATGAATATGAATAGAATCAGTAACCTCGTACGCGGGAGGTACAGCACGTATAACAGGAGAGAGCATATGTAAACGGCAACATATTGCACCAAAAATACAGGAAAAATTAATCCCAACAATAAATCATATAATCCCGATATCCAACATTTATACAATTTTCAGAATATTTATTGAAGACAACAATCACCTTGCTTGTCAAGGAGTCTGTGGTACTACAAAATGTTTGTGCCAACTAGCATATACGAAAAGAAGTGACTAGCGGACGTTTATTTCCAAAATCAGTTTTCGCAAAGGAAAATGTTTTGTATTAAATAGGTTCATTTATTATATCGGCAAAAACTACAATTCCACATCATTATTGTTCTTTTCTAAAATTTGATGTTTATTTTCTGACCTTCTTGTCCCGACGACTTCTGTCCAGTCAGTGAATATTAAATAAATATTGAGATGGCTTTCGGAACTATGTGTTAAAGATTGTTGGAATGGTGTTTTCCGATACTTCATAATTAGGAACAAAATTGAAATTCAACTTTTTCGGTAAAATCATCTGTTTTCATTAATATATCAAAATGTTGTGTAACATCAGAAATATTTCTAAGGAAAAACAGTGTGCTTTTAGTGTAACACAGAATGAAAAGAAATACAAAACAGCAATAACTCCTTTCCTTCAGTATGTTGTTTCATTGATAAATTAAAATAAAGGGCTGCTATTGTTTGACATTACGTGCCAACTTTATTTACATTTTTTCTAAATCATCTTTGTTCTGTGACCTTACAAATCGAATTCTTCAGACCAAAAGCGTTTTACAAATATCCTAAGACGTCATACCTGATGCGCCAGCTGATCCCTCAATCCCGTCCTTCAAATGTAAACACCCCTGTGCCGGCGAACCAGTACCCGACCACTTTTAATCTCTCCAGAAATGAGAGCGGTTTTTGTACTCACTGATGCCAAACCAAATTGGGGACGGTGTGGTTAACAATTAACACGTAGAAATGATTCGTATTCATTTCACAAACGTTGACTACCTCGTCATGAGCCGCTTTACCCACTGTTGTTTTTGACATTCCTCCAACTACAGAATGTTTGCATGGTTTCAGTACATTTATTTAGCTAGAATTCAAAAACATTACCTTTTATAACTTCTTTTTTAACAAATACAGGCTGAACCCGAGCAATTAAATAGCACAAAAGAAAGAGCATTATCGACAAGCTAAGAGGAGTCAAAAATTAATGCCTCAGATCAACACTAAATGCACCATGGTTCATCCCCAATCAACAAATCCGTCGAGAATTAGTTGTATCAGAATTCAAGGAGCGGTAAAAAATCTGACAACAATTTCGTCAACAACTCACCAAACTCTATCCTGCACTACATTGTTTGCCTTAGATAGAAACAATAACAAACCCCGCAGTAAATCAAGATTCCCAAAAGACTGATTAAAACCTCCTTAACTTCGAGACCTCTCTCCCTCTCTCTGTCTCTCTGCCTCTCTCTGTCTCTTTCTCTCCCTTTCTCTCTCCTGCCTGTCTGTCTGTCTGTCTCTCTGTCTGTCTGTCTGTCTGTCTGTGTCTCTGTCTGTCTCTCTGTCTGTGTCTCTGTCTGTCTATCTGTCTGTCTGTCTCTCTTTTGTCTGTCTGTCTGTCTCTCTCTGTCTGTCGTCTGTCTCTCTCTCTGTCTGTCGTCTGTCTCTCTCTCTGTCTGTCGTCTGTCTGTCTGTCTGTCTCTCTCTGTCTGTCTCTCTGTCTCTCTGTCTGTCTCTCTGTCTCTCTGTCTGTCTGTCTGTCTGTCTCTCTCTGTCTGTCTGTCTCTCTCTGTCTGTCTGTCTCTCTCTGTATGTCTGTCTCTCTCTCTCTCTGTCTGTCTGTCTCTCTCTCTCTTTCTCTGTCTCTTTCCCTCTCTTTCTCTCTCTCTCTTTCTTTCTCTTTCTTTCTATTTTTCTCTCTCTCCCTCTCTCTCGCACCCATTGATCCCCACCTACCTTAATTAAATTTATACTGGTCAAAACCTAACATTCAGAGAAGAAAATCAATCTACACTTGTGTATGGCCATATCCTAAAAGCTCTGAATTATAATGTACCTTAAGATCCTCGAAAAACAAGTGTCGAACAAAGAAGCAATACATTTTTTTTAAATATCTTACCTGAAAGACCCTACTTGAATTAAGGGTGAAGAATATCACTGCTCTACATATGTTTATTGATAGTCACCTCTCCCTTTTTAAACACTTATCGATTTACTGTTCATCGCAAGTATTTCTCCAACTTATTCAAAGTTTGGGAAATTTCTCCAAATTATTCATATTATCAGTTGTGAAACATAGTTCCCCGAATTTCGAAGACTAACTCTCTATGGTTCCATGAATTATTTAAAGCCTCATTATCTTTGTATTTTCTAGTCTAAAATTGCAAGAGGTCGAAGAGAACGCCTAAGTAGTAAGTACACAAAATGTGGCTTGCATTTGCAATAGCATAGACGTCGTCGTGCGCAACCGCATTTCGAGAACGAGCTCTCAGCCATATCCTCTGAACAAACAATCCAGTTTGGTTATTCAATATAAGACCTTCACTCTTATATTGAATAATTATATCATTATTCCGAGAGAAATCCAAGACCCGCTGAACTATTTGCCTTTCCTGGTTAGATCTCGCGTGTTTTTAGAGTCGTGTAATATTCACGGATAGGCCAAAGATTGCGGTCGAGGTCAATGTTTACAAAACGATTTCGGGAGAATGTAGTAAGGAGTTGATTGCAGACGCTTTTTTCAATAGGCAGAGAAAACGCCGTGTTTCCGATAAAGCGAGTAGAGTACTCCACATATTTGAAAAATATAGAGGCCGTTCCCAGTGATTAGGACATTAAACTTGTCGTTTGAGGGTAGTGACACATCACAGGAAAGGGAAATAGTCCGTGTTATTGAGTCAACCCATTAGATCCGAGTTATCGTGATGCCTATCTCACAAGCGTGTTGAAAAACAAAACATTTTTCTTCGACCGCAACTTCACACGGACCCTCCAGGTAAGTCACGAGCGTAAAAGCTCCGAGCTTTTCCGGCGCGCACGGCAACACTGAACTCTGCAGGTTTGTTTTAAAGCGATGCGACAATGACGCATCGACTGCTGCCGCGACGATAACCTCCATCTCGAACAACGAGGGCTCTTCGACGTCTCTGCGCCCTTACTGGTGTGATTAAAGAGTAAATTTCTACAACCATACACTCCGAATTTTTTATACATTTTTGCTACAAAACAATGCAAAAATATTTCTTTGTAGCACCATATTCCACACTTTTTTCATTGTCCAGTGCTGGATAGAATTTACAAACACGGAAATGTTAAAAATTGTATAAATCGACATTTGATAAAAAATGGAAGTGACAGATGGAAAGTATCTTTACGAATATGATATCGTATTGGCTGAAGTGGAAAAATTTGACTCCTATGAAAACAGTTTTCAAATCTAGGACATTAGAGTCTTCATTTTCGTAAGAAAAATTGTCTCCATTTTCTTAAAATCTAACTTTGTTGGTTAGGAAAGTTGCAAACACGTAAGCAGTGCACATCGTGTAATAGCTCTTTTTGAGATTTTGAATTTCATTAATCATGTGTTTCATATTCTCCGATTTACTTCGAGTTCAATCTGTGTCATTACGGTTTCATTACTGAGAGAACATAATTGTGATTGTTTCGCACCTGTATTTAACTTCAGATTCTGGGACAGTCGGGTGTTGGTACTTGTTAATTTACTAATTGACCTTGTTAGAAAAGAGAAGTAAAATGTTATATTAAAATAGATAGTATCTTAATATATAGTGAATTTTCACAATAAGTGCGCAATGTTACATTAATGAAGAGTTTAAAGAGTTTTAATGATCGTAATTTATGCAGTATTTAATAGCGTTTAATGTTACCAATAATTACTTTCAAAGAAATCCTGACTTTCTCAACAACAATCATTCAATTATATTAGACAACTGAACCATAAACATTTCACAAAAAGCCACAAACAACTTTAAGAATATAATCCACGAGAATTTAATATTCAGGAAGTCCTGTTCTTCGGTTTCGCTCAGTTGTTGGCAACATGCTGCCGCCGCTGCGTGTCCGACGCCGAGCAAACACGTGATGGAGTTCGTCTCATTAGACGATGAATGTTTAATTCCCTGACGCTGAGTTGCGCGGCGCTGCAAAGCAGGTTCACCTCTCAGAGACGCAGGCAAAGCTGCCTCCTTTCCCCTTAACGCCCCTTCTATCCTCTTCAGCAGAGCTTGACTTTGCAAAGACGATATCTCGAGTGAACGTCTTCAAGGGCAAACTTTATTAGCTTTTGGCTCAGTAGAACACGTGGAATGCATCGCGGTTCTCGAAAGTTGGAGAGATTTAGACCATTGAAGAATATCTATTTTTAAAGATTTTTTTTATATTCTGGTATAATCGCCAACATACTAACTGCAAAATTTCTAGAACAAAGTGGTACAAGATGTGATTAGCTTTTTTCTTTATTGCATATTGTCTACCCAGGAAGTAATGTGAAAAGATTTTCATGCAGTAGTGGAAAGTGGTGATTTTTTTTATAGATAAACTCGTACTTTGAGGTCCTGATACCGAAAACATTGATAAATATTGTTCATGTATGTAATAAATTACTTCCTCTTAAACATTGTGTAAGTAGAATCAACGTTTTATCGGTCCTAGTTATCAAAAAATTGTTTTACGCAAATCTGTCTGTCTTTACGTTCTTCAGTCGGTGTTTGTAACCAGAGAATAACCCGTTCAAATAATTTTGCTCCAAACTGATATTCCTCGAACAATCTGCCCGAACTCCAGACCCTGTTAATTTTAAACGGAATTTTTGTATTTTCAGAGATACTTTACATACAATTTTGACATTTTAAAAATTTTCTAAATAACTTGACAAATTTCTGAATTAATTTTCCTTATATGGAGAAAAGGGGGCTTTAAATTGACGTAGGTCTCTATTTAATGCAACTGTATGAATTTCGAAAATTTCAGAAGTTTTCGTTTTTTCAGCGTCTTCCTTCAACTACCATATTAAAGATATAGATTTTCTTTACTCAAATCAGTTCTCGACAAACAGATCTTTAAATAAGGTCATGCAAAATTTTTCGAAAATTTGAGTAGATTCCGCGGCATTTTGACACAAGTATAGCAAATTTAGAAAAAAAATTCTAAAAAAACGGCTTAATTTCTTTTAATTCTTTTTCTCGGATAGTGTGTAGTATGCGTATGAAAATGGTACGCTTCTAATTTTCATGAATTCTCTGTATTTTTGAAAATTGCCAAAATTAACATTGCATAACTGAGAATTGGATGAGAGATTTTTTCCGTTAAATAAATTTATAAGTTTTAATAACGGATTTTATTTAGTTGACGTAATTTTTTTAAATTAGAAATAGTTTTGGTGTAATGTTTATTTGACTTAAAAGCAATTTATAAATCTCTCCCAAACAACGACTCCAATTCTTTTTCTCGGATAGAGCAAAGAATGCAAAAAAATGGTCTCATTTCGATTAACTTTCTGAAGTTTTGAAAATTGCAAAAGTTACAATTAAAGCGAGAACGTACGAGTATGTGCTGGGTGTTACCACTTGTTTGGTATTTTTTTTATAGAAAAATGTTTCCTTCAAGTCACCATCCTCCACTCTGTTAACAGGTCTCCACTCTCCTTCTTTGCACACCAACTGCAGTGCACCAGGAAAGTCTTTCCGCAGTGTCACCATGCTGATGAGAGTGTTAGCAACAGAAATTATGTTGGTATTACGAGAACCTGGCAGCAGTCAGACCGTCCCAAGGGGTGAGGGGCAGAAAGGGGCGAGGTGACAGCACGCACGCGACACTAGCGCCGCGCACGGCGGCAAAGCTAAGGCCGGAAGCGGAAGCGATGGCAGGAGGGTCGGATGGGTGCGGAGATACTTTCCTGGCGCGGTGTACGACATCCCTCCTAATCTGCATCTATACGCTCATCTCCCCTTCCTACGCACCCCGACCCGTGAGTCGGCTGGCTGCTAATCGTGGTGCTCAACTCCCGAAGCGAAGCGAAAAATTAGCATTCGATACTCTTCCGGCAGAAGCTGTGCCCGTTAATTGCACTCGCGCAGATCGCTCGAAAATTCATTAGAAGCCCTTCCCTGCTGAGGGCCGGCGGCCTCGCCCTCGCTCCGCCGCGCCGGCGCGAGGCAAGGCAGAGTAATATAACAGGCGCGGGGAGGTTGCGAGAGGAGTTCGCAGGTCGATCAACTACGGAGTTGGACTTCCACTCGTGCGCTTCGACCGTTAATTCCGGATTATACTCCATGCAAAATTTGTTACAGCTTAAATTAATTTACAAGAGAATCGCTTTTCCTAAATTGTATAGGTATGTGTTTCTAATCGAATGATTTCAATAATAAGATATACAACATAATTCGGTGTATCTAAGAATTTGTCAAACATAGATATTCTGAAATAGTTATGTATATGTACGGTAATGTGGGGCAATTAAATATTCAAAGTCAAGTGCAGAAGTACGTACAAAACCTGCTGAGATGAACTTGTACTAATTGGAGAGAGAAAACCTAAGAGGCAAAAGCGTTCATATAAATCAAATTGCATGGCTGAAGAAAAAATGTTGGTAAATAAATAGAACATACTCTTCTCTAAAACAGACAAACTAATGAGAAAACGTTGGCGCGGTACAACAAAACTTGTTCTCCTCTTAGTGTCACTATTTATTACTCAACAACTGTTCATATTTTTTTTAATGTGAATGACATCATTTAAAAATCTAAAATTGAGGAATAAATTGCATAGAGAGAGAAATATCTGGTTTTTAGTATTGGAGGTGTAGGACAGGTTGGAAAATAAATTTGAAGTTTGCATATCCAACATTTCATAGGTTTGAATGAAAACCAGAAAAATATCATGTTTATTAACCTTATCTTTTATTCCAGAAAATAATTGCTCTCATTTTCCAAATATCACAGGGGCTTCATGTAAAATGTCCCCCACAATTTAAATTTCTTAATGATCTCCGGAATGGCACAAGTGAATCTTCCTCTGTCGTATTTACCACGATTTAGTTCAAAACCTTCTAATCCGACAGTTATGCGTGCCACGTACTACTTACATACACATATCCCCGCAGGGGGGGATCACGATGGCGTAGGTTGTCATGATCTCTGGTGGAGTGTCGTAGACGACCACCCGGACCCTGAGTCTCGCGGCGCCGCTCACATCGTTAGCCTGAAGGTGCAGGCAGTGAGAAGGCGATGCTAAGCTCCTGGTGGCCGGGCAACCGCCACCCACCAGTTGGGCCTATGGCGCGTCGACCTTGGAGCAGGATTGGGCGAAGGATGCTTTTCGGAGTACTCTGGATCCCACTTAAATCCGGCGGGAAACCAGTAACCCCCGTCAGGTGGCTCCGGTACCGGCGTTACCCACGTCGTCAACTGGCGGTAAGCGTTGGGGAGACGGGATGGCTCCGAACCGCCTGGACCTTAGTTCAGGGTTTCCCCAGTTGGGCTCTCGGCTTCGTCGTGGCAGTGGCCCGATACTCTGGGCGAAGGGTCGGGAACTTGTTCCCGGCGCATGAGAGTGGCGCATTGTCGAGACTCGGCGAATTCTTTGGCGAATTCTATAGTAGTACTCTAACTAACGGTTCACGAACCACGCGAGACACCCACATCCCTTACGCACATGTGCATGTACACACATACATGTACCTACTTCAATGTCACACATCTCGAGAGACCAGAGAGCTCGCCCCGGTTGGGACGGTGCTTTGCGGACGGAGATACCTAGAATAGGGAAATCCACTGACGTGTATGTTGGTGCTGGATATTTCATTATAGAGATGGAGTAACATTGCCACCTCTCAGAATATAGCATGCACTTTATTCAAGGGACTAATGACCGTTGAAGTTGACGCGCCTAGCGACACAAAATAATCAATCTACCCCCCCACAGTTCACCGTAAATTTACGTTTTCCTGCATGTTTCTCAGAAAATTAAATATATATTCAGATAAATTTACTTCAGATCGTGTTTTGTTACGAATACTTTTTACTTTCTCGCCACTGCTTACGCAACTAAAAGAAAGTATTGTAAAAAATTCGGAAACGGAAAAATCGATTGACAGCAAAACGTCTGTCCGTCTGTGAACAACCACGGCCACCTTCAGTTTCATTTCACCTTTAGTTTCATTTCAAAATCCGTTTCTGATGAAGACTTTGAATGTGCCATTGTTTATTACAATCTCAGAAATCCCTATTATTCCGTCACTAAAAACACATGAGTAAAATGGCATACCACTTTTACGAAAGTCCTCACGTTTCCCCTTGTTCCACAATTTTTAATCTGAGTCTTTGTGTCATAGGGCCTCGAATTAAATCAAGGTTCCCCAAAGAGCATCTGAGACTGCCTTAACATCTAGTTTTCCCTTACGTACCTTATTCCATAGATATTACACTAAAGGAAAAAATAATCCTCCAACCTCAGACAACATACATTCGTAGGAAATAAAATATTTTCTCAAAGAATGATCACATCCATAAACTTCAATTTAAAAAATAATTTCTCATTTTCTCAAGAGAAATGTCGAAGGAACAGAAATAAACTAAAAAATTAATCTTCGAACTTTTAAGTTGTTCATCTTTTGTTTTATACATACCCGGGGGTATCAGAGGCAGCACATTTACAGGGGTTTGAGTCGATGGTATCTTATAAATTGTCCAAAACTACCATTTTTCGTTAATGTACCGGTTCATTAATTCTACCGAGGGTTATAATTCTTGAATTTCCTGCGTTCGTATTCCTTCTCTGCCAGAGAGAATCTCAAACGAGGCTATTCTACTACGAAAATTTTCCATGTAGACCGCAACTATAGTTTTGACAAGTATGAGTGTTTGACAACTGCTTTGCGATGATACTATCTGCGTTTTCTACTGTTATCGTCGGCATAATAAATGACCAAGGCCCTAAGTGCCGGCAATAATTAGTGAAACGTTGAATTCCCCTGAGCAAGAAAGTTTGGGCGATTTTGCTCACTTGAGCGGAACATTCGCTTGGGGCAACATTGACAAACACAGGACGAGCGATACAGTTCACTAATGCACACTTCGGATAATCGTCAAAGTTCAGGCAGAACGCCAAATTGAGGTGGTTGCTTTGAAACACTCTACTCTCCGCCTGCTTATCACTTCTTGATCAGCGCACGTAATCATGAGGCTTATTTTCGAGTTCGTGTTTCAGGAACTAATGAGAATCAGGAAAGAAAATGTCAGCAAACATTCTTACAATCATTTGTATAACAAACTATAAAGACTTTGCAAACTAGAATGTCAGATAAGAATAGCAACGTTGACATTAGAATACCTAGTTTTATTTTATTATTTTAAAGCTTACTCATTTGCAAACCGGCTCATTTAGAATAAATTATGAAAATAGAGGCGCTAGAATAGCGCGTACTTTCTCGTGATATTGTTACATTAACAATATAATATTATAATATGTAATATTATAATATGACAATTTCTGTCGTATATTTCAAAATTATAATTCAATATTATTATGTGTCACCATATACACAAGGCCTCCTGAGAATCTGCTACTGACATATTATAATATATTCTTCTCAACTTTATTATTTAAAATGTCTTACGTTATTCTGATGTATTAATATAGAACTGATACGGAATACCAATTGATAATAAATAAATCAATCAATTAATATCGGTGCCTCGATCTTCTTCAGTGAGGATAATATGCCTTTTCAAACAACCAGCTCACACACTGTTATTAGTATTACTTTCGTCGGCACGTTTCAAGATAATGATTGTATTCAACAGAATGCCGAAATCCAAGATTCATCGATGATAACTGTAGAAATTGTTCAACACCAAAATAACAAAATTATTTAATCTATAAATGATATCTCAAAAATTCCTAGCTTGTATTATCTTAACAACTATGGACATCCAAAAACTTCAGTAAGAAATGATTCATCATTCCCTCTGCCTCAAGATAAAACAAATAACGTATCTAATACTTCAACTCATATACCTCAACACAGTGATTTTACAGAGTTACTTCCAGTTAACGCGATCCCTCTCATCCCCCACGAGAAACTACTTCGTCGAATTGACAATCTAACATTTCTGTACCATCATCAACGCCTCAATACAAAAGTGAGTCAAGAACAAGAAAACTAGAAAGTTCTTCATTACTACAACAACTAGGTAAAATATCCATATTTTTTAATTACAACACGACTACAACTGAAATTTCACTACAAAATAAATATGGACTATTAGCACAACTACAAGACACTCATGAAGAAATTCCAACAGTTTCCATTCCAACAAAAAAAAAAATTAATTTTAAACAATTAAATTTTAATAATATAATATTTTGATTCAAACAACATTCAATATTACGCTTATCGTGACCCTAGAATTAAAACAATCGCAGTTTTATTCAGAAATATTCCTATTACTTACTCAAATGAAAGTATTGTCAATGAATTAGCAAAGCTTAACTATCCAGTTCAAAAAGTATACCGATTATTCAAAAAAAAAAAACCAATTAAAATTTTCAAATTAAAAAAAAAAATTTTATGTATAAACGTTCAAGCAAAAATATCAAATTACCAACCAATTCAATGTAAGAGATGCCAAAAATTCAATCATACACAAGCCAATTGTAGATTAAATCCCACGTTGTGTAAGATGTACTGAAAATCACTATTATTTGAACTGTCCTCTCATCAACCCCTCCTATTTGTTGTAATTGACTCGGAAACCACACAGCTAATTACAAAGGTTGACCATTATTTAAGAATTACATAAAATAAATCAAAGTAATAATTCAAATTCACATATTTAATAAACCAAAATTTTAATTATCTTTCTCCAAAATTTTCCAGACTTAGCAAACACACAAATCCTTCAACGTATCAATCCTATTCAAAATCTCCCTTCAAATGCAAATACTACTAAACCTACAACTTATAATCACAAATCACCTACATTCTCTTACTCTGATGTATTAAAACAAAACCCTTCTACTTCCAATTACGCAACTTTAATTTCGAACATTATTCAACAAATTATTTCTATACTTATCCCACAAATTCGGATTTTATTACAAAACCTTCTTCTGCCACTTTTAAATCGCCATTAGTAACAACAGAAATCTAAATATAACACTACTAAACTGGAACTCTAATGAACTAAAACGACAACAAAACATTTTTGATTACTTCTTATCTTACCATAGTATTGACATATCATGTATTTCTGAAACCCATCAAATCCCCAAAGAAAATATGTATTTAAAAGGTTATAAAAATTTATAGAAATGCTAGAATTTCTGATCATGCGTCTGGGGAAGTAGCAATAATACTTAAGAATTCTATATTTCATCACCAAACATTTTTTCCTATATCTGATATTTTAGAATGTATATCTTTAGCAATTAAAATAAATAATACCATTTACTCTTGATATTCTATTTATAAACCACCAAACAAACCCTTTCGTACTCAAATTTATAACATCATTTTACAATCTTCTAATCGAATTATTCTCACGGGAGACTTCAACAGCAAAAACACTTCTTGGGGTTGCAACTCAATAAATCCGGTTGTCTACAACAAATATATAATTCAAAATAATTTAGACATACATGCTCCCTTCAAACCAACCTTTTGCTCTAATCACAATATAATACCAGATAGTTTAGATATAATTACAAAAAACGTTAATTTACAATTATTTCCAACTCCACTTCCTGAATTAGATTCCGACCATCTCCCTATTAAAATATGTTTTAATCCTTCACTATTAAAAATTATTTTTCCCCTTCATAACATTTCAATAAATTGGAATGCATATCGTTCATATATAGAATCAAATTTTAACTTCCCAAAATACTTACACAATACACAACTTCGCAAAAATAGTTCTAGATGCATTTAAATATTCTAGTACATACATTAAACTATACATATATACTCGATCTCTCCCTATAAATATCTTAAATCTTAGTAAATCCAAACATAACCTAAGACGGTTCTCGCAACTAACTCGTCGCCCTGACATTAAAAGAAAAATCAACAAGTTATCACGCATTATCAAATCATGTATATATCAATATGAATTATACAAATTCAAAAATTCATCCTAACAGCAGATCACAATGGTCAACTATTTAAAAATTAACAAAATCTTATTCTCCTATGCCAATATTAAACAATGTTACTATATATGCCTATACTGATTTTCAAAAATCAAACTTAATTGCAAATGAATTAGAAAAATCTTTTACGCCAGACCCTATAATAGATCCAATTTTTAATAACGAAGTTGAATCTTTCATCTCTTCTCCACTTTCTTCAGTAACTTCAAAAATAAAATTTATTTATCCTGTAGAAGTTCAAATTAAAAAAAAAAATTTAATTTACAAATTTATCAAAACTAAAAAATTATTCAATTCAAAGTTTCGTATTCCTTATTTCCCACAATCATGGAAATTAGCCAACGTTATCCCTATATATAAACCAGGCAAGGACCCTCATTTTCTCTTAAACTACAGACCTATTAGTCTCTTATCTTCATTATCTAAAATGTTTGAAAAACATTACATCTCGTCTACTATCCTATATTAACTCATACAAGCTATTCCAAATTACCAATTTGGTTTCGTTCTCATTATTCGACTACTCACCAATTACTACGTGTTTCTGAATTAATAGCTCAAAACTTTCATAAAAAGGAACATACAATTGGAATTTTCCTTGATATTGCCCAACGTTTATAAAGTTTGGCATTCTGGATTATTATATAAATTCATTCAATAGGAATTCCCATATATTTATTCAAATAATAAAAAACTTTTTGCATAACGAATTTTTGTGTCAAAATTAATACACTTATTCTACTTCTCGTATCTTCAAGGAATTCCTCAAGGATCGACATTCTCTCCTTTACTTTTCAAAATATATGTCAGATATTCCACACCTTCCTTTTACTACCATTGCCCTGTATGCTGATGATACTGCACTTTTCCGTATCACAAAAATACACAAACTGCGCAAAACACTCTTCAAAAGAAGAAGAAGAAGAAGAAGAAGAAATCCATCTAAAACACAAACAAAAATTTTGACACTTTGCAAATCTACTAATCTCCCATGTTCCAAAATAAATAATATAAATATACCCTGGATAGAAAATCATATCCAATTGAATACTTAGGACTTTATTTAGACCGTCGATTAACTTGGAAAACACATATTCAAAATATTGCCAATAAAGCCTAACAAAAATATCAAAATAATACCCCTTGACTAATAAATTTTCAAAATTACAAGTTGATTGAGGTATATCAATATTCAAGGCCATAAGACCATCACTTACATACGTATGCCCAATTTGGTGTAATGTTTCTGCGTCAAACACAAAGAAAATACAAACTATTCAAAATAAATATTTACGGAGAATTTAAAGGCTGAATGGTTCATCTCCAACAAACAGATACATAAAGAATTACAAATAGAACTAATTAAAAAATTTATCATTAATCAACCTTCTAATTTCTTCAACACTTTAAACAAATTTCGCTTGTCAACATTTCTGGGAAAAAATTATCACATAAAAAGAATTCGTTCCCGCTTCCCTAAAGATTATTTCCAAATAGATACACACAAATTTTCCAAAAATTGTACATGACTATTTCAAAATATATCTTTCAGGAACACATTTTATTAAGGGAAAAATTATCTATCTTTAATATTTTATTTGTAGGAATACGCCCAATTTTTTTTTTTTTGCAATTTTCTAAAAATCAGTTTTTTCAACAAAAATGAGACATACACCACTCTCTTAAACAACCTTTACACTAAGTGTGAAAGTTTACGGGCTGGTAGGCCGTGGTCCAGTTGGCATTGAAGAGCCAAACGTTTCGTCCACGTCTGCGGTGGACATATTCAGACTGACGTCAGTCGCTAGCCAGCCGCCGACCCGGAGACTACCCCGACGACGCTGCCGCCACTGAAGATGTCCACCGCAGACGTGGACGAAACGTTTGGCTTTTCAATGCCAACTGGCCCACGGCCTACCAGCCCGGAAACTTTCACTCATATTGACTCCGGCCGTGAAAGCCTACGATACTATGTAACCTTTACACTATCCAACAACCAAATTTAACCAAAAACGATGGAGTCATTTTTTAAAAAATGTTATAGAAGCTTACCCCCTTCCCCCCAAAAATTAAAATATCGGTTTCAAAATTCAAGGGGCCGCGACATCAGTCAGATCAATTGGGGTATATCAATTTTGAAGAAAATCACTTGAACGGTTTATCCGCTACCTTTGTTCACAGACCGACGGACGGACGGACGGACAGACGTTTCGCCGTCAATCGATTTTTCGGTATTAAGGACGTACAAAGCACGGATTCTGGCTACTCTACTAGTTAGAGTTTTTTTCTAAATTTAGCATCTGGATTTATCTACTTTTTCGTTGCCACGGTCCTTTAATAAGTTTTTTTTCTGCAAAAAATTCCCTTACCCATTGCGCAGCATTACATAACATTCTCTCATTATCGGTAGTAGTGACCGAAGTATTTCTATAAACTCTGTTTCAAAAGAACAATGGCAATGAATGTCGTGTAGACCACGGATTTCCATAAATACTGAATACATAAATCAAGAATAATTCCAGTATATGGAGGTTTAAATAATACATATATGCACTAATATTTTTTACTCTATTTAACATATCCACCAATTTCGAAATGTGCTTTTAATCTGTTGGAGACGCATTAATTGAATTAAATACGATGTACACAAGAAAGTATCAATAGTAGCAAAAATCATTGCATACTTCTCCCTCCACAATTCAACTCAGGGTGAATCCCGTGTAGACAAACTCATCCAGGTAGGATTTATTATATTATAATTGATTCAGTAACTGAACACAAGGACAACAACTAACAACTACGCACTGGCGGATCCAGGGTGGGAGGTGGGTCATTAGGGCCATTCTCCCCCCCCCAATGCCTAGAGTTTCCGTTTACCTTCCTTTATTTAGCAAAATTGATGTAAATATTTGTTATGTTCGAATTATGTAATTATTTAAACAATAATATTGTATAGTTTCTCATATCTACAGTACATAAATAATATGCAAAATAGTAACAAATATGTTTATTATTTAACAAAAATCTACGATGCCCCCCTCCAATGATCGGCTGGAACCGCTCCTGCAACCACGGCATCTCAACACCTTGATCTTGTGTTCAATAATATTGGTCAATACATTGACAAATTACGAATTCATTGAAACCCTTAAATACTACTTAGTGTTCACCATTTTGATTTACACGGCATATATCAATTTCACAGTGATAATTTCGTTCTTCAGTTATTCTTATTACTCGATTGATTGAAAGTTTGTGAATGCAAGAAAAATCGCAAAACATTTTTCTCGTCCCTACACCCGCAGAAAATTATGAAAAAAAGGAAATTGCTGCGTGGCACACTGAAAAAAAGGTTATTGCTTGCATGGAAACACCACACCATTAGGGCAGCCCTTGTTTCTCCATTGTGATGGAAATAGTGTAAAAGTTGGATGAGTGTAATATGTAAAGATATTATAATTACTTTTGTATAATATTCTTGAATTAATTTTTCTTTCCTTCTAATAGGGAACCAAAAACTTGAGAAAATCTGAAAAAATGTCCTTTAGTCACCGATAATTAGTAGCTTCGGAGAGGGTAGACAAAACCGAATAGTTATCATCAGAATAAAGAGACTAGAAAATTATCTACTACTAGAAAGTATTGTGGTATTCTGTGTCTTCAATAGTTTCACTTTGTACTAAAAGTTTGCATTTTTGTTCCGTAATTAAATGTAAAAATATTTCTCTTTTGCATATCCTACTTCACTTAATTTGAAAATATTTCTAATCTCAAAATTTTGTGATTTATCAAACACTTTATTTATCTACTCCAACTAAATTATCAATGTACTGTTGTCTATGTATGTATATTTTGATTCTTAAAGTTTCACATTTAACAGTTTAGTATTTAGCATCGAAACTATTTTGTTTTCTTTACGGTCGTTAAAGAAAACATACTATATAAATATTGCAAATTCATTTTTTATTTACAATTTTTACATTTTATTCTTATCTTTTGGACGTAATTTTCCTTTTTGTTACCGTAATTATTAATTTAACTGCGTCTGTTATATGAAATCAGTTATTACAAATGTGAGAGGTGTCTTCTATACATTGCAATGCGTTCATAAGTGCGTACATGAATAAAACATCACAAATTTAATGTATCAACCCACGAGCTAATGATTGTGAAAAATATGCCCTGATTGAGCATTTTGGATTATTATCTGTATTCACCTTCGCTTGGAAATGGGCTCTTGATCTGCATACATTCATGGTGAATCGCTGGTGGGAAATGACTGGTTGGGAAAATTTGAATCTGGGAAGAGGGAGGGACACAACCGAAAAGTTAATCCGAACGCAACAGAATGGAAAACCAACTAGTACGAGTTCCATTCGTTGCAGCACCACTAGTTTTGATCTGGGTCAATGAATTTCATTTCGCAATTAGTGTTTGAAATTTCGTTATTAGCCCTTTAACGCGGAGTGGCGTTCTCTGCACGAACAATGGTTTCCGTCTGCGCAAGTGAAATGACGTGTCTGCTACGCTCGGGTCACGCTTTTTGTTATTCTGTCTTAGTCAAATTAATACATGAGTAAAATCTGCTTTCACACATTTCTATTCTCCAATTTAAACACAGTGACACTTCAAAGTCACGATCTGGACAGAGAGACAATATTATCCAATTGAGAGCTTCGTTTCTTACGACTTAATTTTTTTATATTGGAGTTCCCAACTGGATAATCATGTCCTCCTCTCCTTTCACCTCGTGACCAGGAAGTGCTACTATGTTTGAATCGGAGTATACATAATGAAAAAGGCTTTACTTTCGTATGCGTAATCGTTATGACAATTGATTTATTGACAGTCCTATAAAAATAATAATATTTATATAATAATATAAATAATAATAATAATAATAATAATAATAATAATAATAATAATAATAATATATAAATCAAAATGTTCTACTCAGCTTGAAAATGTTGACCTGTAAAGACAAGGATTTGGCCCTAAAACCGCACGTCATTGTGAATGTTGGAAGCAAAGATGTATTGTTAAATATTAGATTGTAGTTCATTTGTCAAAGGGTATTTTAAGTGTTTGTTTTTGTTGATCTATGCATATAAGTTTTGATGTCATAAGCGAGGTAGAATTCGCTTAATATTATTGTCAACAAGATCAAGGAATAAACAAAGGCGGTATACTTATACGGTTTTATGATTGAGATTCAATTGAGTTGTTGTTGTTCTTGTTGTTGTTGTTGTTATTATTATTATTATTATTATTATTAGATAGCAAGTTTCTAACGATATGGTATATATATATATATATATATATATATATATATATATATATATATATATATATTGTAATGGGACAGTCGCCCATGCATGGTAGCGACGAAATCAAAGCAATATAAAATGATATTTTCAAACGTCTGTGGAAACGCGTAGCGGAGGCTCGCCACAAAACCGGGCAGAAATTGGTACAATGTACCGTTACTTGGCGTCGCCGGAACGGGCATACGGGGCTCTCCATTGTCTCGAGGCTTGGTGAAGGGGCGCGCCAGTGACGTCAATGGGACTTCCACCCTCCGCGCAGAGCGTTGGCGAGTTCGGGGAATTCGTGACGTGGGGTAAATTCCGGTGACGACGCGAATTCAAAACTCTAGCCTGCAACGTCGGTGCCACCACCATTGGTCACTCCGTGTCACGTGATGTGACAGACCAATGAGCGCGAACGTCGCGCGGACGCGGTCATGTGACCTCGCGGAGCGAGAGAGCTCCGGAGGAGAAGCGTGCGTTCTTCTATCTCCCGCCGCGTTAGCAGGCAGACGCTTTCTATCTCCAACCGCGAGAGAGGGCAGACGCTTCTATCTCCAACAGCGACAGCGGGCAGACGCTTCTATCTCCAGCCGCGATGGCGGGCAGACGCTTCTGGTTCCAGCAGCGATCGCGGGCAGACGCTCTTCTAGACGAGCAACGCCGAGACGAGCAACGACGAGTACGCCGAGAGAATTGCTTCGGGCCAAGTTTACGGGCCACGCATCGCCGGGCCTTCCGCTCAGTCACGGACGGGCGACGAACGAAAGACGGGCAACGGCCGTGACCAGACCGGGTCGCCGCTAGCACCGTCGCCGCTGCCCAGGACGCCCGGCGTTCAGCCAAGCGCTGCACCCCGCGCCGCCGCCCGCATCGTCGCCGTCGCCTAGGCCGCCCAGCCATTCATCCAGGCCCGCAACCCGCGCCGGTCGGTGAACAGGCCGAACCGCCGCTATCTCCAGCGCCGGCACCCCGCGCCGCCGCCCGCATCGTCGCCGTCGCCTAGGCCGCCCAGCCATTCATCCAGGCGCCCGCAACCCCGCGCCGGTCGGTGACCAGGCCGAACCGCCGCTATCTCCAGCGCCGGCACCCCGCGCCGCCGCCCGCATCGTCGCCGTCGCCTAGGCCGCCCAGCCATTCATCCAGGCGCCCGAAACCTCGCGCCGGTCGGTGAACAGGCCGAACCGCCGCTATCTCCAGCGCCACCCTGCGCCGCCGCATCGGGTAGATGGCCGGCGCCACCGAGGCGCCGCCTGAGCTGCCGGCATCTACCTCGACTTCCCGCGCCGCACTGGACTGTAAGCGAGGCGAGAGAGGGGCCTGATGTACAATAGCTGTAAGTTAGGTTAAGTTTCTTTTTGTTTGTTTGTTATTTGTATCTGGCCTCACTACAGGAAGCTCACTAGTATTAAATGTAAGTTCATGAAAGAGCTATCTTTTCTTTATACAAGACGGATGCCAATGCCCACGCCACGCATGTTCCCGTTCAGCCTTTCAGGGTCTTCTGCGGGTGTAGCCGGGCAAGCTTCATCTTTCAACAGTGCCAGGAGAAGGTAGGTCGAGGTCACCCTGAGAGCATCCCCGCGTAGGGGCTGTTACAATATATATTGAAACGCACCGCGTTTCTGAACATAGACGCGGATGCCAGCATGGTTTGGGCAGCGCGGTGGAGACGGCCGTCCGGACGGGCTCGGCCTAGCGGGAGGGTGTCCCGCGGTGGGCGAGACGAGGCGAGCGCGAAGTACGAGACTTCGACAGTTGAGGAGTGGATCGTGGGAACGACGGCAGTCGGGAGGAAGCAGTCGGAAGGAGAGTCGGTGCGGAAGAGGTAACGGACGGTAGTGCGGAAAAGCTAATGATGGCGGCGATGAAATATAGTTGCTAGGAATCCGATGACATCGAGCAGAAATCGAAGCGTAGGACAATGATAAACAGCGAGAACTATTAAGTGATTTCGAGTTAAGTGATATACAGTAAAGATTAAACGGCGTGAGGCGACGAAAGTGATGAGTGTATAGACACGTGTGCGACAAAGGCAGCGTGAGTGAAACGAACATAGCGATACAGCATCGGCGGGCTAAAAAGAATTGGAAACGGGGACGGCTGCTGATCTGGCGGCGAGTGGACATCGCCGTGCCCGGCGAAGCACGACTACTGCGTGGGATTTGCATCGGCGGCGGGGGCAAGCGCCGTGGCCACGTGGCGGGCGAGACGGCCCCGGCTCGACACATCGCGCCGGCGCATTCGGAGGTGGTGAGCTCGAAGGAATTCCAGACGCAGCAAAACCAGTAAGACTGTTACTAGAAGGAACTCATTATTAGGCGGTAAAAGAATCTAGTGATTTGGAAAACGGGGTAGACGATTGTAAGAGGGGCTATTAGCTGTGGGAATTTGCCATGTAATGATAAACAATCTAATTTGATGTGGAGAATAGAAAGGGCGTTTTGGAAGGGTACACATTGTCTGTAAATAGATTAAGTATTGAAATAACGGGGTGATTGTAAATCAATGCATGCAAAGGGAGCTCCCAATTACAGTATGAAGTGTAAAGTTAAAGCAGAAAGAAAGTGTTCATTAGCAATATTCACGTAGTTAGTAAGAAAATTGTTCATGTTTATCAGTATCATGAGAAGGTTATCAATGCTAACCATTATTTTGTTTACCTTCTACACATCCAATGGAACGATGTTTTTGTAATATCTATTATCTTTCCTGGGAATAAATCATTCTGTGTTTTTACATTAAAAGTAATTGTTTCATTGTTGGTGCATGCACTCAGAGCCCATTCGCAAGAAAGAATACCTGATCCCTTTTACAAATTTACTGTAGAACAGGACCGAATCGCCGGTCCGTCACAATATATATATATATATATATATATATATATATATATATATATATAATAATGTGACGTCATGGGATTAAACAACCCCATAACGCCACCATCAGCTACGAAAAGAAGCCCACGAACAGAGAGGAGTAGAGTACGCGGACCCATGGCTTGTAAACGCACCATCTACCCACAGCTTTTCGAACTCTGACGCCCGAACTAGCGAATGTTTTTTCTGGGAGGTCACGAAAAGAGAATATTCACCCCTCCAAAAATGTCCCCAGGCGCGAGTGCCATAAGTATCGCGACGCGCCTCGGAGGAGCTCTTTTTGATTGCAGCAGTGACGGCGACTAGACTGAGTTCTGAAGGCGTTTGTAACTTGATAGCATGGGAGGTTATTTTAACTTGGTAGTTAAAAGTTAGCTTGAGAAGCGTATCTTCTAAAATGAGGTAATTAAGAAGTGGAGTGCACAAACATTCTTCGCATTCACAATATTAGGGAGAGCAAGTGAAGTGACTGATTGACTCCGAAATAATTTCAAATTTGTAAAATTCGCGTAGAAGGACATTAACTAAATCCAGCATCTCATATTGCTGGTGGTATAAGTGTGGTGGTATAAGTGGTATAAGCTGGTAGGCCGAGCATTTAAAGTATAAATTCAGCAACATTAATTATTCGAGGCTGGAAGCGCGAACAAACTTGTACGAGGCGCGGCAGAAGAAGAAGGACGACCCCAGGAAGAGAAAAGCGTAGGCGAGAAAAATTTCAACTGGAACGAGAATCGTACGAGTCCGGAAAAAGGCAGAAGGGTGTGGAAATTGGAGGCGTGGCGAAGTCCAGAGCTCGAGGGAAGGAAACTGGTAACATCGTGGGACAGCGAGCGAAGACGGGTTGCAACGCGAGGCTGCGAGCGGCAGAAAATCCACAAGGTCACCTACAGGCGAGCGATGCGGAGCTGTTGAGGTAAAAGAACTGGCAACTTTTATGCGGCGATCAGTTGGGGAAAGAGAATAGCAGTAAATACACAACAATTCGTGTTAAAAGTGGGTGAAAGGTCAGAATAGGTGGGAGAAGTATTCCGAACGATGTGATTGGGAGTTTCAAGTTCATTTACTGCACGTGTTATTAAATTCATCCAAAGAGGCCATACCTTGTACAATTTTACTTAAATAATTCATGATTTTCATATGTTGTACAGTGATGTTATCTGGAAAAGTCATAGTTTATTGTATTGTGTTCAAAGTAATTGCTTTCTGTGATACGTAAAGGGGTCAAATTTAAGTAACGTGTATGTTACGTTTTATTTTTTTTTCTCCCTTTAAAGTTCACAATGTTATAGTGAGTGCGAAGCCCAAGGCTAGCACCTGTGAACGGGATACCTTAGAACAAGTGAAAAACTCATTTTAAAAGCCGTGCACGGAAAAACTAGAGAGTAGAAAGAGTAAAATAATGAGGTAGATAAAAATTAAGAAAGAGGAATGAGCAAATTTTGAATTGTAATTGGTGAAAGTGTCTTCAGGCAGTCGAGGTGACGCCAATTTTTTGTTTTGCCTTGTTTTCTGTTGTTTTTTTTTCAGTGACCAAGTATTTAAAGTGCATATTCCTATTATATAATTGTGCCACTGTAATTTTTCATTGAATATATGTTCATTTTATTCGTATCTTATCTGCTTCGTTGTGTCAAGGGTTCAGACCTTTCTCACACCCAAAAGTTCCTGAGAATTTTAAGCTCGCTTCACGAGCTTTCATACTATCACGCTCTCCTCACGTGCTGGAAGGGAGTTGGAGGGCGTGTTAGTATGTGTATGTATATATATATATATATATATATATATATATATATATATATGCACACACACACACATCTTCCTGAAGTAATGGTAATATTATTTAATATTATTCTCAATTTCCTGTATAGGACCGATTTTGAGAACTCATGATCTATATATGTATATTCGTTGGAATGGTATATCACAATCCGTATTGAGAAGGCAAGGATCTAGAAGTTATAAAAGTAATTTTATTTGTATTTGTAAAGAACGGGAGAAAAGGGTTGTGTGTATATATAGAAACCATGGCAATATATATTAAAGGTTTAGACCTAATTAAAAATCCCAATACAAAATTTAAAAAGTTTTTTCCTATTTCACTCCTGTTCAATCTATTATTGGCACAATGTGTAACAAAAAATGACTTACTCATTGACATATGATCCGGTCTCGGACGGAAATAAGAGCTGTTAGAGGAAGTGACATAGCAACCGCAAACACTTGCTCAGCCGTACCACAAATACGTCTGCGAAGTTCACTAACCCGGCAAGGAATCAGCTGTCGACAGCAAGAACCTGTTAAAGTTTTCGAAAAGCTGCCATCATGAAAGATCTTTCAGCAAGACGGCTGCCTGGTGCATTCCATTATGTTGCACATAAGACAAGTTTCATTAACAGACTCAGGACTTGGAAGGAAGATCATTACTCAATAAAATCTTCCAAACATTTAGAAGTGTTAATTAAAATAGCAGCAAGAATAATTATTTGTGAATCAACAGTAAAAAATACAGGTTATTGTAGTATTGTAAAAAAAAGTGAATTCCAAAAAGATTACTGTGTTTTGACAAACGTTCTGTCTGTTGATTTACGAATCAATGGTTTTTTCAAAAATGACTTGCTTAAGGGCGGGAATAGATTTTAAATAAATAAATAAATAAATAAATAAATAAATAAATAAATAAATAAATAAATAAATAAATAAATAAATTAAATAAATAAATAAATAAATAAATAAATAAATAAATAAATAAATAAATAAATAAATAAATAAATAAATAAATAAATAAATAAATAAATAAATAAATAAATAAATAAATAAATAAATAAATAAATAAATAAATAAATAAATAAATAAATAAATAAATAAATAAATAAATAAATAAATAAATAAATAAATAAATAAATAAATAAATAAATGTCTTTATTGGTGGCGAGGCTCAGGCCATTTAGCCTGCTCTTCCGCCTGACCACATTTAGAATTTATATTACAATAGTACATAATAAAGGGAGTCATTCAATGAAAAATACACACGCAATTTGGATGAAGATATACACATGGGTGACAGGAGTAAAAGCGAGGGAGAACGAGTTTGATAGGAAATCGTAAAAGAATCGGGATGAATGGAACGGTAGAGAGAAATAAAAGGGAAAAAAGAAAAGGAGAAAAAGAATCAGTGAAATGTTAATAAGTTCTGTTAATTGGTTCATTGGGGTTTTGAGGAAGCTAAAATTGCGTACGTATTCTTGAATTACCCCTAAAGAAACTAGAAAGGGAGGGAATCTCGTCAGCATACAAGCGAAGACATATCAAGTCAAAAGTTCAAGCCCTGAGAGAAACTGAAAACATTGATAATGATAAATGATTTTGCGTATATTTCCTAATATTAATAATAATTATTATTATTATATGATATAGTGTCGTAAAACTATTTGGTTTTTAAATAAAGTTAAAAAAATTAATTAATTAAAAATGTGGATATAATCAATTTCTTTTTAGGAAAAGTTAAGTTAAAATATTCCACAAACTAACAAATTGGAAAATTTTAAGAACTTAGGAAAGTTTTTCCGTTTGGAGTATTCCCAAGACCCGAAACCCGACCCAACATCTCTCACCCGTAAGCCAACGATTTATTCTACCTTTATTTTATAGATTATACCTTATAGATTTTCAGAAAATGTCGATGTCTATTACTCTAACACTCAACGTAGAAATCATATTCATCAGGTGACAGTATCAACAACTCATTACAAAAATTCCCATACAATACATGTACATTATTTTATAACACTTTGCCAGATGACATTAAAAGATTAAATTCGATAGAAACGTTTTAATCCAAAGTGAAATCGTATCTGCTACATAACCGTTTGTATACAATTAGAAGGTAAGCTCACCTTTTCAATAATTCTAATATAAACTGTTTAAACATTGGTGAAACAAGTTTTTCCAATCACATTTTGGCGCGAATATCAAATTTGTAAACTAAAAAAATGGGTTTTAATTGTTTTTACATCGTTCGCATTGTTTAAAAATATGAAAAAAATGGTATAGAGAGTTATGAGACCCATTTTAGAGGGAGAAATTGAGACAGTACTCCGTTATCAAGTCGAAAATCAATTTCAAAAATTTATTTATTTTTTCTATATAAATTTGTCATCAAAATTCATGGACAAATATACCTTTAAATTGAAATGTTTCCCCGTCTCTGCATTTTTTCAGCCTGATACACGCAATAGATGCTGAGAAAAAATAAAACGTGCACAACACGTTTCTCGTTATATCCCTGCAACAGATTTCCCTGGGAGACTGATTTTTTGTGAATCTACGTCATTTTGTATTCTCGTTCATATGAGCATCGCAATTATCGATTTGGTTGGGGGCACTTTTCACGGCCTTATTCGGCTATACCCTTTAGATCATTCCGTGAGTGATTTCATTCTATCCATTGACATTGTTTAATATCATGGCTGAAAACTCCATGACCCATATTATCCGCAAACATTCGATTAATAATTATAAAAAACGCATTTTATTTTATTTCGTATTTTGTGTGAAAAGTGTCTTGAGAAGAAGAATATACACAATATAATCCGGTAGATAGTGATCTTTATCATCGGATGTCATGAAATTCCAAATTCTAAAATTCATGAACTTATATGAAAGGAAAGACTCACAACCTAAAATTGAAAATGTATCTCAAAATGAAAAAAAATCAACTTACAAAAATAAACAAGTATTGATAATAATTTACAAAAACTAAATTTTCAAAATGGCCAAAAGTGATCTGAAGAAATCTAAAAAGAAGTTCATATAAACGTAATTCATTGCGTAAATTGTAACATTCGGAATTTTGTTAATATTTTGTAGCCTGCGATTTTTCATAATAAGAATTACAAATATTAGATAATTCCACTCGATTCCTGGATTTATCAAGAATTTCCAATTCTCGAGAGGTATTTTATATATTCTTATTTACATTACCAGAGTTTTTATTTATTCCGTTTGTGAGTACAGGTGCTTAAAATTAAATTTGCTGTAACGGAAATCGGTGATTTTTTAAAAGAAATGCTCGTTTCTGGATCCGTAATTCCAGAAAAGTGAACAATTCTCTAAAAGTAAATTATTGCAAGTAATAATAAACTTCCCCTAACAATTTGGTTCGTAAAAATTTACAGTGTGTGGCTCGTTGAACAACACCCCCTCTATAGAAGGCCTCGACACAATCCAATGACGTCATCACATTCAGACCGATTGCTGCATCGGCGTTTGCTAGCGTTGCATTGGTACAAGCATGTCAAAGCGCGCCCGCATCAGCTTCTTGACCGCCTGGGTAGCCTAGTGCTTTTCTCGGGCACGGGCAACTTCCCCTGACTCCGCGCTCTTTTCCCCTTAAAATCCAGAAAGGGGTGTACACACGCAAGCTGAAACGGCGCGCGGCGGAGAATGGTGGTTTCATACGAAAATTTTTGCTTGATTTGTTCTATCACATAACCGAGAATTTTATTAGATTTATATTCTTCACTACTTATTACTATTTGATGTTTATTTTCTCACTAAATTTTCCCTTACGTAAATATCATTTCTATGTGAAAGGAATATGTTTGAATCGCGAATTCTTTTCTTGTTTTCGTAATGTGCTGTGTTATTAAATCATTCAGTTATTTATTGTCAAAGAAAATGTCACTTAGTATTAAACATTTTTTTTTTCGTTTAGATAACTTAACATGCTCATTAATTCCATGAAAAATCGTTAAATATCTCTATGTTAATAGCATGCGTGCAATTAAAATTCCACCTGAATTAAAAACTCCAACTACCAATCAGAATTCAGAAAAGAAGCGAAATCGTGTAATTAAGAAACTATAATACACACGTAGCAAAGATATTTGCAGTCCGCCATGAAACGAACAAAAAATACATCACACATACCACAACTTCATATTAACAACGAATGAATAAAACTAAATTGGGCTAGATGACTTATGGAACATCATAAAATATTTAACGTGAATATATTAAATGTTTCACATGTACAACATTTAGTCCAAGTAAGTTTATTTGGTCTTAGGATTACGAATGTAAAATTGTAAATGTCAGTTGTGTTTTCTAGCTCTAAAAAGTATGCTACACCAAAACTGTGTCAGAAGTGACTAGTTTTCCCCCCAATATTTATATATGTATTCTCTCTCTTAACTGTCTTTACATTTCGTGGAAATTAATCTTTTCATGACTTTGTGAGCTTCTAATATTTTATTGGAATATGTTTAGAACCTTCATTCAGTATTTGCAAATATTTCGTAGAAACAAAAACAATGCAAGTCCAACTAAAATAGATAATTTTCAGAAGCAATACAGAAACAATAATAAGCTACGTCATGAAATGCATGCTGCGTGTGGAAAAGATATTTATGGATGTTTTAAAATGTTCATTATCCGGAAAATGTGGCGGCGATGGTGTTGGCGGTGGCATAAGATGGTGTAACGGTTAGCTCCTATCGTCGCTTGCTTTCTTGAACATACCTTTAATGCAATTATCCCCCTCTTTATACACTCATTTCGTTCATTACTATAATAAGCTATGAGAAACAATTGTCTTTCGTAATTACATTAAAACACGTTTGGGTTTCTATAAAATACCTCGCTCTACCTAACGGAATAAACTGAAAGTAAATACATTTTAGATGCATAGTTGTAAATCTTGAACAATTAACACATCAATTGACAAACACACACGTCAATTGAAAAATTTTAGAACTACATTACTTCTGATTTTAGATAAAACACTTAGGTTCACCGTTATTAAATCCAAACAAGACAGTGTTCTTAATTTATTGAGCAGAACAAATTACTTAAGGATTCTCCACAAATTACTTTGGAAATCTCAAACATCTTCAATAGAAGTGGCACTGTTGTAAGACAGAAAAACCCAAGTTCTTTTTCCATATTAATTATTAAATGATCAAATTAAAAATAATGGCATACACTACATATTATTAAATGAATATGCTTGTGATTCAGACTCCCAATTTATTAACCGTGATGAACAAGAACACCAAATGTTTCAGGAACACACTATTTTTGCAACGCCTTCAAATTAAAATAAATTATAAGAGTATTTTAGAGAATTAATAGTAAAATTAAATTTTTTAAAACCCTACAAGCTCTTGCAAGTCAAATTACTAAATATTAGAATAAAAGTTAAGTGAAATATTTATTAAATGTTAATGGAATGTTGAAGTATAATTATATCACCAAACTTGATGTGTTTTATGAACAATACATTCACACTTCACGCAGCGATTCCAGGTTCCAATTGAGAAAATTCCGTTCTGCCTCGCAGTCTTCTCAGTACAGTCATTCAGAAAACCAGTATGCTGGTTGCGTTGGAAATATTGTTCGTACTGCCCTATCTCGTAGCATTGGTGAAGACAATTTTGCTGTAACTATCTTGCAATTTACATAATCGAAATACTCCAGAACCTGAAAAATATCTTCAGGAGGAAATACAAACTCACAATCATAGGCAAATGCTATATATTTGAATTTCGTATTAACTGAAAACATCAAACATACTATAGACTTAAAATTAGTAATGATTTTTTAACGACAAAAATTTTAAACATTTGGACGGACCAAATGAACAAATTTTTAACAAAACGGTCGTATAGAATGATCATGTACATTATCATGTATGTTTTGTAGCTTATATTTTGTAGAAAACTATTTGGATGCGTCGATTTTCATTCCTTTTTACTTTCTCGTATACGTACGTATATATGGAGTAATATACGTAGTACAGAAAAAGTTATATAATGCGCGAAAACACGACGGATATTCGGCGGAAAAAATTCATTGTCGGGCCCTGACAACGAAAAAGTGCATTAATCCAGTTGCTAAATTAAGAGAAATCTCGAGGTGCTACAGAATGGCACAGACTTTCTCGTAGTAATGTTTTCTAATTTCCTTGGTGTGGACTGGTACTGTAAAGTCTTGTCCCTCCCTTTTGCCTGCTATCTATTGCGCCCCAAAGAACGTTTTTTGAAATTTTCTCAACTTTTCGGTTTCCAAATAGTAGAACCTAAATACTATTTTAATTATATTAAAGAACGCTATAATCAAATGAGCTTTAAAGAGTTTTAAAGAATATAATCAATTGAGAGGAACTCAGAACACAACGTGCACACTGCACATACTGACTGAAATATGAAAACTAGAGGTGCTACAGAATGGCACAGATTTTCTTGAAGTATAGTTTTCTAATTTCCTTGGTGTGGTCAGCTTTAAGGTTTTGCACCATTCTCTGGCCTGTGCGAGTGCACTCCGACATGTAAGTGTTACGTGCCTCCCGACACGTAAGTGTAAGTGTGTGTAAGTAAAGGGTGAGGATAGGACAAGGAAGGGGAAGGAAAGATCGCGTACGGTCCGTGGCCCGTTTGTTAGGGTACTGCTGTGGCATTATAATTAATAATGTATACTATAATAATAATTAAATATTGTGCACTAATATGCATTATAATAATGTTTTATAATTAATAATTTATACAATTATATTAATGTGTACTTATTTAAATTTGTAATTTGACTTTTATTATCTATATTAATTCCCCCGTCCACCGTCGCATTTCAATTTTTGCAATTTTATCTGCTATTTATATTTAAAATTTAAATGTATCTATTAATTGTAAATTAATTTGCTATCTTATTTTGTATTTTATTTGTAATTTATTATATTTTCATTTCTATACATTGTAGACCGACGTTGAAAGCAAAGCCGTCGAAAACCGACTATCTCAATAAAATACTATGTTGACGAAGATCTCTTTTACTTCTTTATATAATAATGTCAACAACACCAAATCAGAATTTCCACAAGTGTAGTATTTTGGTATTGGCTAAGAAATGTCTACTAATGAACTTAATATTTATTTAAGATTACATGAAAAAACAAAATAGGGATGTGTCCTCCTGGATCGCGGACATTTTGTAAATCCATGTCATTTTGGTATGTTTTCATCCCAACCACTCCAAACACAACCCTGAAATAAAATTTGTTTTTCACTTGTGTTTCAAAAACGGAGCAACAGAGCGAACATTTATAACTCACCAAATGATGAAAAGCAGTAATTATGCACATGGCAAATCCGCGAAGCGTGGCAACACTGTTTCAGCCGACTCGCATATGGCGAATGCAAAAAGTAGGCATTCTATTTAGGTCCAGGAAAGCCTCCGCGGCAAGAACATCGCAGTCAGCCTCCTCTCGCCATGTACACAGTTTTTTTTAACAATCCCAGAAGGGCTGCGGTTGAATTTAAAAGTGGGAGCCACGAAGCACATTATGGTCCTTTCTTCTTTTAGTATAGTACATACTCCTGGGTGAGTACGTTGACATGACTACGTTTATTAGATCAACCACTTCCAAATTCCTTTTGAATTTAAATAATCCTCCGTCACGTACCAAAAATTCCCAGATTACTGCCACGTTGCACGAGAAATTTGTTAATTGCAATAATAATAATAATAATAATAATAATAATAATAATAATATATCTTAAAAACGACGTACATTTTTTGTGATTATCTCGAAGAACAGCGTACAATAAATAGGTAATACTTCGCTCAACAAACCCGTAAAACAAAAAAAAGGGTTTCGGAGCTACTGATTCATCCCCATTACAGCATAATCTGATTTGCATTTGTTTGGTTCACTGAAGGCGGCATTACGCGAGAAGAAGTCTCAGGAAAACAAGGCTGTCAAAAAAATTGTGGGAAATGGGTTCAAACACCAAGACGAAACGTTCTTTGTAGCGGATATAAAAAAGCTAGTAACCTATTGAGACAAGTGCATAAATGTTGGTAAAAATTATATTGAAAAGTAGGAAAAGCCCTGTTGTGCCAAAATAAACCTTTATTTCCGTGATCGCTACGACAGCAGTGTCGTAGTGATCTCGGACCGTAGGGTCGCGGGTTCGAGCCCAGACTTGAGCATGGTTGTATTTGTGTTCGTCCTTTCACCCCTTATCATCACCATTTCGTTTCATCTTCACAATTACCATTACGTTAAATCCAATAGTGGTCGCTAATGACCTAGATGTTGATGCGACTTTAAATAACAAAAAGAGAAAGGGAAACCTTTATTTCTTCAGACTTCCAAACCACGAGTGAAATTTACTAAGACTATTTCACGAATGAAATTTCATAAATGTAATGTACTATTAATAATTAACATTGTTTTATTCAAATATTTTACATTGAACAGAAATATATACATAAGGGCAATTATAAACAACAAAATAAACATCAGACAAACTAAGAGCGAAATTACTTGAAAACACAGTTATTGAATACACAATCTTTAAAGTTTCAATTCGAAGGAAACGTACTTTGTTCGCTTGTTTTTAAGGAAGATGTTGAATTTGAAGCGCTAGTATGTCTTAATTTATTAATAATTGAAGAATGGTGTTCCTCATTCATTTGGAGATATGTCTTGAGTGACGATTACATAATCTCTATCTGTAGACAAAACAAGGAGCACAATTTATCACCTCCTAGGAGGTGATAATCAATAACTAATAAATATGCACGGTAAAGTCGTCTCTATTTGGTTGGTAGGTTCCCAGTTCTTGCACGGTATTGGCTGACATTTCATGAGTGGAATATTGATTGATTGATTCATTCATTTTTCGTGTTTCCGGGCGCGTCAATTGCTGTGGTCATTAGTCCCGTTAGTGTAGTGCATGTTTCTTCTCCGACGAGTGCGGTGATCTTCCCCCGCTGGATGGCGAGATCCGGCGCCAACCTACCATCGGTTAGTGGGGTTTCCCTCAACCAGGACTCTCCCACCAGCGGGACACCGCCCCAGCCGGGCAAGCTCTAAGCAACCGACCTCCCGGAAGATGTGGAAGTGTAGTGAATGTTAGTGTAAGTGTGTGTAAGAGGAGAGGATAGAACAAGGAAGAGGAAGGACAGATTGCGCGCGGTCCGTGGCCCGTTTGGTAAGGTACTGCTCCGGCATTCGCCTGGTGTTGATCGGAGAAACCAGGGAAAAATACCAATCAGAGCAGCCGGCCGCTAGAATTCTCCTCCAGACTGCGACTGAATTCGACCTAGCTGAAAAGCTAGTGCCGAAAATCCTGCCGCCGTCAGGACTGGAACCTAAGACCTCTCGGTCAGAGGCGCTGCAGTGACATCAGTTGATGCACTGAGCTACCGCTTCCGGTATGAGTATTTAATTATTGAATGCCCCTCGTAGTAGCAACTGCAACAAATACTAATCCGAATCGCTGTTCACATGATGGCGTGGCGGGTGTCGCCTTTCCGCCGAGGCGCCGCCCTATTCCCGGGGGCTTGTATCGCGGCATCCGCCGCGCCACTTGGCTTCCTGGTGGCGGCTGCGGCTGCGCCTGCGTGCGCGTCGTGCTTTTGTCAGTGATAGCGGCGCCGCGCCGCGCCGCGCCGGCGACAGCGATGCGGGCGACGTCGGAGGGGGCGCGGTCTTTCCCCACTCGACGCGGGCGTTCGTGCACGTGCCCGCCTCGCCGGAGAGCAGAGGCAACTCCTCCGTCGAATCCGACCTTCTCAACTGCAACTCGCCGTTCGATTGGAAGACGGCTCTGCAAGTTCCGTACTGGCAGTGCTGCGGCGTGGGCGAGAACTACGATTGGAAGTGCCAGACGCCCGATGGAGCTGTGGTGGTGTTTTCGGCAGATGAGGACGGCACTTGTTATCGTTTGGCGACGTTGCGGGCGGGTGGCGTCAGGTTCAGCTTCACAAGTACTTCCCAGGCGGAATGCGTTAAAAACGTAACGTAAGTGGCAGTGAGGAAAAAACGTTGACGTCGTTTTTTGTTTAATGTCATAACGACAGCTTTCGATGCATTTTTTCGTGTCATTGATTATTTGTGTTGCCGGACGCGGCTAATATGGTTCCGCAAGTGTAGTGCATGTTATATCCCAGGATGTGGTTGTCTTTCCTCTCCGGTGGAACGGGAAATCCGATGCTGACCTACATGTTCTCCCGCGGTGTTTCCTTCCCTCCAGTTTCTTCGACAACTGAACACCGCCCCTGCACGGTTAATCTCTAAAATCCGAAAATATGTGATGATGTAGAGCATGCAAGTTCCTGTGTGTGTGTGAATGAGAGAGAGAGAGAGAGAGAGAGAGAGAGAGAGAGAGAGAGAGAGAGAGGAAGAAAGAGTTTGCAGAATAGAATAGTGGAAAGAGAGAGAGAGAGAGAGAGAGAGAGAGAGAGAGGAAGAAAGAGTTTGCAGAATAGAATAGTGGAAATCAAAAAGGATGCAACGATCGTGCGCGATCCGTGACCAGTTTGTTAAGATACATTTATTTATTTATTTATTTATTTTTACGTCAAAATCGGTTAAAAACTGTGTGAGACGTATTACGGACAGAAGTAAATTCTATGCACGTTTTCGTAATTTTGTGATCCCTATCCTAAGCCATACTCTACTTGAATTTTGAATACAGAAATAAACGAGCGTTTTTTTAGAAGAATTGTTAACAAAATATTCGCTCCGATGTAATAAAATCTATTTACAAAGGTTTAGTTTAGTTAATGCCTTATTTTACGTGGCGAGACTCGGGCCATCAGGCCCGCTCTTCCGTCTAACCATGCAAATTTCGCTACGCTCCTTTCACCACCTAGCGGAGAAAGGAGGTATTATCTTGGGCGACGAAACAGGCGGAAGAATTTTGCTCAGAGGCTTCTTTTAGGCTTGAGAATCTTTTACATGCAGTAAATCTACTACATGGGACAGCCGGCTTTACTTCCCCTCCGAAGGAAGGCGTACGAAGGATTTTTTCGCCCTTAAAAATCCACGGCTTCGATCGGGTTTGAACCCGCATACAAACTCGGGTACAACAGTCCGGTACGCTGACCGTTACACCACCGAATCCGCTAAAGGTAAATCAGCTATAAATTTGAGCTATTCCTCATCATGTCCTTCGTGAATGAATAATACTTCCTGCCACGACAATGTGGAGAACGATAGTTTGAATAACTGTATTTCCCACTGAATTCTAGAAGGCGTTCACAGATAATGAAGTTACATTTATGTCCAGACCTGATGGGGGTCATTGACTCATAATACCGGTACAATCCTTGTTATAGGTTCTTTAGAATTATACAGTCCAAATGATAAATAATACATTAAACATCACCGTTAAAAGTAATGCTATTTTCCTTTTGATGCTCAGTACAGTCTCTAATTGTGTAGAAACAATATTGCTCTGGAATTTCCCTCATACTCTAAAAAACTAGTATGTTTACGATCAGAGCAGGCGACCGTTACAAATTCCAGGTATCGGTTGAAGTCGACCTAGATATTTACCTAGGGTGGTAAACACACCACAGTCGGGACTCGAACCTTCATGGTCAGAGACACTGCAGTGGCAACAGTTGTACTGAGCCATTGCAGCTGGTCATTTCTTCGTTTATTGAGTGGAATTTTAAGGCTGAATTCATTACATCATCGCTCGTTTCTGCAGGAAGATTGACGTCATTGCTGACGCATGTAACACGCTGTTCCACTCAAAAAGCAATTACTCTCATGAGATGATATGATGATACAATTTACTCACAGAATCACATAAATAGCAATAACTATAAATAACGGTCATAAATGTCAGGACGGAATCAAACCTTCGTATTCATTATAATGAATAGAAGAACCCAATTTAATTTCTTTAATACTAGTTTTAAATGTTTTACTTCAAAATTTCCCGTATTATCAGTAAGAGATTCTCAAATTGGGAATCGCGGTCCCATAACACTAAGCGACTGGAAAGCGATTTTAGGGAGACCTTCAAGGTACAATTTTGGGCACCTTGCCATTGTTGACCCTGGTTGCCGTCGCATGGAGGAATCCAAATCAATTCATCTGAAAATATTTTTTTAATTATTTTTTTAAATTTATTTCTTCGCGTTCGACATTTCTGTCTCTCAAAGAGTTTGAAAATAATACATTTTATATTCTAACATTTTGGATATAGCCATTCATAGCAAAGAATATTCATTCCTACTCGTGAACATTGTCTAAGTTTCGAAGATTTGTTCAGGTTTCTAAGTTGAAAGTTAAGGTAGCGCTAGAAAGGATGTAAAAATTAAGTTACGGTAGTTTTAGTCTATCCTTAGGGATAAATTTTATATTCGTTTAGGCACATCACGTTCCCGGAATCCAGTTGGTTGTGTATCAAAGATTAGGACCGCTGTGTTCGCAGATGTCTTTTGAATTTTGTGAAGGGTCAACAGTCCGTTGCGATTTAGTTATATGATTTGATTTATTTAGCGAAAGAACATAAAAAGCTGTATGTGATATTTATTAACAACACTTACATGCGCAAGCTGCTTGCTGTGAAAAGCTTAAATTGTTAAACAAAATCAATTTACGGAAGTCTAGTAGGTGTGGTGGTTTTCGCAAAGTTAATTTCCAAAACTACCTAAAACTCAACTTATAATCAAAAACTCAATCCATATGCAAAATCGAAGGGCTGTCTGCGACATTTTCTCAAAAAAAAGACTCCAAATAGTTTCTTTAATTGTTTCATGGATAGAGCAAAGGAAGCTTAAAAAATGGCGCAGATCTCGTTTTCGTTGAGCACTCTGAATTTTCGAAAGTTGCATAAGTTATAAATAAGGGAAGAGGTCAAATAGGTTTTCAGGCGTAGGCAAAATGTGGTCGAGCGACTGAGTGGTGAAGCGGTAATGCGAATGGAGAGCTAACTCTATGAACGTGAGTTTGAATCTCGGCGCGTAGAACAAATATTGTAGATGAAATATTTTTACAAATTTATGTTGTAGTGTAATATTGTCTTTTGAAAAAATGCGAGAAAAATAATGATGTTTGACATCAGTTTATTGTTCATAGGGGAGACCTATCCGAAAGATCTGTTTGGCAGTATATCCTTAAACAAAATCTGTTTTTCTCCAAATACTCAGACGTTATGACATAATGTAGAGGACGCAGTAAATTATGTTATAGAAGATATAGATGTTAAGGAACAGCACATATTTACGAAACGTGTTTCTAAATGCTCCAATATGACACAATTTTATCCTCAGAAGGTGATTGCAATTCTTTTGATTCTCTTTCCTGTCGTGATATGAATGTAGTTAAAGGAAATATTTCTGAAGATGTGGGCAATTAAAAGGAAACGGATAACCGTACCTGCTTGTATTATAGTAACGAACACCGCACGTGGCGTTTTCACAAGTAACAATTGTAAAATCTTATTCTGAATCAAACGGAGAGCATATCTAATTTTCGCAAAAACTGGAAATGCTCCCTTACCGAAATTACAGTCCAATTAGATTACGGTAGATACTCAGCACAAGTTTATAGCTCATTATTCAGAGTTCTCAGCTTAAGCTTATAGCTCATTAGATATTCAGCTCAAGTTCATTAATAGCATAATTTATGAGTAACATAGTAACATAATTTATAATAAATTAGTAACATTACTACCGGGAACGGTAGCTCAGTGAATCAATTGATGTCGCTGCAGCGCCTCTGACCAGCAGGTCCAAGGATCTAGTCCTGACGGTGGCAGGATTTTCGACACTAGCTTTTCAGCTACGTCGAATTCAGTCTCTGTGTGGAGGAGAATTCTAGCGGCCGGCTGCTCTGATCGGTAGTTTCCCGTGGTTTCTCCGATCAACACCAGGCGATTGCCGGAGCAGTACCCTAACAAACAGAAACCTTAAAAACGCGTACCGCGCGCGATCTTTCCTTGCTCTTCCTTGCCCTATCCTCTCCTCCTACACACACTTACACTAACATTCACTACACTACCACATATTCCGGGAGACCGGTCGCTTGTCCCGGCTGGGGCTGTGTCGCGCTAGTGGGAGAGTCCTCGTTAGGGGGAAACCCCATTAGTCGACGGTAGGTCGGCGCCGAATCTCGCCATTCAGCGGGGGAAGATCACCGCCATCTCCCGAAAAAAATGATGCACTTCACTAACGGGACCAATTACCGGCGCCCGGAAACACGAAAAATCTATCAGAAACATTAGTAACATAATGTATTACTACCATAATGTCTATCGTTTGCATTCCCGCAGACACCCCTTCGGCAGCCCCCGCAGGATCGTGTCGCTGGCGAGCCCGTTCCAGTTGCGCCTGCCGCCGGAGCTGCTCCCGCTGGTGCGGGCGGCGGCAGCGGGCAGGCGCACCTGTGGGGCGCTCTGCGAGAGCTGCGCGCGCTGCCGCACTACTCGCTGCGCCGAGTGCGAGTGCGGGGCCCCTCCGCCGCCGCGGCGGCCGCCCAAGTGCTGGCTCTGGCGCGCGGCGAACCCGCGTGGGCGCACGCGTTCGCTCGCCTGGAGCGGCTGACGGTGGCGGACGCGCAGCTGGGCGACGCGCTGCACCTGCCGCCCCTGCCCGCGCTGCGCGAGCTGCGCGTCGAGCGCTGCGGGCTCACCCACATTCACTTCCGTAAGAGCCTTCTCTCTCTTTTGTTACTGCTGTTAACTTCGGTTAACTGCTGTAGGGGGTGGTTCTTTCACCCACAAAAGAGGGATCATCCATTTGTTTAAAAGGATTCTTTCACTTCCGTCAGAGGGATCTTTCTCTTTTGTTACCTGCTGTTTTCACTTCGGTAAGGAATGGTTCTTTCACCCACAAAAGAGGGATCATCCATTTGTTTAAAAGGATTCTTTCACTTCCGTAAGAGGGTTATCTCTCTGTTTTGTTACTCTGTTTTCACTTCGGTAAGGGACGGTTCTTTCACCCTCAAAAGGGGGATCATCCTTTTCTGTAAAAGGGTTCTCTCACTTCCGTAAGAGGATTCTTTCTCTTCTGTCTGAGGTTCTATCACTTCCTTAAGAAAAGTCTTTCACTTCCTTAAGAAAAGTCTTTCACTACCATATAATGCCAGATATGTCTGAGCGAGTTGATATGCGAATATATCCAATTTACATTTTATACATTCCCTCCGTTCATTTCCTGTTGGGACCTCTCTCCCCCTACAAGTGAAAAGTTTTGACTTTTAAGAATTTAAACTGCAAAAATTACAACCAGATGCATTTATTACTGTTTTAGAGTAACGCTTCATCTTGTCTGCGTGTTTCTCGCGTCTCTAATTTCTAAATTGGAACTTCATTAATCTTTTAATTGGTTTTTATCCGATTTCATTCAGATTCGTCGATTCGTCGTTTCTGTTGCCTGCCTTGATTGATCCTTCCTCCTGTAGATAGACAATGAACACATTGAAATTTTTGATTGATTGATGATTTCAAGCGCGTCAACTTCTAAGGTCATTATTTTCTAAGTGTAGTGCATGTTTTTTATCGCGGGAGCTGGCAGAGATCTTCCCCCGCTGGATGGTGAGGTTCGGCGCCGACCAACGTCGGCTTGCGGTGATTTTCTCTAACCTCACCAGCCTGGTACCGCCCCAGCTGGGAAAAGCTATAAGCTCGCGAATGTTCTCCCAAAAACTGTGATAGTGTAGTTCTTGTAACTGCAAGAGTGTGTAAGGGGATGAAGAGATAGAAAGAAAAAGGAAGGAAGGATCTCGCGCGGTCCGTGCCTCGTTTGTTAGGATTCTGCTTCAGCATTCGACAGATGTCGATCGGAGAAACCACGGAACACCACTAATCAGAGCAAAAAAACGACCGGTAGAATTCTCCGCGAGACGACCGAATTTGATCTAAATGTGATCTAATTTTTATCCAAATGTGATGAAATTGATCTAAATTTGATCTAATAGTGCCAAAACTCCTGCCACTGTCGGGAATCGAATCGTAAGACCTACCGATCAGAGGCACTGTTCTGACATCAGTTGACGCCCTGAGCCACCTGTGCCGGTTGTTTTAAAGTTAGAGTGTTCCTTCTGACATCATCTGCACATTCCTTATGAGGAAGCTCGAAAAATAATCAATTCCTAACAAAGTAAAGAAACTGCAATATATCAGCTGTACCCCATTAGGATTTGTCCGCATGCAAACCCGCACCCTCATGAATGTTTTTGATTTTGGGAGTAAATAATTCATTTTATTCCGAGGCCGTGACATGTCCCAAGTCGTTGCGCGGTTTATTCTCGTCCGCAGAAGAACCCGAATTGGAATTCGGAGGCGGCGGCTCCGCGCAGGAAAGTGGCATCGGCGATTAATCATGCAAGGCCACGGGGCACCGCACCCGCTATCGATTTGCGCCGACCTTCGTGACGGCGGGCGGCGGGGGCCCTCGGTCTACAACAGGCCGAACGTAGCCCCATTGCACCTCGCCCCCTTAGGATTTCACCTACCTCCCCGAAAGACACAACCGGTTTGGTTTTCCTCCTGAGCAGGAGGAAGAGCTCGCTCTGATACAAGTGCATCCAATATCACATTTTCACTTTCATGTTTGAAGGAAGTGAAAGAGAAAAAGTGCTTCTTTAACCAGTGTTTATTTTGTATTACTCTTGTATTTTAATACATGGAATACGCAAAGCTTGTTATTATGAAACTCAACTGAATCGAATATCCTTACAACGGTGGTTTATTGACTGGCTGATGCAGAAAATCACTAGTCGGGAGGTTTAAAAAATGACAACGAAACTGAATGATACAATGAAAAAATGTGTTAGCGTCTGTAAGAAAAGAGTTTTGTTACAGGCGAGGCAAAAATATAAAAAGAACGCGAAGTATATTTTCGAAATAACTGTGAAATTACTTTCCGTCTCTCTGATATTTTTACTATTGCAAAATCCGGATACTATTTCAACAAACATTTAATACTATGGAGGAAATTACTTCCCCTGCTATTGTTAATGTTGTTCTTTCTTCCGTTGCCCTGCTTCGCAAACAATGCTATTATTCCTGACGTTGGATACTGATTCTATCATTAAAACTAAGCCCAAGGTTCTGGGCTTCTCACATAACTTAACATATTCCAAAACCTATTTACCAAAAATGGTTACAAAATTCAGAAACGTTTTCTACACTCGTCGGGCCAGACAATGAAACAGTTGAAAGAATTAGTTTATAGCTAGCAGAAAATTGTAGTTAAAATGAAAAATTTTGTAAAAATAAAAATACGAATTAGAGCCAGTGTATGGATTTCAATATTGGTGCAGGCTGGAACATGTGGACTGTCATGTTCGCCCAAAAAAAAAAGAACAAATATGGAAGAAGCAATCTTAAAGCGTGCGGCGTGGGCGTGTCGTGCGCAGGGCAGGACCCGTGGCGGCTACAGGAGCTGCACGTGGCGGGCAACCGGCTGCAGGCGCTGCCGGCGGGCGCGCTGGCCGGCCTGCCCGGCGCGCTGCAGCGCCTCGACCTGTCCGGCGTGGCGGCGGTGGGCGCGCTGCTGGCGCGCGAGTCGTTCCCGGCGCTGCCGCTGGTGGCGCTGGCGCTGGACGCGTGCGGCGTGCGCGCCTTCGCCCCGGGCCACGCCCCCTTCGCGCGCCTCGCGCTCCTGCAGGAGCTCTCCCTGCGGGACAACGCCCTCGCCGAGTGGCCCCTGGCCGGCGGCGACCGCCAGCACATCGCGCGCCTCGACCTCTCGCGCAACGCCCTCGCGCGCGTGCCGGCAGGAGCCCTGCAGGTACGCTGCCCAACCGCGCACGTTCGTTGGATCCTCTTTTTGCTAGGGAAGGGTGTATTGCGAAGGACTGTTACCGGGAACGGTAGCTCGGTGCATCAACTGATGTCACTGCATCGCCTCTGACCGGGAGGTCCTAGGTTCGAGTCCTGACGGCGGCAGGATTTTCATTTCAGTCCCTGTCTGCAGAATTCTAGAGGTCGCCGCTCTGAATGCAGGAGCAGTACCCTAACAAACGCCACGGACCGCGCGCGATCTTTTCTTCCTCTTCCTTATTCTATCCACACACTTACACTAGCATGCACTACACTACCACAAATTCCGGGAGACCGGTCGGAAGCTTAGAGCTTGTCCCGACTGAGGCAATTTCCCCGCTGCTGCGGGAGTCCTGGTTAGGGGGAAACCCCACTAGCCAACCGTAGGTCGGCGCCGGATCTCGCCATCCAGCGGGGGAAGATCACCATCTCCCGGGGGGAAATGCACTACACTTACGGGACTAATGACTTAAGTGGTTGACGTGCCCGGAATCACTAACCAACCAACCAACAATCGACGGACTGTTCTTTCAATTAATTGATATGTGATTCAGGGCCGATTCCGATTATTTACTATCGCAAGTGAAATGTATGTTTTTGCTCGGGAGATGACATTATCTTCTCCCACTGGATGGTGAGATCGGCACCAATCTACCGTCGACTAATGGGGTTTCGCCTACCAGGTGTCTCCCACCAGCTGGGCACCACCTCAGCCGGGACCAGCTCTAATCTCTCGAGCGGTCTCCGGCATGTGTGATAGTGTTATGCATGTAAGTGTGTGTAAGTAAGTGGTGAGGGGTGAGAATATGACAAGGAAGAGGAAGGAAAGATCGCTCGAGGTCCGTGTCCCGTTTGTTAGGGTACTGCTCCGACATTCGCCTAGTGTTGACCGGATAAACCGCCAAAAACTACCGATCAGAGCAACCGGCCGTTAGAATTCTCCTCCAGACTGCGACTGAATTCGACCTAGCTACCAAGCCAGTGTCGAAAATTCTGCTGCCGTCGGAACTCGAACCTAGGAGTTATCGGTCAGAAGCACAGTTGATGCTAGGGTGGAAGAGAGAGGAAAGAATGGATAAAAATAGTCATTGAAATATCAGTACGCGTACGCTTTAAATGCCTTTTCTATTCGCAGGCCTCCGAGATGCTAGCCGCGGACAACTTCATCTCACACTGGGACGCGGACTCGTTCTCTCCTCCCGTCGCCGTCAAACTGGACCTGCGACGCAACCACCTCGCCGCCATTCGCGGAGACATGCTGTGGGCGTTGCGCAGCCAATGGGGGCTCAGGCACCTGCTGCTCCAAGGCAACCCCTTCAGCTGCGACCCTTGCGAAGTACGCGACTTCGCCAAGTGGTTAAACGGCCAGGCCCACCTGGACCGCCAGCAAGTGCAGAATCTGACATGTGTGAATGGTGAAACGCGGACTCCCTTGCTGGAGACGAGTGTGGACTGCAAAGAGCCCACGTGGCTGTTGGAACTTTTCCTTCCGGTCTGTGCTTTTCTGGTGCTCGGTGGTGTGTTCTACGTCATCTGGTTAATATGGCGCAAGGAGCTCACGTACATGATGCAAATTGCCCATCTAAGGCCGATATTTGTGTGGTCTGGGTACATTAATCGCAACAGGTAAATAGTTGTTTACCTAGCTTTTGGGCCTAGGAGACCTAAGACGATCCAAAATCTGACAGCCAAGGGCAAAGGGTATAGCCCAATAAAGCGGCGAAAAGAGTTCATAAACCAAATCAATAATCACGATGCTCATATGAAAGAGAATAAAAAATGCCATAGATTCACAAAAACAATCAACTTGCTTGGACAATTTGTTTCGATCTAGCGCGAATATCAATTTTTTGAACTGTTAAAATTGTTTTAATTTTATATCACTATCGTCCACATTGTTTAAACAAATTGGAAAAAAACGTATGTTATAGAATGTTATAAGACACATTCTACAAAAAACCTAAATCGGTTTTCAAACGTTATCACGTCGAAAATCAATTTCAATTTTTTCTATTTGAATGTGGCGACAAAATTAGTTAACAAAAATAACTTCAAATTCAACTACTTTTCCCCGTCCCTGCAATTTTTTTCAGCTTGATACATGCAATAAAATAAAACACGACAAACACATTTCTGGTATCTCTGCAGCAGATTGCCCTAGGAGACTGATTTTTTGTGAAACTCCGGCATTTTTTTCTTTCATATGAGCATCGCAATTATGGATTCGGTTTGGGGACACTTTTAACCACTTTATTCGGCTATATACTTGGCGCCATGATGCCCAACAGAAAAGAATAAATATTCACCATCTTAATCGGCTATAGTCTTTGTCGCCACAATGCCCAACAAAAAGGGATAAATATTTCAAAGGCTCAAGATACCGCATACTCGTACGATTCTTGTTTTCGTTTCGCATTCTCTCATTTAAATAAACTTTACAGAAGTTTGTAGTGAAATTCCTAATTTGCTAACAAAGAACATTGTGAAGAAATTCTACGACAAAATGAAGTCATATTCAGAAACTGAAAACCACGTGCAATTAATGTTATTAATTAAATCATAAATTAATTCACCGCACAACTCAAATATTTTATGCATAATTTTATATTCTGACCGAAAATATTTATTTAAATAAACTTTTTATGTTGTAATTGTTGAATACTTTCGAAACAGCAGTTTTTTAAATAATGTATCATTTGTTTTTGTGTAAATGATTTATTAAATCATTATTTATGTTTTAAAAAAAATAAATGATACTCAATGCATAATGCTTACCTTTGAATTTCTAAATACGTTATACGTACTTATTGTGGGACCAACTTTACAGCAAATAGTTCAATTAGATTTGTAAGGTCAAATTCTCCTTACGAAATTACTTCATACCCATTTTCTGCATGTGACATTCTGGCTGCGAATAAGCTGCGGCAGCATGAGTGTCCGAAATAGAGTGAGTTCTTACATTTCCAGATGAATTCATTCATAAATTAAGTTTATTCACACACTAACATGAAAGAGCTGGATTCTGAAATCATTGTAAAATTATTATGAGGATAATTATTTTGTTGACCGACTCAATAAAAATTCTAATCAAAAAATAAATTTAATACGTGCAACCAAAATTACATTTTTTTACATATTCTAACGCTATTCGAAATCGGAAGATAAGGCACACATTTCAGTTGTTTTTATCAACTCTATTCTAATATATTAGCGCAATAGTCGCTCTCCCTGCCTTGTTGTGTGTTCTGTTTGTCTTCATTTATTTGTTAGTCGCTTCCTATCATTAATCTGCTTCTCTCTCAAACATTGCCCAACAAAACCACACCCAAAGTTATGTGAATTGGAAAATTCATTTGGCGCTTCTATTGGTGCATTGTTTCGGTAAAATTGCTTTATCATAATTTACACAACTGAGCAATTTCAACTTACATAGAGATAAAAATAAACAATTACACTGTTCTAAAATTTATCTAATAAGAATTGCTTTGCAATGTCTTTGTGAGCAAGTAAATTTCTCAACTTTTAGATCATTAACTAAGTTTCTCTACCGGTTTAAATATATGTTTCAATATCAGAAATAAGCAAGTACAATAAACTAATTCGTTTAGAATATTTACCTGCAACATTATTATGAGAAAGCATAAAAAAAATCGAAGCGAATGTACCACAACCAATAAAATATATGACAGAAGGCAGATTGTCTAGACATACTACTCGCAAATGTGTTGTTGTTTCTAAGACTACATGAGCTGATTGTACATCATTCTATTAAAATACCCAATATACGATACCCATTAAAGAGCACAATTAAGCAAGCGTATGTTCTTTGGAATGTAACATCACAAAGAAATTTAGAGCTCAATATGATTCGGTTCCAGATTTCGTAAATTTAGTGCGTCCTCTGGTCGACATAACTGACTTATAGAAATGACTAAATCATGAGACTATTCAATGACCAAACAATAAGTAAATAGATAAATAGGCTTGAAAAAGTCATAATCACTCACTAATTTTGTAAGTATTACAAAATTGAAAGCACCAAATTTTCGAAAAGTATATTTGGTGATTGTGTAAAACGTGTGCCAAAGCTAACATCCACAGGAGTGAATGTATTAACAGAATAGCTAATGTATTATCAGAATCATGGTACAGATGACCTGCATACTTGCAATGTTTTGAAGTTCCGCTTGTCACGGCAGCAAAAGGCGTCGCGAAGGCCAGAAAGTGTTGGTGGATGCGCTGCTGCCGGGAACGAGACGGCAGGGGACGGAGGCGTGGGCGGCGTGGGCGGCGGGGGAGGGGGTGACCGAGGGGGAGTCGAGCACTCTCGAAGACGAGGGGACGACGTCTGACGCTGCGACCGGCGTCGCGTTGCATCGTCCTCCGCCCCCGCAGCCGCGGGAAAGCCTCCGGTTACACCTAAAGACTTTGCGGATTATCACATTTACAACATTCCACTTTCTCGCTATGGAGTAGAGAGAAAGTTATGTAATGTAGTGCGAATAAACTGCGAATTTCGCGTCAGAAAACTGGGGTCATTGCCGCTACCCGATAACGAAAAAGAGGAAAAATCCAGTTGCTAAATTTACAAAAAACAACCATCTAACAGGTGAATCATGTTTTGGGGGTTCTTACTATCGAAATATCGAATGACGGCAAAATGTCTGTCCGTCTGTCAACAACGCTAGCGGTTAAATCGTACAGTAGATGTTCTCCAAAATTGACGTTGCCCAATCGATCTGACTGATGTCGCGGTCTCTTGAATCTGAAACCGACATTTTAATTTGGGAGGGGGTACTTTACAAAAAGCCTCTGGCACATTTTCAAACAAATGGCTGCATAGTTTTTATTTAAATTTTATTGTTGGATTGTGTGAAGAACGTTTAAGATGATGGTGCGGATTTCATTTTCGTTGAAAACTCTGATTTTTCGAAACTTTCAAAGGTTCAAATTTTTTTCGGCGTGTTTCTACAACTACTATTATAAAGACAGAGATTTTTTCCTTCATAAAATCTATCCCTTAGAAATAGATTTTGAAATAAGGCCATGTACAATTATTTCGAAAATTTTAGTACTTTTCGCGTAATTTTACGTGAATGTACGTGCTGTTTTAGCATCAGTTTTATTTTCTTCGAAGTATAGAGAAAGCGAAGTACTGTTGTGGAAAATCGTTGTCCAGATTTTAACGGAAATACATAAATACATGTTTCGGGGTTCCCAGATGTCAAGTAACCTGCGCCCTATATGAGTACCTCATCCGCCCTCGCAGCCTTTGAACGTCGGCTCGATTTCATCACGTTGTACGATAGCCCAACGTAACCTGCGACTCTCCCAATCTCTCCCTTGTCAAATTTCAAACTTTTAAGTTAGAACCTTGTATTGGCTGCATGATCCGCGCGAGATATTCTAACTTCACAATCTCCCACCCATAACGCCAGAGCACATTGGCTGAGAGACGTATAGCGCCGCGCCTCGATTTATTTATTCAAGTTTTCGGCCACGTCAACTGCTGTGTTCATTAGTCCTGTTAGTCTAGTGAATGTTTTCTGGCTCTTCCCTACACGTTGGCAACCGGAATATTCCCACCTCCAAGAATCTCGCCCAGCGGGATACCGCCCAAGCCGCGAAAGTTGTAAGCTCCCGATTTGTCTCCCCGCATATGTAGTGTAGTTTTGTGTGTGTGTGTGTGTGTGTGCGTGCGTGTGTGTGTGTGCGTATGTGTGTATGCGTGTGTAAGGAGTGAGGTTAAGACAAGCAAGAAGAAGGAAAGATCGCACGCGGTCCGTTTACCGGTTGGTAGGATACTGCTTCTTGGGGTATTTCTTTGGCTTTCGCTTGGCGTGGCCTGACGGTAAATTACGTATCAGAGCAGCCGATCGCAAGAATTCTCCTCCAGACAGCGACTGAATTCGACCTTTGCGTCGATCCTCGTAATCTTGGGCACATTAATGTGCAATGTTCTAACACGCAACACTCACCGTGCTGGATACTTGGATTGACATGAATTTTTTCGAGCATGTTCATTAGCTTTCAAAATCCCTACATACAATTTATTACGTGTTATGAAATATTGCAAGTAGTGTTTTTGAAACAATTAGTATTAAGACTTTATATGCCCATCATGGCCTTTCTTTCAGTCCAAGCATTAAAATCGCCATGCGCCTTCGGTCCTGCAACTGCTATCAGCCTATCTGTCGGCTGTATGCCAATTGCCTCGGATGTAGAGTGACAAAAATGGGTGTTTACGTGGCAGGTTCTGACAGACAAGAAGATCGAACACCTGCTTGAATAATCCAAACAATTATTGCAAAGATATATCCCTAAAAATGTTACTTCAATATTACATAAATAAATAAAATACATTTCACTTTTCGGTTAGAACCAAAATTTCACAGTAATGGGGTCCGATTAAAAGTGTCAAAACATAGAGAGTAACTTAAAATTCATTATATACCGTAGGTAAGTTTTTTCACTTTCAAAATAGCATTGTAGTAAGGCATCCTTACAAATGACTTCGGTATAATTATTAAGAACGCTTGTCATTCTGCACTTTAAACTAAAAAGAGGCCAAAGGATGTGATCTTTGCCATCAGTCGTGAATAAATGAACGTGCTCTGACAGAGTTTGATAAGACTTCACATAACGTTCCTGGCGCTGCTGATATAACTCTTTGCTAGCTGTAGGAGGCGCGGAGGTCACGAAAGGTCTTGTTGTAAATGGACTATTTCTAATACTCCATTGCACTTCAAAATTTGGTTTAGTGAGTTTTGCATGGTGTTCTACCGGCTGGTGGAATTTCATGAGAATCCGAGTATCTACCATGGTGAGTGTTGGGTGTAAGTCCATAGCTGAACTCCTTCGCGGCAAAGGCTGTTTGCAGATTTGAGAGAGAGTGGGGGATCTATAATGAAGTTACAAAAAGATCTAATACTTATCTTTGTTGAAGCATTGATTGCTGCTCTGTATCAATGTTCAATCCTTAAATTAATCCAATATTCACAATTCAAACAACGTATTTATTTATGATAGCAATATATTTCACCTCACTTCTTGCATTGCTTTCTCGCTCATCGTACTTTCATCAATAACTTATTAGTAACCCATTTTACACTACACCATGTCAACACCAGGTCCACGGTGCAACATATAACCTGACTGATAATTTTGGATTATAATATACATAGTCCTGTGATGTGAAATGCGCGGTATTGATCTGTAAGTATATATGCGGGAATCGCGGCGTACGTGCTAAGGAGATTTCCACTCGGAAGCAAATGGCTCAATGAGAATTGTTCATTCGACAGTAAATTTATTTGAATAAAAATACACACAAATCTTGAAATGGTAAATGATCTTGTCAGGGCTTATTTTAGTGTCTCTATTATGATTTTTGCCGTGATCTTAAACACTCCAATTCGGACGCAAGTTTTTTTTTTAATTCATCGGCATTCCCGTCGATTGCACCTGTTGGTTGACTGACAGAAGATAACTCGATACATTTCTTGCCCCAACGGTGGCAGTGATTCGATTCTTTGGAAGCAGTTCCCTCAATTCCAAGGAGGCGCTCAGAGAAGCTTCGCTGGGTGGAGTAGCGGTGCTATGAGATTTGAGCTGTAGGACTCGCGTGCTCGCCCGAGTGGCAGCGTGGATCCGCCCGTGTCAGGTGATAGACGTCGTTGAATCAGTCAGTTGATAGTTTGTCAGGCACTGAGAATTGTTCGTTACTGCTTTCAGTAGTTCACGTGCCAAGTGAAATTGCTTTCGACCGCGCGGTTATAGTATTTTGCTCTTCACTGAGAAAGTTCGCAGGAGAGCGTTGGGTATACATGGAGTCCCACCAACTGTGGGTCACCCCCATAATTTCTAAAGGGATTCCGATATGGAAATTCAGTTTTCGGTCAACAATGGGAAATCATGGGGAAAATATTGTGCCATAGAAATATTTTTAGTTTTCGATAAATTTGATCATCTTTGAGATTTTAAATAGAATCATGTATTTTTCACACAAGCAATAGATAGATTATAATGGACGAATGCAATGTTGTAACATATGTTAAAGCTTTGATAGTATTTAGGATATATAAACTTATTCTTTCTGACATGTGATTTTAAATTAAATGTACCAGATTTCCTGTAGCAACCCTTGCAACTGTAGCCGTTCGGGAAGGTTGCCTTGGCGGCGTTGGCACTTTTGCGGGGAGAGGGGGGAGGCCGCGAAAGCCATCCTCCCCGAGCGACAGTTGCCACGGCTGCTACACGAAAAATTGCTCGTTTAATTTAAAAACTCATGACAGAAAGTATTATTTTATACACAAAATAATATCAAAACATTAACATAAGTTAAAAAGAGGAATGCAATGATGTAACATCTATACATTGCTTGTGAGAAAAATATATGGTTCCATTTAAAAAATCAAAGATGATTAAATTTTTCGAAAATTGAAAATATTTCAATCAATATCTCTACAGTATATCACTTGCCCCATTATTTCGCATTGTTCAGCAGAAACTGTACTTCCATATCGAGAACTGTTTAGAAGTTACGGGGGAGGTTCATAGTTGGTGGGACTTCCTGTATACTGCCCTCAAATGACCCGGAGATGAAACTTCCGTAACTTAATAGTATATTCGTCCCTGGGCAAAAATTGGAGTTGTAGTCTTTGGATCATAGTCAGAATGATGTTATGCTGCATACGGGAGAATACATCGAGAGTTGTCGTCGGTTGAGCAGTTTTGTCCGCTCATGCAGCCGTATTTCTTGTCCTTGTCCCAGTGAGCATGGCCACTCGAAGTCATAACTGCGGCGGTCAAGCGAGGTAATTCGAGAGCGGAAACATCGCATGCAGCTCCATGAGTGAACGACGAAAGGTAAATGAACAAGATTATTAGGATATTTTTATTTCCTACTTATCGATGCAGCATTGTTAAAGCAATAGGATCAACATGTACTTAGAGGAAATAATTATTAAAAGCGCTTATTAAATAGAATGTAGATTAATTCATAATGAAAATTTGTCATAAATGGAATGATGTAGAAGGCGACCTGGATGGCCGAGGTGACTAACAGCGAGTACCGACTCACCGCTTCGGTCCGAAGGGTCGCGGGTTCGAGTCCCGCCTTGGGCATGGTTGTTTGTCCCTTGTCATTGTATGTATGTGTTGTCGCGGAGGGCCTCGCGTTCTGCTGACCCCAGATCAGAGGAGCCCGCAAGTGTGTTGGTGTCTAGTGTATGGTCGAATATGCGTCCCATCGGGACGTAAAGCGCTGTCGGCTGGATAAAAACCGAAGAAAGAAGAAGGAATGATGTAGAAATGTATGTATTAATCATGATTAATACATACATAACTAAAATAAAATATACAATATAGTTTGAGTAGTGCTCACATGTAGCGCTCATCGTGCTGGATTCTCCGATTGACATGATATTTAATCGACTTGTTCAGTACTTTTCAAAACGGATAAATGTAATTTTTAAGTGCTGTGAAGTATTATAAGTAATGTTTTTGCGACAATCAGTATACAGACCTTTGAGAATCGAAACGGAAATCTCTTCCCTCAGTCGGTCTGGTGGGTTAGTTTTACGCCGCTATCAACCTATCTGTCGGCAGGATGTCAATTGCCTCGCCACGGAGGACCATGTTGTGTAACAGAAACGGGTGTTTGCAAGGCAGATTCGAAAGACGAGGTCGAACACTGCATCAATAATCCCGAACACTGCATCGATAAACCAAATACTATTATTACACAAATACGGGACCCTGAAAATGCTATCTCGAAGAAGGATAACTAAATAAATACATTTCACTTTTGTGTTTAAATCAAACTGGTCACATTGGTGGAGGTCTAACAAAAGATGTGCCTAAAACAGAAAATAAGATAAAAAGGCATCAACCGCACCGAATGTTTCTTTTTCTGTTTTCTTCAAAATAGCAGTGATTAACACTATTCTTATACAGTTGACTTCGGTAGAATTATTAATAACGCGTATCACTGTGCACTTCAAATTCATGAGCATTCAAAGAGACCAGCGGATATAGCATTTGCCATTTGTCGTGAAGAAAAGAACGTGTACACTGTCTGACACCGACTGATAGCTGTCCTGGCTCTGCCGATGCGATGGTTGGCTCGCTGCGGGAGACGCGAAGGTCACAAATAATACGATATTAACTGAAGAGCACCGAGGTACTTGCAAAATAAACCAAATCCAATTTTATCTGTGAGAGGGAATCCCCTCTGAGAACCGCATTTTTTAAGTGAGAGCGTAGGCTTCCGCGGCCGGAGTCATGATTAGCTTGTATCTGGAGACGCGTTCAGGCACAGGGCCACGTTGTCGATCTCGACTTCCTCAGGGCGTAGTACTGCAGTACTACGCCCTGAGGAAGGTCGCAGAATGGCGACCGAAACGTTGGCACCTGTGCCCAGGACGCGGCGTCTCCCGGATAGCCAAGCTAATCTCGCATTTTTTAAATTGGTTATTTAAGGTCGCATCAACATCTAGGTCATTGGCGACCACTATTGGTGATAACGGTGTGGTAATTATGAAGATGAAACGATATGGTGATGATAAGGGGTGAAAGGACGAACACAAATACAACCATGCCCAAAGCGGGACTCGAACCCGCGACCCTTCAGTCAGAGATCACTACGGCACTATTGCCTTAGCGATCTCGGCCACCGGGCCGACCGGGAACCGCATTTATTAGCATTTTATGCACTTTAAAATTTGGATTTGAGGGTTTTGCATGGTGTGCTACTAGTTGACGAAATGTGAACCAAAACTATCCTGTGTGGTGGATGTTGAGTGTTGTATGGAGTGAACATTTCATATTGTGACACTTCCTTAGATAGCTTTTGTTCTGCTCACATAAGAAAACAATTGTGTGGAAATCCAAGTCCATCGTGTTCGTGATGTTACAGAGCACCGACAGGCGAAGGGAGATTGAGGTACGCGGCGCGTGTTCATCGCAGCCAGTTGGGCCAAGTCCCAACTGCGGGGTCCGAGGGAGGCTAGCAAACTTCATGAAAAAGTAGTGAAAATCGTCCGGCATTAGTTGTTTCATACAGAACCGCCACTTTCTTCAGCGTTCTTTGCTACATACATGAAAAACATTAAATTTGGACCATTTCTAAGGAAATTATTGTTTAGTGCTTTGCCATGTTTGACGAACAAATATTCATATTTTTGAAAATTTGAAGAATATTTGTTTTGATGTGCAGTGATATATTTCAATAAGAAAATATATATTTTCGTATTTATAATTACAGATACAGGAAGATGCCGAAAAAATAAATTTTTGAAATTTTCGAAAAATTACGGATTTTAGCGAAAATGAGACCTAATCCATTCTCATAAAGGACCTTTACACTATCCGAGGTCAAAATTTATACAAAAAATTCAGTGTTGTATTTTGAGAAAAAGTTAGATTGAAGATTATTAATTAAATATTGTTATAATTTAAATATATTGCCTATATTTCACGCAAAATCTATTACCATTTTCTAAAAATTGTACATGACCTTATATAAAAATATATTTAAAAAACACAATTTCATTACAGAAAAATATCTAACTTCAATTCTTTAGTTCTACGAAGTCGGTGAAAAATAATTGAACTTTTGAAATTTTCGAAAAATCAGGGATTTTGACGAGTATGACACCAGTACCATCCTCTTAAGCGGTATTCACACTATTCGACAACAAAATTTAATAAAAATGGCACAATTTGTTTGAAAGTTTTGAAAATGTCCCAGGAGCTTCATGTAAAGTACCTCCCAAAATTAAAATATCGGTTTCAAATTCGAGGACCGACATCAGCTAGATAGAATGGGAAATATTGTGGTATTCCCACTTAATTCTTCTTTCTAATGTAAATAATATTACTTCATTTATTTAAAAGGCAAATATCTAAGGTTTTGCTTATCCTGGATTTCGTCTATATTTCCCCTGGTCAGTATTACGTCTATTCCTTAACAAGGAAATCGTCTCGGGGCACAAGAAATTTATATGGTGGGTCGACATTCTTGTCCATACGGAATCGCAAGGGCGAAATCTTTACATAAGGAACATTGTACTCGTTTAAATTAATTTATTGAAACAAAAAAATAAAACTTGTTCGCCTTTCAGAAAAACATAATTTCCATTTCTTACCATTACTTTTACAATTTCTGAACCTCGCTGTAATCGCAAAAATACATAAAATAACAAGAAAACATACATATTATAACAATGTAAAGAAAGTGGACCTGCAGTTTTTGAACAGTTGAAGTTATTGCAATGCAATTTTCACGGAAGTGCACAAGGGAATGGGACTAATTGATACATGTATTCATTTCTATTGTATTACTTGCATTTTACGATATATTGAGCTAACATTGTTTTTTCAAATGGAATCATACATATTTTTTAGTTTATAATGGCGAGAATAAAAAGACGAAATCAATGATGTACATATTGCCATATGTTAAATAAGCATTTTTTGCGACTCGAGCTTGGAAAAGGGAAGTTGATCGAAGTATTTCAAAACAAGAATGGTATTTTATAACTTCACAAAACTTGCACTTTTTCCTGCACTCTACCCCATCCTTACACGTTTTCAGATTACTTGTATTTCCTTGATTGTGAAAAATGATAGACTGAAAATAGGGGTTTGTCATAAGGATGTCTTGAAATAAAATTGCTCACTTAAATTATTTACAATATGTGTTAACCCATGCTTTTCGCAGCCCACACCGGGAGCGGTGGCTAAATGCATCAACTGATGTCCTGCAGTGCCACCGGAAGGTCCTAGGTTCGAGTCCCGGCAGCGACAGGATTTCGGACACTAGCTTTTCAGCCTGGTCAAATTCAGTCGCTGTCTGGAGGAGAATTCTAGCGGCCGGCTGCTCAGATCGGTAGTTTTCCGTGGTTTCTCCGATCAACACCAGGCGAATGCCGGAGCAGTACCCTACCAAATGGGCCACAGACCGCGCGCGATCTTTCTTTCCTCTTCCTTGTCCTATCCTTCCCCTTACACACACACACACACATACACTAACATACACTTCACTACCATATATTCCGGGAGACCGGTCGGGAGCTTAGAGCTAGTCTCGGCTGGCCCCGCTGGTGGGAGAGACCTGGTTAGGGGAAAACCCCGCTAGCCGACGATAGGTCTCGCCATCCAGCGGGGGAAGATCACCGACACCTCCCGATGAAAAACATGCCCTACACTTAAGGGACTAATGACAAAAGCTGTTGACGCGCCCGGAATCACTAACAATCAATCAATCAATCAATAGCAGTTCGCATTAGTCTATTTACGTCTGAATGTTACAATATCAGACCTTCACTTCGCATTCCTCTGGAGCTGATTTTTTTCTCTTCATTGTCTCATCTCCTAGGAGTATAATATTTTTATTTTTAATATTTTGATATGAAATACATCATTTATGTCACAAGAAAATTGGAGTGATTGTTCCCAAATTGGACACGAATACGTTTGAGCGATCAACAATAATACCCAGAGTAGATGCGATTCAAAATGTTACTCCAAAATGTGATTTTTTACAAAAATATTACTACACTGCTGGAATCATCTTGACCTCTCATCTTGAACTCTAACAAAACCATGAAGATCAGCTATATTGTAAATCAATGAGATAAATCTCCGAGCAATTCTGTTTTTTAAAGCTAATTTAGTACACATAGCAGCTAGAAACATCCACTTTCACGATATCCGGGACTCACAAAATGTTTGTTTGTTGTTGTTTTCTGTAAATAAGCGGATTTTTGCCTATCTTTACATAATTTTCTCTGTACTACGTACTGCGTATATACGCACGTATACAGGATAATAAAATATAAATTATTCATAGAAGCGGGCAAGTGAGCGTACAAATGAAAATGAATGCTATTTACTTAATACGTTGCTGTTAATTTAATTAGCTATTGTGAGAAACGTGTCTATCCAAAAAGAAGTATTGTTAAACTCATTTAATGTAATAGGACTCAAACAAACCTTCATCGAAAATTCGTTGCTAGTCCTTACGGGCAGTCGCGTTCACTCACTTAATGGCAGGATATCCGTGAAAGAGCTGGCCTACAAGCTGACAATAGGTTTTTGAGTACGTCACACCCAGTGATCACGGCCGCCAGTCGACGACATGAAGGTCAATTCATACAGCAGCATCTCTTTAACATATTCCGGCGCACTTGTATAGTGAGCGTGGCGAGATCGATGTTTTCCGCAAGCGTCAGCCTATGGAATTTGGCGCGTGGCCCGAGCTACAGCTGCCACAGCTGCAACCGTCACCGCGTCTACCATCTCACCGTTGCCATCAAAGTCATTTCTGCTCCAGTTGTCACCGCGGCTGAGTCAGTCTTCTTCTACGACTCGCAGAGCACACTGCTGATTTGAATTCGATTTCGTTTCTGTGACACCAAGTGGACGTTTGCCTGTGTGCTGTTGGTAGATTAATTTTCGCTATGACCCTCGGAATATATATTAAAATAAGCGACCATCATTCTTGTACCTGGAACGGCACCGATTCGGTTCGCCTATTAGGGCCATCCACATTACTCCAATATTTGGTGGAGTGCGAAGAACACAAAAGCGTGCTTGAAGACTACAACATTTAGCATTTATTTATTACGTACACGTTTATAACCCTTTGGTTACTGGAAAAAAATTGTGAGGTGGATCAAGTTACATTTGAAGTGTTTTTTAATAATTTACAGATACTCGTTCGAGATGATTCTGTAATATTTTAATCAACAAACGACATTATCAAGGTGAGTAAAACAATAAAATTAATTTTAAGGTTTGTTGAAGGTTTTGAGTTTAGCGTCTTTAGTTTCTTCTCTGTAGATTTTTCTCGTGAAGCGTATTTTCTTTGTGAAATTAAAATCGAAATAACAAGCAATCGTTTTAGGAATCTATAAAGGTGTCTTTCAGTCTGTAACTTTCTTAATTCTGAGAACTAACTTTATATATTAAAACTAAAAATTTGGAAAATGCCTCTATGAATTCCACTTAAGGATCCTGTACAATATTCAAAACGTTACTTATATAGTTTATTTCCTAATACAATTATATGTGATTTGTAATGTAAAAAAATTGTTTCAAAAGCATTATATTGAACACATACATAGCTTACATGTCTTTGTTCAAGTACAAATTGCCAATTAGTTTCAACCCACCTGCGGCGGTCTATTTTTACTATACTCGATTAAAAAGTTAGAATCCAGTAATTTCATTTCGGCAGCGTTAAAATAATTTGAACATGAAGTATACCAGAAATGTCAACGACCCTTAGAGTGACCGCCGGATGAACTTCGTTCCAAGAAGTTCCCAAGCGAGAACGCAGCATCTGTGTCTATTTTTGAAACTCCGTTTTGCCCGCGTGACGTTACGCAGAAGCTTCAAGGGGACGATTCAGAGCGAAAGCAAGGAACGAGAAACCCAAACCCTTCTTACGTCAAGTGAGTGTCCCCGGCGACATCAAAGAGGCCATCAAATATTATGCAAAAGAAATGACGCCAATTAGTAGAAAAATGGAACTGGACAGTTGTATGACCTGTCTCAGCAAGTCGAACACAAAATATTAACATCAACCTGCAATTCAACAATATCTAAGAGTTGAAAATATCGAAATATTAAACACATTGTTAAGCGGTGATCATTAATATTATTACTTGATATTTTCCTTAGAGATAGGTTTTATTGCTTAAACGTTTCAATAATTGATCATTAGATACCCTGAATGGTCCGTTTTGTTCTGATAAACCGCTACGTCCTTCCAGTACAGATGGTCGTGCAAAATTCAAGGTTTCGGGAGTTTCATAGCGTGAAGAGTAGCGTCCAACAAACCACCTTCGAACTCTGCCGATATTTACGGGATTGAAATTGAAATGTAGTCTGTGTTGGGAAGAACTTGATCACCAAGTTCGTTGTAAGTAATTTCACTAGAAAATGCTTCGTCTTTGATATTTACTAAATAGTAAACATAAACTCTAAATCTCTTTGAATTGTTTTAACATGCTTTTTTATTTATTTTAGTAGTAACAAATGATATTTCTATTCATGTATCTTTCTTACATTTTAAGATGCAACAATAACTCCATTTCGGAAGTATTTATTTTCAACCATTTAGGAATCCACGAAATTTCATTGAAATGTTCGCCAATCATAAAAATGTTTTAAATATAATTATTAATATTGTTTAAAAATATGTATTAACAATGCAAACTAATACAATTTTGATATGAAATTTCATTGCAGATGACATGTCATCTATCGAATAAGGTAGTTTAACCTTGGCCAGTCTTTTTATATGTAAGAAGAATTTGCAATGGTATTTCACATTGCAATGGAGGTTCCCTAGTAAATTTCGGTTGGTTAAGGTTAGAATTTAAAAAATGTGCAATTTTACTGGATTTGTAAAGAACAAATATTTTAAAATTTGCATTGATACTTCAGAGGTCCGCTAGCGATATTTAATTCCGTAACAAAAAATATGTTTGCATGCACTTGCTAATCTAGAGGAAGAGAGAATGTAACGCGATTTCACATGTACTCACATTCCTATATTATAACATAAAAACATCGCATTAACAGTGTTAGAACGATGATCCTGAATTATTGAATGATAAATTGAATTGAAAATATCAACATAAAGTTATATACGTTCATTTAGAAATTTATATACTTTTGTGAATGTAGTATTGTGTGATGTGTGATTCTACTCATGTGATCTTGAAAAACACAAAATAGAATATTTCTGTATAGGAAAACCTTAACACTACATTAATCTAATCCGTTGCAGTTTATAGCAAACAGTAAACAGTGTGTTTCTCTATTTTTTAATGGTAATGGTTAAACAAGAGGAACAAATAGTTTTTGATTCTCGGTTTTAAAAGGAGACTAAAAAAATACAGCTCAACATCCGTTTGATAGAAAAGCAGAAACAATCGTTTGGGCGTAATGTACCTTGAAAACTAATTTGTTTATAATCAATTTCCTTCCTATTTGATAAATATATTGACTTGCAAATTGAAGACTTAAAAGAGAAATAAAACAAAATAAAAGTTATGCTCATACTCGCCGTAAAAATACAAATTTAGCATAATTATATTGGCCACAAAATTTGTTTACAAGCAAGTGCATTTTAAGCGAATGTGGCAGGCAAAAGCGCGACATTAGAGAACTGTTTCTTCAGTATGCTTGTATAGAGCGAATGAATTAAGCGCAAACAAATGGGATCTACGTAAGATAATTTCTTATAAACTATTACAAATATCTCGAGTACGAAATATGACAGCACCGATTGGATTCCGGAATTTTGCATCACATTTAAACGCTATTCAGGTTAGACAAAATTAAATTTAAAAATTTCCCTAAGATTTTAAATAATTTATAAACAAATTCGAAAAATGCGTTAGAACGGCCGGGAAGGCTCCACAAATTGTGCCTGAAATGAACATCTCAAAATAGCAGTTTGACAGGAGTTACAAATCGATTACTATAAGTTAGAATAATTGTTGCTAAAATGAGAAATATTGACTGGTCTATGGACAATAATTCTGAAGGGAAAACCCCGCTTAGAAATATTTTTTCGTCATGGCGTACGCGCAGGCATAATCTCTCCTTCGGCAGGTAAATATGACGATATTTCCGTCTTGTACGTAAACAAACTAGCCCCCTCCGCCTGAGACAGCGTTCTTTCTGCCCCTTGTGATGTTGCACCAATCGCAGACAAAGACAAGTGTGGTTCTACCTTCTAGCGATTGGTCAACGCGTTCCTCCCCCTGCCCTTCCCCTGGCCGCGGGTTGTCCAAGTTTGTCGGCGCGGTTGGGAATTTTTCCGATCATTTTTTGTGAGGGAAAAAGTACGATTTCAGAGAACATTTCAATGTGAAATGTGCTGTAAGTTGTGATTAAATAATTAAGACTTTTGAAACTAAGGTTTCGAAAGTCATGAAGACATGAATTAAATGAGTATATACTCATCAAATATTCCGCAGTTAATTTTAAGTTGATCTGCCTACGGAAAAAGATAAAATATTATAGAATAAAGTTGTGAATCTGACGCATAATATTGATCGCTGATGCATTATTCTAAAAGAAGCTAATTTCACAAAACATGCTGTAGCTGGTATCTTTTTGCGAAAGTGGGATATGTATTCACAAGAGCCAAGTAAGAACCATTATGTTGCCCGCTTTCCCGTTGTACGAAGAATTCTGAACCATACGATAGAGTATTGATCATGGCTTATTTTGTCGACTAGATCACTGAAACCATAGTAAATGATCACCAAATTTAAGATTCTTTACAAATACTCTGAAAAACAACTGCTGTAATTTACATTGGTGTACATTAATTTAGTTTTTAATTATATTTACATTTTTAAAGTTTAATTTATACACAGTGAAAACTTTGTGTGGCTTTTATTAATGAGTTACACCTGGTTGATTGTAATAATCTTATGGTTTTGTCACTTTATTTTCTGGTCTTCAATAAATCGAGGAGGTCAAGAGTTAATTCTAAGCATTAATCTTTCTCTTGCTGGGTTCTAACACTCAAGAAGATGATGGACGGTTGTTGTTTCTGCTCCTGACTTAAAACATGGCATTTCTTCCTATGATTTTATACACCGATATTCTTACATATTTTCACCATCTTTTCTTTTTCGCGTTTATTTCTTCGTCTCTTCTCCCTCTCCTTACTCCTTCAGTTTATCCATTTTCTTCTTTATGATCCTTCTCCTTTCGTTCGTCTTTGTCTTCTCTTTCATTTCTGGGTATATCATAATGCTGTACTATTAATAATCAGCTTTAGTCCGCCAGCTTCATCGAGGTCTTCTTGTGTTTACTCAATTGCTTCAGCGGATCTTGGGATGATCCCTTGCTATGCGCTCCCAGTCGTAAACGTAGAGCTTATCCCCCACTTCAAATCGGTTGCCCCATCTTTGCCCTTCGTATTTCTTCTTAATTTTCTTCATTTGTGTTCCGATCTACATATTTTTACTTTCTCACACTTACAAACATAAGAAGAGAAAGTATTGCAATCGTGCGTCGGAAAACAGCGAATTTTCGACACCAAAACACTTATTGCTGGACCCTGGTCACGAAAAAGTGAATCCAGTTGCTAAATATAGGAAAAATATCCTCAAATCCATGGTGTAGCCAGAATCCATGATTGTTTTTAAATTTTGGATGGTCCTTTGGCTTTTAAGGCAGACATTCATTTTATATCAATTTTTATTAATAATTTGTGTACATTTTTTAGAGAGGCTCATGGTCTCTTAAAAATGTAAAAAAAATGTAAAATGTTAACATGTAAAAAATCATTAATAAAAATTGATATAATATAAATGTCTGCCGTAAAAACTAAAGGACCTTCCAAGATTTAAAACAAAATTCAAAATAACGCAGTCCTTTAAGTCATATCAAGAAATTTAACCTTCATAAAGAATCCATGTTTTGTGCACCCTTCATAGCAAAAAATCGATTAACTACAAATCGTCAGCCTATCCCTCTGTGCAGAACGCTAGCCCATAAACCGTTCAGCATATTTTCTCCAAAATTCATATTCCCCAATCTTTCTGGCTGATGTCTCGGTCTCTGGATTTTGAAACCGATATTTTAATTTTAGGAGTATTTTACATGATACCCTTCGGAAATTTTCGAAATTTTGAAAAACAACTGTGTCCAAATTTTTGGATTAAATTTTGTTGTCTAATAATGCGAAGGACGTTTCAGAGAATGGCGTAGGTGTCATTTTCGTTGAAATCCATGATTTTTCCAAAATTCGGCCTGCCCCTCCGTCCGCTAAAAATGCTTCTTGATAGAGCATTTTTAATGATTAGTTTTGCATTTAATAGTGCGAGGAAATTCTGTCTTTAGACAAGTACATTTTTTTAGAGAAAAAAACGTAAGTCCCGTAATTTCTACTTGAAGTTGAAGCAATTTTGAAAAAACATTGTTTCACAAGTGGCTTCAGAGTTTTTCGTTAATTTTTTTTCGTGTATATAGCAAAGAAAGTTAAGTAAAATTATGCTGGTTCTATTTTCTTCGAACTCTTCGCATGTTTAAAAATTGCAAAAAATTAGCATTTCAAAAGTAGAATACTAACTACAGACAATTGTTTAGCTTCTTCAAACAAGAAGTTTCCTTTACGCATCCATTTTACCCACTAACAAATTACTCACACAAAAGTGTTTGGAATCATTTTGGGACAGATTCACTACGTCTTAACACTAAATCTTAAGTTACAGTTTCCCAACTTCATCGGTAGTAATACCTCGTCGAATATGTAAGGGATATCTACGTATAGAAGTTGCTAAAAACCTTAGATATTAGAATATTTTGATGTAAAGAAGATAGTGTTAAAAAGTAGGATTCATGGAATCCAAGAATATACGTTACACTTTCGAAGAATGGTAACTGTTTTAGTGACTGAGCCTTAGGGAATATATTTCACAATGGGATTGTCTGGCCATTTATTCTTATAAACTTTGTAGTTAATTTAAAAGAGCCCTATCAAAATATAAAATTTCTATATATCATCATTAGCAATTCATTGGAAACATATTTAGTGATTTAAAGATTGTTGCAATCGTTCTTAATTCATCAACTTCACTTTTTAAAAGTGCAATTTCTCTTTTTCTGATAGGACAGTCGAGATAGGGTATCGTACTTCAACAAGGTCGCCTGTTCGATAAAAATGTACGGAAGAAAATGAATTGTTGCGCAGTAGACATTGCATACATTTGCACTTCCTCCTTTATATTCAAATTAGAACTTGTTAAAATGTCTAAAAACACTGGATAAAATGTTTAATAACACTGAACGATTTGGATAGTCTCGGGTTCGAATCCCACCCCGGGGATGGATGTTTTTGTGTGTTTGTGTACCGTTACCCCCAAATGTCACTTATAGCGGAAACTATATGACTTCAACAATGGTAAAACAATCTTCAATAAGTAAAAAAATGAACCTATTTTTAGATATTTACTTACAACCTTCTGACTTCCAAGGCAAAGAATAAACTAAATAAAATGTTTAATCATTCGACCCAAATCAAAAAAAGTTTTTTCCTGATTAGTAGTTTGATGCACAGGAATCACATCAGAAGAATAGTTTGGAGCGATTTCAGTGTTTTAAAAAAGTGGTATCAAGGAATATGAAATACATCCACGGTACATGACTCAGGAATATACATAAGAATATACAAACGAAAAGACAAGAAAGCATCTTGAATACTGCTACCAGGTCCCGAATATGTCTGAATTTATAATATTTTTCTGATTTACAGTTAATAGAAAACAAGACCACACCTAATCAAATTGTTATAATTTTCGGTTTAGACCTACAAAATACACCAAATGTCTGTATTTTCCTCTCCAACGGAAAAAATTTTAATTTTGTTGCTCAGTGTAATTATTTTTGTCGTGGTGAACGTCAAGAAAGCAATTTTAAATTTTACACTGGACTTCCTAATTTTTGATGGTTGGTAAGGGAAACATTAGAATGTTCTGATATACGTATTACTGACTTCATGTGTGGACAAGTCTGTAGGCTTTAAATATTAATTCTAGAATATTATAGGAGACATTTTGGACAGTGAAGTAAACAAATGGTGTATTACACGCGCAAGTTTTCTTGATATTCCACAGCGTGGGGTGCGGGGAGAGGAAGGCTGTGGTTACGTCACGGATTAAAAGGGTGTACCAACTGTGGACATGAACTTAACGCGCCAAAGCGTGCCACCAGAAAGGTTAGGAATGTTTTGAAAGTACGAGGTGGTTGTTGCCAGCATTGTAATTTGGTACGTGCCGTTCCGAGTCAAACCTAAGTACCTCAACGGGCCGTGCTAATAAGCGCTGGACGAGGACTAGGGAGCTCGGGTATCAAGAAAACTGGCGCGAGCAATACGTGTGATGGTTTACTACATGACAACAATGATCTTGTTCTATCTCGAATACGAGGGGAAATTTTTCTAAAATTAGAATAATGAAATGTTTCAAATACAAAATAGACAATAGCAGAGGACCCTTTGATAATTTTTACTTTCTCGCACTTCCTTCGTCAGAAGAGAAACTATCGTAATCGTGCCCCGGAAAACGACGAATTTTCGAAAGAAATGCCCTAATTGCCGGGCTCTGGTAACAAAAATGTGGATAAATCTTGTTCCTTTACACACTGAGGACATACACACATAAGTCATAGGATAGGAATATGCAAATATTCAGATGGCAGTGTACAAAATTGCAGTACTACGAGGTAGGTAGGTATTGTAGTGTTGTAGTATTACAAAAGATATAAAAGGGCAGGGTATTGATTGGCAGAGCTTTCATTTGTTCTAAAGTTTATGTTAGAAGGTTTCTCAAGTGATTATGGCCGCACAGAATAAATGAATGAATGAACAGACTTTGAACGCGGAACGGTAGTTGGAGATAGAAGCATGGAACATTTCATTTCGGAAATCGTTTGAGAATTCAATATTTGACTTCTACAGTGACATGAGTGTGCCGATGGTTCCCAAATTTCAGGCCCAACCTCTCACCACGGATAATGCAGAGGCTGTCGACCTTCACTTAGGCCCGATTTCACCAACATACACCTAACGTGACGTTAGTAAACGAGTCGTTAAAATTAACGTCCCCGTTAAGATTTGTTCCGTTTCACCAACCCTTCCGCGGCTTCAGTTAGCTAATCGCCAGTTAACTTTAATGGGTGTACAAAATGCGTATTTGTTTTTAGAAGGCTGTGAACTAGATACTGTGTGGTGAGTATATTTACTCTACTTACAGAATAAAGCAACAGTCTAGCCGACGCGCAGCTAACTCTATGGACAATACGGTTATCCGTAGATTTGCTGGCCCCAATATAGTCTCCCATAACCTGCTGGTAGTTGCCAGTAGCATAATAACGTAGTCATAAGTAACTGGTTGTGCGATAGACTCGTTCCTAAAAATGAATATAAATTGAAACAAATTTCTAATAACGAGTTCTTATTTTTTAAATAAATAACGACCTTAATTATAATATTATGTAATTAATTCATATCATACTTTGAACTTTATTATTTTCTGATTTTGTTTCCAAAATTTTGGAATGACTGTGAAGAAAACTGTACCCTATCTTCTGATAAGAATGAATAGTGACACAATTTCATATAATGTAGTACGTAATGAACGAAACCATTCATAACCTAACTTGCATTCATGATGGTTATATAACAAGATAGTTTTCAATGTGCATGCAAAACTGTTAGTTATATGGTTTGGTTGTGATAAATGTTATGTCACTATTACATGTATTTTCTGACCTGTTTGATGAAAACTCCAGATCCTGCTCAATCAATTCCAGGATTTCTAGTGTCGATTGTTTGGTACATCTGAATCTGGCTGAAAAGTCCCTATCGTCGTATTTATAGAAATAATTTCTTCTTTCCCTGAATACACGCGGGCGCACAGACATTTTCAAGCTTTATAAAATATCGTCCAATATATATTGCAGAGCTTTCTCAATTTTTCTCTGCTGTGTGCTCGAACTGAACTGTACCGCGCTGCGCTGCAAGCAGCTTAACCAAGCGCTAACTGCTGCTAACGGAGCTGAGATCGCGCGTTAACTTTAACGGAAAGTGAACAAGCGTTTAAGTTTGATGAAACACGTATTTTCTCTAACGGACCGTTAAAATCTCCTAACGTCTAGTTAGGGTGTTAACAAGCATTGGTGAAACCGGCCCTTAATAATCGAGGGCAGCGGCGTTCGCATACAGTTGTCAGTGCTAACCTACAAGCAACACTGCGTGCATCCGATTTGGACCGTGCGGCGGAATTTGGGTTTAATGGGTTATGGCAGCAAAAGACCAAGGCGGGAGACTTCACTAACCGCACATCATCAGCAGCGCGTCTCCAGGGCTCGTGACCACATCGATTGGACCCTAGACGACTGAAAAATCGTGGCTTGGTCAGATGGGTCAGATTTCAGTTGGTAAGAGCTGATGGTATGGTTCGAGTGTGAGCATATCCCACGAAGCCATGGACTCACGTCAACAAATCACTATGCTAGCTGCTGATGGCTCCATAATGATGTGGGCTGTTTTTTTACATGGAATGGACTGGGTCCTCTGGTCCAACTGAACTGATCAGTGATTTCAGATGGCTATGTTCAGCTCCTTGAAGACAATTTGCAGATATTCATAGGTTTTGTGTTCCGAAACAAAGATACAATTTTTATGAATAACAAGGTGCCATGTCACGGGGCCAAAATTCTTCGCGATTGGTATGAAGAACGTTGTGGACAATTCGAGCGAATGATTTGTTCACCCAGATCGCTCAACATGAATCTCGTCGAACTTTTATGGGATATAATCGAGAGGTTATTTCGTACACAAAATCCTACACTGGTAGCACTTGCGCAATAACGAATGGCTACAGATGTACCAGGCATCAATATTTCTGCAGAGGACTACCAATGACTTGAGTTCATAGCACGTTGCGTTGCTTTACTTCGCCGGGCAACAGGAGGTCAAACACGATATTAGAGGTATCCCATGACGTCTGCCACCCCTGTGCATAGTAAATTACTTCCTACAACACATTGTGCAGTCGTAATCCATGTTTTGTGGGCCCTTGATGCCAAAAATGCGACTGACGTATTGATTATTTGCCGTCATTTGATTTCTCGTTATTGATGATTTGCCGTTAATCGTTCATCCGTTAACACAAGAGTCTAATCCGTTCAGCCGATGTTCTCCAAAATTGATATTCTCTGAACGATTTAAGTGGAATCTTGGTCCTCTGAGTTTGAAACTATTATTTTGGTTTTGGAGGCTACTTTAAAGAAGGCCTCAAAAACATCAAAATTTTCTCAAAAGTGGCTACAAATTTTTGTGTTAAACTTTGTCCCCGAATAGCGTATTGGACGCTTAATAAAATGGTACTGACCTTATTTTCGTTGAAATCCATAATTTTTCAAAAATTGCAACAGTTCAATTTTTCGGCGTCTTTCTACTTCTACAATATTAAAAATAGAGATTTTTTCCTTAATAAAATCTGTTTCTGAAAGACAGTTCTTGAAATAAGGCAATGTACAATTTATCGAAAATGATTTCTTGCAAAATTGTGTGTGTAATACAGGGAATTTAAACATGTTTTTAAAAAAACATCATTTCCTAAAAAAATGGTCAAATTTTTCTTTAAATTTTCTTCTCGTCTATATCAAACGCCGGTAAAAAAAGGAGTGCTAGGCCACATTTCGGAACTCTGTATTTTTGAAAGTTGAGAAACATTTACAAACTACGAAACTGAGAGACTTTTGCCTTAAACAGAAATCTGTTCTGAAAAAACAGGTTCTTAAAAAATACCACGAACAATGAAAAAACAGTGGCTTTTGCTTCATTTATGCTTGAAATATATGCAATTTATAATAAAAACATTTTCTCTTATTTCTTAAATATTTTCCAGGTATAGAAAAAAATGGGTCAGGTCTCATTTTTGTCGAACTTATGAATTTTCTGGTTTGACTAGTCTTATGAACCATTGCCACGGCTTCCTTTAAAGTGTGCTTGAAATTTTTTTTTCAGCATTCGTTTCTTCCTTTTACCTCACAACCCTTCACACATATCGAGAGGTTCGGTGATACTTCCCCTTAGAGTGGTGTTTCTAACACTGATCGTGGAGGATAAACTGATATTCACTGCCGCGAATACACCAGTACCAGCTCTCTAAAAAGAATCATACGGGTGGCAACTGACGGGAAATCACCACTCATCGACTTTCAATAACACACCAAGTGTGTGTGTGTGTGTATGTGCGTGTGTGTGTGTGTGTGTGTGTGTAAGCCCCATACAAGTTATTCAGGGATAGCGAGCTTGGTTTTCATACTCACAATCACGTTGAATTCCGGGGCACGGGACAGAAATGGGACAAAAATTACCGCTTGTCACTGTCATGTCCCATTTCATGTAACTGGTTGAAAATGTGAAAACTTATCTTAGTAATAGAATGGCAAATAAATGGTGAAACAGATAAACAGATGGGTCACAAGCAGCTTCCCACAGGCCTCCCAAGCCCATGGCCGGCAGGTTGGGGCATAGTCTGAGTCTGTAGGGTCAGTGTACATAAATACATTGATGAACGGAGTACCATTGTTCCGCTTCTGGAATTAGGTGTTTGCTTGTTATTTGTGTACACCTGCATACAAATATTATCAGCATTCAACATATTCCTGATTTCATCAATTTTTTAATATTGTATAACTTTACAAGTTTTAAAAATCAACCATTATAATTCGCTTCGGACTGTTTCGCAATTTAATTCAGTTATTTTTTGTTTTTGTTTTTGTTGTTTTGGACGCCTCTCTTTTGTAAATAAATGAAGTAATAGTAATGTCTCATAATAAGCAATCTTTATACAAGAACTCATGTGACACAGCAACCTCAATATTCCTTCTTCAAAGAAAAAATATTGAATTATCCAGAGAACTTGAGAGAACTCGCATCTGTTTTTAAACCAAAGTGACTGTAAACGTTAAATTCAATGAATGGATTGTATATTACGCTTAACTAAATGAAAATAATATATTCCAGTCTTCCTGTTTGATACCTATTTGGGGCCATTTTCGTTTCCCTCTAGTCGTCTTTACTTAGGATTAAGTATGGCAAGATATCTGGGAAAAGGGAATAGTTTTTAATTCACGACAGCACATTAGTTAATCGCGTCAATTTTAATAAAACCGTATAATACAAGTCTGTGGGGTTTCAAGTGGACCTCCATCCTTTGAAATAAAATTTCTAATAGTCAGCTAAGATTGATGCAATTTCTCTCTTTAAAACAAATGTTTCAACAAATAGTTAAATGCAATGTTGGTGTTTAATTCATAAAAGGAATCATATAGGGTCAAATTATGAAAATATTATGTATGTTTTATTGTTTTATTCCAGAACTGACATTGCAAAACAGTGTCAAAGACACTTAAGAAGCTCACATTTGTACTCGTATGGAATATGCCCGTGGCCGCTGCCCCACAAGAGAGCCGCGATGGTCCGTACGTATTTCGCGGCCCAGTACTGTGCGCCCAGTGCCACGCACAGCTATATAAAAACTGAGAACTACCAGGTACATGTAGCTCAGGAACGTAAGTCTCAGGAACGTGGCTTGCAGATGCCATAATAGAAATGGCGCTGCATCTGGTGGAACGATGAATATGTCCAAAAGTGTACTGAACCATGACAGTGCTGCAACCATCAACCAAAAGATGCACAGTTCAAAACGACTTTCATAGAGACCCAGCAGAAGTATCGCGTTAGCGCAGACCATAGACAGAGCTTCAGCTATGAAGACCGATGAACCAAACTTATATGGAGTCTTGTCTGGGACATCGATGAAAACTAGACATAATTCCGATAAAAACATTGTCAGCGATGCAGTAAACGATATCCATCCCATCATTACACAACCAGTTCTTAACGATAATAAGCCAAATAGGCAAGATTCCACCAGACACATGATGGTCGTGCTTTTCCCTCGAAGTTTGATGAATATTTACAGCATCTCCTCGTCTTTACAGCGTTGTCTTCTTCTCATCGTCTGGATGTTGAGCGAGTAATGGTCAATTTTAGAAGGCACCTTGTGGTCGTGATCCAATATTGTAAGAAGCCAAGATTCGGGAACATAGTAGCCTTCCCTCGACTACGCATTGCGGGTTCCCGGGTCGACAAAAGACCAGCAACCACGACAACGAACAGTATTATATCGTTGATCATTATTATGAATCCCGTATTATTGAGCATGTCTGATTTTTTTATTAACACAATGAAAATGTACAATCTATTTCAATTCGAAATAATAAGTAAATATGATAATTCAAAATAAAATGATCAATGAAACAATAAATTACAGAAAAGTCCCCCATTGGTACTTTCCAGGATCAATATACAAAGACTATAACATAAAAGAGAAGAAAAAAAATTAGAATAATAAGAACACAAAAGGTTTAAAAAAGGAAGGAAGTTGCAAAGAGGAGGTTCTATTGAGGCGAGATATTTCTTGGCTATTGTCTAAAAGGTTTAGGGCTAGATGGTTTGGATGGGTTTCCAGGCTTTTATTGTAGTTTAGGCTAATTTCTTGTATCTTCTCTTGAATTGTTTGAATATTGAGGTCTCGATGGAGTGCTGCATTAGACATGTACCAAGGTGCTGATGAGATGACTCTTAAAATTTTTGACTGGAATCTTAGAAGAGATCCAAGAAAAACTTATCCAAGAATTGATAAGTTTGTTCTGCTGGTTGTGCCCCAGATTTGGATTCCATATGTCCATACAGGAAGTAGGATGGTTTTAGCATGTCCGATATGAGAAAGAAATCGCACATACAGTATTATTTTAGCATAGCAGACCAGTATCATTGGAACTGTGGTTTGGTGGTAGAGTCATAAACACAGGGATTCAACCACAATGAAGATTATTTACCCTAAAACGTTAGCTCTCTGTACATGTTTACACTTAGACTACACACTAATGTTTGTAACATCAACATTAATGTTACATATTAATGATGTTTCTTAACAAATAATCTCTGAAGGTGTTGTCAGATTTCTATATCTCCACCAGGAAACCATAGTCACAACGTTCGTGCACGTTTAAAATCGTTCTAGAATGTTAATTTTGTAAAATTTATTTTATTTTACTCGTATCCAATTTTAAAAATCGGAGAATAGTTAGAAACATCTCGGGGTCAATTTATATTTTTTTTTGCGACATAACTTCAAGGCAAAGAAGCTGGTACTTATGAAAATCATACTTACAGATAAATTCCTTGGTGGGAGTGGAAATAGTGTGTTATTCAATAAAGATTAGTAAGAGACCAAGAGATATTAACTACAAAGTTTGTACAATTAATGAATATTTATATATATATATATATATATATATATATATATATATATATATACACACACACCTTTTTTCAAATAATTATCGAGACATAACATGTATCGAGAATAGTATCCCTTCTGCAGTGGCACCAAGTATCATGGATTAAATACATAAAAAGTAAATAGGCGCCATCTTGTATAGTTTGTACAGTAGTAACTCGTACCACACAATATGGCGACGATTTAATTTCTACGTATCTAATCCATGATACTTGGTGCCACTAAAAATGGGATAAGATCTCCAAAATATGTCATATTTGGATACTTATGAGAATTTAAAATTTTAAATAAATAAAAAAACATTGTTGTTGATATCTCTTTCATCCTTACTAATAATTCTCGAATATAACTACCTTTAAGTAATAAAACAGTGGTATAAGGTATACTAATTAAGAAATACGACCAATACCATGATAATGCCAGGATACTTAGCATTCGCAGCTTTGATGATTTAGAAAACTAAACGTGCGTGACGTTTTAAATGTTGAATTATAGATGTGGTTTTGAATGTCATTTGTTTCCACGAAGTGTGTAGAACAGTATTTCTCATAACCCTGAACTACTGATTCACGAAATAGCAAAATAGTCAAAAGGTTCCTTAAAGTTCAACAGGTAAAAAAAAATAGAGGTAAAATATAAATTAATCAGTTAGTATTATAAATTAGACTTCCGCAGTAAAGGAATTCAAAATCGTAAATAACAATACTTATTATGCCAACTGACAATGACAAAGCTAAATACTAACTGAATACTAAATGAATGAATATTTAAGGTATGCCTAAATTATAGTTTGTGTAAAGTAATAATACTATATTGGCTATCTAAATAATAGGTTTTGGGGAATGCAAAATTAATTAGGCATAAGTAATATTGCTATTGTAACGTAATTGCACAAACAAATTAGTGGTGCTACAAAACGGTGCAGACTTTCTCGTTCTAGTTCTTGATCTAGCTTTTCGGTCTTCCCACACACTCTTGCCAGCTGCCAACTATCGCGCCCAAACTGCATTTATTTTACATTTTCTCAATATTTCGGTGTCCTAATAGTTGAATCGAAATATTACTTCGAGAATATTAAAGAAGAGTAAAACCTCGTCCTATATGCCCATTTTCATTGACAAATGTGGAGCAGTTTCTAAGAAAATGGTGTTTAAGGGTTACTGTAAATGCGAATTTTGAAGCTATTTTTCACAAAAAGGTTTGAGTTTTCGAAAAAGTTCATTAGAAGTTATTTAAGGCACCTTACCTCACAAATGTGTTAGTGCTTAAATTGCTGAAAATGTGTATATTAATGGCGTGAGAAATATTTAAAAAAATACATTTTTCGAATTTTTGCAAAAACAAAAGAATAGACTAAATGGTGTGTATAGCATCTCATAGTGTACACTTCGCGCTATTCCTACTAAAATTTAAAGAAAAAAATGTAACCGATTTTGAGTAAATCTTGTTTTTAAAACCAAATTAATTGGGAAAACTACTAAATTTTCAAAAAAATGTACCTCATCTTACAGAAAGAACGAAACATGGAGAACAATTTTCATTTGAAAGAAAAATCTCTATCTTGAATTTTGTAGTTATAGGAAGACGGCGAAAAAATTCGAATTCTTCAAATTTTCGAAAAATATGAGTTAACCGTGAAAATCGGACCTATACCACCTTTATAAGTGTATTTTACTCTATTATTTTCTTCAAGAAATTTAAGTCGGTTTTGAGAAAATTTAGAAAATGTTGAGTCTTCATGCAAAGTCCCCCAAAAATTAAAGAATGTTTTTCAAAATCTCAAAGCCTTGACTTGAGCCAGATGGACAGGGGTTTCTTCAATTTGGAAAACATTCTACGTATGGTTTAGGCGCTAGTACTGTTCACACACGGACGGACAGACCGACGTTTTCAAAAGAAACATTTTTTCGGTATCAGTGAATTCCAAACGTATATTTCCGTTGACAACACCGTACATACACATACAAATTCACACGCATACTCGGATTTTTCCCCTAAAATTGCAGTTTCTTCCTTGTCACCAACAAGAACAACTCACACTGCACCTCACGCTCACACCGCGCGCCGTCACTCCGTGAAATTCCGGCACCGAGATTGGATGTAGGTTACTAAAGCGCCTGCTCGCCCGCCCGCCAGCCAGCTACCGGGGGAGAGAATCAATGGCGTCCTTCGCCCGCGTTGCGGGCTTCGCGCCGCCACCGCCGCCACCGCCGCCACCGCCGCCACCGCCGCCACCGCCGCTGCCGCCGCCGCCGCCGCCGCTGCCCGGCGCGCCGGCTGCGCCGCAGTGGCGTCGGCGGCAACAGCAAACACGCGCTGCGCGACTGGAGCGGCGGGCGCGACGTGGCGCCGCGTCGACCGACCCCTGCACTCGCTGTGCCCTGCGCCGCGCTCGCCTCCGCCTCCGCCTCCCCGCCGCGCCGCGCCGAGAGAGAGACGCTCCCGCGCCGGCGGCCGCGCCCGCGCCGGTGCCCGCGCGGGGCTGGGCCAATGTGGCTGCTGCTGCCGCTCTCCGCGCAGCCCGCCGCCGCCCCACCCCACCGCACCCCCGCCTCCGCCGTCGATGCTCTCCGCTCCGCCGTCGCCGCCCAGCCGTCTGCGCATCTCGCTGCGCGGGGCGCGGGCCCGCCGCCCCCGCTCGGCGCCGCCGGATGCCGCCGCACGCGGGACATCCCCTCGGCCGGTCACGTGACTGCCCGTGGTGTGCGTGAGTGAGTGAGTGGGTCGCTCCGACGCACCCCCTCGTCCCAGTGGGGAGCAACGCACCCCCGCCTCTCCCGGTTCGCCGCCGCCGCCGCCGCCGCCGCCGATCTCCCATGCTTCACCACTCGCGTGCTAACTCCGACTGCGGGTCGAGGTCGCGTCGCTGTTTGCACGACATCCCTACTATCCGACTACTCCCACGATGTACAGGTACGTTTGTTGCCATGTTATTGCTTCGAGAGGGCAAGTACCGGAAAATATATACCATAAGCTGGAAGGATTTATGAATGAAATTTCTGATTGTACGCAGGCTCTCTCATTACGTAGATGTTTCAGCACTCTCTCGTTGTCCGCGCACTGTTAATACAAGAAAACATTAATATTAATTACAAAATGTTTACTGTCTGTTTAGAAAGGTCAGAAAATCAATACAATTAAATAAACAAGCAAACAGGTGTTAATATTTTCTTTAAAATATTCGCTTTTCCCGTAGAAACAATGGTGTGTTAGTACGTTGTCTTGGAGCCACATTACATATATACCGACAGTCATGACCTCAAGTACTTCCGACATGACATTAAAAACGGATGCCAGCTTGATGTCTGAAAATCTATACAATACATAGCATGATTGTTTGCAATGTTCATTTACATCCACAATACCTATTGTCAATAGAACACCGCTCCAAATTATTGCGGATGAGTTGTCTTTGAGTATCTCCGTTTTCTTATTTGCATGTTTTTATAAATTTAAAGTGATATTTGCGTGTCAAATGCCACGTACAGCTAAACAGAATTCACGCATTGTAAATTGTAAGCCTTTTGTCAAGCATTGTAGTAAAATCATTCAGTTTCATAAATTAATGTGCTTTATTGATATGGTGTGTTTCTTGATATGTGATATGGTAAGATGGACATTTAACAATAAAAGCACATAATAATCATTTTAATTAATAAATGATCTGCGAAATTTTCTACTACTCTTTACATTACTTCATATAAAAATATAACTATCATTTTACTAATTATGATATTTTGAGAGTATCAAGGAATAAATATTTTTATCTTAAGAACGTACATGTTCTATTTATTGACAAATAGTGGTACTTTCAGCGTGACAATCAGTCTATGTTACTGAATTATTTACGCATTAAGTAATCAAAACCATTCCATTGAATAATTAATACATTAGTTTTCACAAAGAACATTTGTCTTCTCCCAGAGATATTTCTTTTGATAAGGATGTTTTCAATATTATTTGACTCCAAATACCGATTTAGGAGTCAAAGTGGGTGATATATTAAACCAACTTCACAAAAGAATGAGAACTTTAAGGACAGTTGCCGTAGCAACGTTTCACATCTTGCAAGACTCTGGTCGATACAAGTTCGTTTGTTGGTAGGTCATCTCGCACTATTGATTCTGCTACCAAGTCCATTATCATAACCGAAAAATGACAAATGTAGGTATGACAAATGAAGGTTGAACTCAGGCACACGTGAGTATTTCGTATCATCCATCAAAACAACGTAAAATAATTATTACGAAGAATTGCGTTGTCCATTTGAAGTCTTGACCTCTTAGTATGATGGCCCATACACTTCAGTATATTACTCCTAACAGCCAGCCTGAACTTTCATCACATTTATTGCGACATCCTGCATACACAGTGTTTCTACGCACGCAAAAGTAAACGCTTCAAGCCCTGCAAATTAAATTAACAAGTCGGGAGCCATCCTCAGAGTAGCGCACGAGGAAAAGAAATAGGTAGCAATGAACTTCGATATATTCTCAGGAATTGTTTCTTCACATGCTTAAAAACATCAACGGTGACAAACCAGATTGTGTACGTCCATACATAATGTCATCCTTTTCATTCCACATTTCTTAAAGCACGTGAAGGTGTGATGCGCAATGATGTGTGAGTCACTTACAAATCATGAAATGTAATAAACATTGCTTAATAAAATAGTTGGAGATCTCGGAATTACTTTTGTGATCTCAGACAATTTGCGGACTTAGTTCTTACAAAAAGTGAAATTAAAAGAAATTGGCCGAAAGGAAGAGAATCAATGTCAAAATGCAAAATAAAAATGTAATTAAATAAAACTAATTGAGCGACAAGAGCACACATAGTTTCTCACTTTATTTGAAACTTTTGAACTGTTCCAAAATTCAGGGAGTTTAACGAAAAGGGAAGCTTCCTCATATTTAGAAGCGTGCTTATATTCAAGAAAAAAATTGGAGATTTTTTTGAACAGTTTTTAAAAAATCCTTATATTTCACGTACCCTACTCGAAAAGTACTCACATTTTCAAAGAATTGTGCGTGATCTTATTTCAAGGTCTATCATAAAATAACAGATTTTATTAAGGAAAAAATCTCAACTTCAGTATTGTTGTAAAAAGACGCCGAAAAAAATTTGAACTTTTCCAATTTTCGATTATTCAGTGTTCAACAAAAATGACACCCGCGCATTTCTCAAAGTATTCTTTTCTCTATCCGAGGAAAAATAATCTAAAAATTGGAGCCACTTTCGAGAACAGTTTGAAAAAGTTGTTACCGCGTTATATACCCAAAATCAAAATATTATTTTCAAATTTACAAAGCCCCTTAGTTCGGCGAGATCAATAGAGGAATATTGATTTTGCAAAACATTGTATGAATTGTCGGACAGACGTTTTGTCATCAACCAATTTTTCGGTATCAAAGACGCACAAAACGTGAATTCTGAGTACACAATGTGTTAGAGAAAGTATTTTACTATGTATAGGAACCCGATTTATCTACTTTTTTGAAATGAGAGCCCCTCAACACTAGTTTTTCTGACAGATAATCGCCCCAGCATGATTACAATACCTTCTCTTTACTACGTATGTAAGTCAGTAAGTAGCAAGAGAGAAAGTAAAAATAAATCTTTCTTTTTTTCAAGGAATGTCATCTCAGTCGCAGAGCCTCTTGAGTGTGGCACAACGTCTGTGTTCCCCACATGTGAGAACGCGATCGATGACTGGCAAAACACATGCGTGCCCCGAGGAGAGAAATCCGCCTCACGCACTTTTTTTCCGTCATCGATCGGATTCGGGGGCGGTCAGCGTCCGCGACCCACTTCGCTGTTTCTAGCTCTGGATGCTCAGACGACATGACAAACGCCCCGACACGACGTGGACAAAGTACTGCAATGTGCGTGATTTATTGTACTCTGCAGATCGCCCTTGCTCTTTCTTCTGTGAAGCGAGGCACCCAGGAAAATGCGGGAAATATCCTTGAATTTACCTTTTCTTTTCCTCAACCACAGGAGTTGTTTGCAATAATACGTGTGGCATTTGCCCCTGCTGTTTAGGCAACTCTTCATACACAGATGTCGGGCAGGAAACGATCTGATTCAGAGGAGGAGAATGTGTGTACCCGTACATGGGGTTGCCTAAAAATGAAGGTCAACTGTCACTTGTATTCATACACTTAACTCCGTCATATGCAGTTTCTGAATATAAGTTCACTTAAAAGTGATCATTTTTAGCCCTCTACATTCTCTAGAAATTTGTAACATTTATATCTATTTATAATTATTGTTCGATAATAACACATGTATCGACAACAATGCACCTATCGTGAACAATAATAATCCCCAAATATGGGGGAAGTGGAGGCTACCACCCAAATCTCCGACGTTACGACTATAGTTTCAGCCAAACCTTTCAATCTGACTCGCACTTCGCGGCATAGTTGAGCCCCTCCAGAAAAAATCCACGAAACCGCGGTTGGTGCCACAATTTATCATATGCTTGGCCAATGTCCAAGGGTACAGATGTATTTCTGAGTTTGAATACCAGGGGATACGGTGTCAGCAACACAATATTTAGTTTTCTTGTGGACTGTTTTTCTCTAAATCCAAACTGCTGATGTGGTATATTATTGAAAGGTCTGGCAGAGTGCACTACTCGATTTCATAAAATTGCACATTTTCATGAAAACATTGAATACCCCTCACACTTCCAATTAAAAGTTTGCATTTTCTTCGTCCAAACTACATAGACTTTAGTTAACCGAATTCCGTCGTGAGATAAACTAGTAATAGTTTACAAGTGTCCACTTTTTTATTTCATGATGTATATTCATTTTTGGAATGTCACAAACTTTCAAACTACTTAGGGCAGAACAATATCAGATAAGACCTTCAGTTGGCAGAAAAAACCTTGCTAGTGACTAGCGTCCTCGAATCTCTTCAATAACTAACATTGGCCCCACTTAACCCAGAAGCTGTCTTCTATCAACCCATATTAAGGAAAATTGATTGCTGACATTTCATCGACCAACTACTTTTTGTGATCGCCAATTACTCTTCATTATAACAGTTCTTTATTTCTTATCTCGTTCTCAAACACACAGTTCACTGGTTGTTCGGTCCAAGTGAGAGATCACGTGTTCTTTGGGAGGTCAAGAGTCCTTGCATTTAGTCGTACATTGTTGCCCTGAACAATTTGATTTGTTCTTTTAATAACTATGATTCGATATTGTTTACTTCGTTTTTGTTAATTTGATTGTTATACATCTACATAATGGTGTGTGAATATAATGTCAATAATTAATTTATTAAGTTAATATATTAGTTTCGTGTTTTCAATATGTACCTTTTATTTCGATTGCGCGAGAGGTACATGCGAGGTTACGTTTTCTGAACTTCAAACCCTCTAATTAACACATGACAAGATCAGCATCTTGATGCAGCAGTGGCGTGGCGTGATAAAAACAAATGGACGGCAAGACGAAGACAAATGCGCGGCCAAAAATACTTATCTCCACATGAGTAATTATAGAGACTGTTCCCCAATATTTTCAGCTTTGTTAGATTCCCATAATTATGTAAAATATTTCATTCATATAAATGAAAATGATACACACATGTCAAAACGCATGCAGAGCCCGAAAAATAATTTTAAACGAAAGAAAATCTATAAAAAGATAAATATGTAATAAAACATAAAACGAAAGATTTTTAATAGAATTTCCTAGTCCTCTGCGTTTTTAAAATTGTATATTACAATTAAAAATCGTAGTGATTATAACGATATATTTTAACTTTTAATTGCTTTAATATCTCTTAAATCAAATAACAATGAAACTCTCAAAGATATTTGTGTTTAAATGCGTAATTGTCTCTTTATTTACGTGATTCTATTATCTTCGTAAATATAACACGTTTGTAACTGAACAAATCATGTTTTTATTATGAACCTTTTCAAATATTGTTCATTACCATTATTTAGCGTAAAACGTACAACTCAACATAACTATCAAACATAAACTCATTCAATTATATGTAATACAGTAACCTCCAGGAGAGTGACAGTTTCCCCTTATAACAATAGGAAATATCTGTTATTCTCCAGCATCCCCCATATAATATCTATCATCCAAATAAACACTAAGAAAATATGATATATTTTGCCTTTTTACAAATACCTCTGGACTAAAATCCTCATAAGTATATAACTTTACTTCTGTTGGGTAGGTAATTACTCACCGGTCCTGCACAAAAACGAATTAAGACGAAAACAAAGAAGTTTGCAGCTTCTGCATTTGTAAAATCAGACGCACATGCAACCAGTAACACACATCACGCTGCAACACAATATCACATCATAACATGTGTGTACATAACTTTGAAACGATTCTTCCAAGGGGCCTTGAAACCTAGTTTTTGTGACCTTTACCGTACACGTTGACCGTACACGTTAAGTTTTTTTATGTCCTAATCATGTCCTAAATTATGTTTTTCAGACATTCTATTACTTTTTGCAATGAACCCTAGGCCTGTAATACGGTTTGCCAGAGACTCTGAACGTTGGGTCCCAGAAAAAAGATATTTTTTCACTATTAAAATAAATCTTTAAAAAATAGGAGACTGCGAAGTGGGCGGAAAATCGTTGGAACCCATCTATTACATTTTTGGAGTTGCATGTGATTTGTTTTATGCTTTGCTGATCCTCGTATGTGGGAGGATGCGTCCTTATTGACGGCCCCTAAATTCGGGGACTCCGAAGCGGTGCACCGGTTGCACCAACCTAGAAATGTCCCTGATTCTGAGAACGTGCCGGGAATAGATGAAAAGCTAGTAGGGAATATATGGGAGAAAATGTAGGAGGCAAGTGCAGCACGAGTTTTGTTTCTTTGAGTAGAATTTCACAAAAATGAGAACCTTTTGAAGTTCTTTCTACATTTTTGGAAATGTATGTTATAATTGGTATATTCATCCACCGTATCATTCATGGGTGTTCAGAATCGGGACTTACTTCGAAGTCAGTCTGACGCGTTAATAGGTTCGTCATGACAGGTCCGTAATACATTAGCAAAAAACTCAGGGGCTGAAAATTCTAAGTTCTTATCCAATATAAAGCCACTTTTCGCTTTTAAAACAATGTATTATACTCCGATTTAAACGCAGAGTCGCGTAATGGTTACTTCAAGGTCGCGTAATGGTTACTTCAAGGTCGCGTAATGGACGGGCAGAAAGAATCTCATCCAAACGCGAGCTTCGTTACGGCTTAAATTTTGAGTATTGGAGCTCCCGATTGGGACAATGTCTCCCTGATGATCTCGAGCTTGTGTCCTTGAAGTTGTCCTATGTATACAAAGGAGTATACGAAGTACAAAATGTTCTCAAGCGCCTGGCTAGTATAAACAATTTAATATTCTTTACACGCATTTATTCGTTCAATCAATTCGAAAGTAAATAGTATCAATTGATGGGAATTGCAAACCAAAACGCAAGATAAATTGCAGAGAAATTAAATGTAGCACTTAAACACGGTATTTAGAAAAACACAAAATACATACTATTTTACAGTGATTGTCTTATGGTTGATTTTTCTTTCTTAGGAAACAAACTCTTCGTTCCCGCAACAAAAACACTTTTGTCCAATGAATTAGAACATTTCCTTTTCCTAATAGGAGTGAGTCCCTCTTTCCAATAGAGCTTCCCTGCCAACATTGTGGGGCTTCCAGTCTCGTTGCAACACGATCTGCTGCTGTGTTACGATGCCCGATAGCGTATCGTCGGCGAGTTCCGTCAGTAGTGAGCGCAGTTGCCAGCACTGCGGAAGGCAGAGATGTGGCAGGCGCTCCTTCAACTGGGGAGAGTGTAATGCGTATGTTCACTGCAATGATAGTGTATTTGATTAAGTGAAAAACTGACGTTTCTAGATAAGATGGGAAAATATGTTTCCGAGAATTGACAACGACACGATAAGAAGTCGAGTCGTTTCTTTAATGGAAATATACATTTTATATCGCTAGTAGCTGAAAGTGTGTGGTGATGAATTTATTACATTATAGTGAATCTCATGGTATAATAGCGAAGGTTGTGAAACATTTTTTCTTATTTTTTAATGATGCAAAAAAGGATAGTTTTATTTGAAGAGTAAGAGTTTTTAATCGAGTGAACATCCATTTTTTAAAAAAAGGTAAGTTATTGAATGATGGCTTTGTTTATTCTTAAAAATATTAGTATATTGGTGTATTTATTGATATGAATCTTTCTTATATCATTGTAGATTTTAAATAACGAAAAACAATTCTAGTAATTTTAAAACTTTGGTTAATCGTGAATTTAGAATATTACATGAGGTTATGTCGGCGACAGTATCGATAACCTGGTAATTTACTAGAAGTTTTTTTCTTCTTTCTCTGTAGCGTCTAGGCAGTATAGAAAGAGGTATTAAAGCTGAGGGGAAAAATTGCGAATTTTTAGAAAGAAAAACTGGCAGGCCTATTGCCGGCCCTGGTAACGAAAATATGGATGAATACTATTGCTAAATATAGAAAAAAATTCCTCTGACACGTGGTGTAGCCAGAATCCAAGGTTTGTAGAACCTTGATACCGAACATCGATTGATTCAAAACTGTTTCTGTGTTTCTGAAAAACGCTAGTGGCTAAAACGTTGGCATTTTCAAAATTTTAAAAACAGCACCAATTTTTTTATCCAACTTTATTGTCGGATAGTGTGAAGGACGTTTAAAATACTGCTGTAGGTCTCATATTTGTTGAAAACCGTTATGTTTTGAAAATTGCAAAAGTTCAATTTTTTTAGAGCCTCCCTACAACTAAAATATTAAAGATTGAGTACTGTTCTCTGAATAAAATCTGTTCTTTAAAGACAGATTTTCAAATAAGTTTGTGTACAATTTTTCGAACATTTTAGTGTTATTTGCGTAATTTTGTACGTGTTGTTTTAGCACAACTAGTTATTTTTTTAAACATTTTTTTCTTAAAAGCGGGACCAATTTTTTTTATTAAACTTTGATAAAGTTTGAGTAAAGGACGCTTAAGAGAATGGTACAGGTCTCATATTAATGAAAATTTCTGATTTTTCGAACATTGCAGAACTTTAATTTTTTTCGGCGTCTATGTTCAATTACAATTGTCAAGATAATTTTTTATCTTAATGAAATATGTTCACCAAAAGGAGATCTTCAAATAAAGTCATGTTCAATTTTTCGAAAATATCAGTATTTTTGTGAATTTGGCGTCAAATATAGTCGTCTGTTGTTGAATTTCCCGTGCTCCTTGAACGCAATTTGCGGGGTGCTTGGAGGCAGTTAAATATTTTATGAATCCTTGTTATTATTTACCTTAATATTAATTAACTTTTAAATTACAAATCGTAGAACATTAGGTTCTAGAACATACACCTATATTAATTTGCAATGTAAATGCATACGTCAGCCTTATAAATATTGCGAGGAAGTACGTACATTCACATTTGCTTGAAAAGGAGTAATATCGAAGTTATTAATTTGGAATATTTATTGCTTTGTGCGTTTCATTCAAGGGCTGAAACGTTCTCATCTTTATCCTTCAAGATCCATCAAGATTCATCTTGATGTATGACTACGCGCGCACCGGGAGCGGTGGCTCAGTGCCTCAACTGATGTCATTGCAGCGCCTCTGACCGGGAGGTCCTAGCTTCGAGTCCTGAATTTGGCAGGATTTTCGACACTAGCTGTTCAGCTAGGTCGAATTCAGTTGCTTTCTGGAGGAGAATTATAGCGGCCGGCTGCTCTGATCGGTAGTTTTCCGTGGTTTCTCCGATCAATACCAGGCGAATACCGGAGCAGTATCCTAACAAACAGGCCACGGACCGCGCGCAATCTATCCTTCCTCTTCCTTTTCCTATCCTCTCCCCTTTCACACACACTTACACTAACATGCAATACACTACCACATATTCCGGGAAACCGGTCGGGAGCTTAGAGCTTGTCCCGGCTGGGGCGGTGCCCCGCTGGTGGGAGAGTCCTGGTTAGGGGGAAACTCCACTAGCCCACGGTAGGTCGGCGCCGGATCTCGCCATCCTGCGGGGGAAGATCACCGCCATCTCCCGAGAAAAAACATGCACTACACTAACGGGACTAATGACCGAAGCAGTTGACGCTCCCGGAAACACGAAAAAAAATCAATCAATACGCGCGCGGTTTTGCAGTTTGATGAACTCTCATTTTCAAATTCTTTTCTATTCTTCTGATGGTCGGAGAATGGCATGCATCCGTCACGATGCTTTATTTGTTTTGTTATTTGTTGATTTTTTTGTTTAGTGTCAAAATCATTTAAAAATTGTGTGTGACATATAGATATGTCTTGACTGGAGATATGCATTCTCTGAACGTTTTCTTAAATATTGTGATTCCTATACTTTAACCCAAATACAAGACGAATGTAAACAAGCGTTTGTTCGAGTCGCGAGTTAACTGAAATTAAATAGTATTTTTAAGATAGAAAGTCAAATTGGATTAGAGTAACATGAAAAATTTAAATATAAAAAATTGAAAAAATAGAGCACTATAATTTTGTACATATTACAATAATTTGGTATTACTGTCTTACGCGGCATTGCCATACTATACAGCGATGAGTACTTGAGATGTTTTTCCGAGTAGTTATTTATTGGTGATATTAATGGGAGAGAGATCACACATGGACGGCATTATTTACTTAATGTTAATTTGGCAATGTATCTACGTTCAATAAAATGGTATTCAACTTAATTGAAGTCGGTAATAATATATACATTGCATTGTATATGGTAATGATGTGCTTTCGAATCCATTCACAATGGAATATAATGGATAGCATTTATTTCTGAAGTTCAATTTGTTTTTAATAATATTCCGTCATTCACTATTTAGAACAATTGTTGAAAGCGACTTGGCATCAAAAACGAAGTTTTAGTGGTCTTTCTACTTTACTGCTCTCCGGGGTTCTAAAGCTGTTTAATTTGTTAATGAATTGTGAAGAGACAAATAATAGTTTCGTTTGGTTGTATGTCTTCATTTAAAAGAAAATGAAACATTTAAAAATGAATTTGGATTATTTTGAAGACAAAATAAGTGTATGATTCTAAATAAGCAATAGTATTCCATAAAAACGCCTTATAATAAAACTCAGAAAATCACAACGATGGAAACTGAAACACAGTTCCGAAATTTTACCGTCTTCAGGACCTCTAATATATAATTATAATAATCCTTTTCTTCAAAAGCTTATCTAATTTCTTCAAAAGTCTAACCTATCGTCTATGGACAACATACAGGTCAAAACATTCATAGACATTTCTTTGAAATTGATAATCGTCGATCGAACTGAGTGTACTAAAGGCCCTGTGAATTCGAAATGTATCTAGCAATTTTTGGGACTACTTAATCAGCACCCACGTGACATTTTAAAAATGTTCTCAAACGTGAATCTCATATCTATCTCATATACGCGAGTAATATATTGAAATAAACTGATTTCAAACAAACTCGGTCGAGGAACCTGAAAAGCAAATATCTTTCTATCTTGCTAGTTCATTGCTAGAATTGGCTCAATGAAACAACATGGAAACAAACACATGGAAATTTATTTAACAGTTTAAAACAATTTTGGTATTGTATAACTTTACCTAATATAAAATTAAATCTTTGTCATGACAGTTCCAACCGTACGTCTTCGCGCGCTTTTGGACCATCTTTATCTATCTCCGACGCCGCCGTCCTCAGGTCCAGACACCATCTTCTCTCTTCTTTTCTCGGAAGCACACTTCAATTACCGTTCATCAGATCAATAAACTATTTGCTACTAACATTCCAGTCCAATCACTGACAACTTCGCCCAAGCCCTCAATGTTTCTCCAACTCGTTCACATGAAATATTTTAAACTCCACTGTCACACTTAGTATTCAAATTTTGATGTTCTATCAATATCCAAATGCGATCACTGACACAATAAATAATACACATGTGACTAGATTGTTTACTAAAAGTAAAATTAAATTATTCATTGATTACTTGACGCAGGAGTCATGGGAAACGGTTTATAATACTACTGATACAAACGACAAATATAATTCTTTTTTTTCAACTCTTTCATTTCATTTTAACACTTGCTTTCCTCTTCAAAAACGAAAATTAAATATTTCACGGAAAAGCAATTCTTGGATAACACAAGGGATTAGGACATCTTGTAAAAACAAGCGAATTCTTTCTTTCATTTCTAAACGTCATGACGTATCTCAAGATTTCCTTATCTACTTTAAAAAATACAAAACATTGTTACGAAAAGTCATAAGACAGGCTAAAATCATAAAAAACGATTAGGATATTTTGAACTCAAATAATAAAACAAAATCAATGTGGATTATAATAAAAAATACTACCAAATCAACTAGAAAACCCGTAGAGAATGTTGTTTTAAAATATAACGATATAAATGTGAACGATCCGGCAACAGTGGCTAGTCTCTTTAACCAATACTTTTCGAGAATTGCTGCCGATCTCACTAAGGGTCTTCAGGCACAAAATTCAAAAACAGACAGTTAACCCAAAATTTTAGACACAATGTTCGTTTCCGAAACTTCTTCCTATGAAATTCTCAAAATAATCGGTAAACTAAAAAATAAATATTCATCCGGTTTAGATGAATTCCCGGATTCTTTGTTAAAGACTTGTGCGTATGCCATTATACACCCGTTAACTCACATATTTAATGCATCTTTATGCACTGGAACGTTTCCAGATATTTTCAAAACAGCTAAAATTAAGCCGCTTTTCAAAAAAGGCAACAAAACTGAAATTCAAAATTATCGGCCCATTTCTCTTCTATCAGTCTTTTCAAAAATATTAGAGAGACTTTGTTACGTACGAATGGAAACCTTTCTCACTAAACACGACGCGCTTTCAGATTGCCAACATGGATTTAGAAAATCAAAATCAACGGAAACAGCTATATTTTCTTATCTTAAAGATGTCGCCTCATCATTGGATCAAAACGAGGCACCTATTGGATTATTTTTAGACCTCTCAAAAGCTTTTGACGTCATTGATCATGACATTTTACTTTCCAAATTACCTTCATATGGAATTCGTGGTATTGCTCTAGATTGGTTATGTTCGTACCTTAAACAACGATCTCAGAGAGTTTAAGTACCTTACTGGAATGATGGAACATTACGTACGCACCTTTCCGACTCTTTGCCCGTTGCATGTGGAGTTCCTCAAGGATCGATTTTAGGCCCTATTCTGTTCCTACTTTACGTAAACGATATGCCCTCGACGATTCGAAACAGAAGAACGGTTCTCTTTGCGGATGATACGAACATCCTTTGCAATAAAGAAACCGTAAATAGTACAATATCAGATGTTTCAAATTGGTTCCGAAATAACAAATTAATAGTAAACGAAAAGAAAACGGTTTTAATGCAGTTTTCCATTTCAAATAAACAATTCTGTGCCCCGTTCAAAATGAACAGTGTACCATTGACTGATGTTAAGGCAACAACATTTTTAGGTCTCTCAATTCAGTCAAAACTTAAATGGAACGTCCATTTAAATGAATTGAACTCAAAATTAAGTTCATTATGCTACGCGTTCAGAATTCTTGCAAATTCAGTCAGCCTTCATACTGCTCGTTGTGTATACTTCGCGAATGTTCATTCCCGCCTGAGATATGGCATAATATTCTGGGGAAATACATCTTATAGCTCCCAGACTTTTAGATTACAAAAACGAATTGTACGAATAATAACCAAATCCCACCCACGTGATTCATGTAAGCCTCTCTTCATTAATCTAGGAATTCTACCATTACCGTGTCTTTTTATTTACGAATTAGTGGTTTTTGTAAAAAATGACTTGCTCAAGGGCAGGAATATATTTTCAGAAAACGCCGATGTCTATTACTATAACCCTCGACGTAGAAATCATATTCATTAGGTGACAGTATCAACAGCTCATTACAAAAAATCCACATATAATACATGTACATTATTTTACAACACTTTGCCAGATGACATTAAACGATTAAATTCAATAGAAAAGTTTAAATCTCAAGTGAAATCGTTTCTGCTGCATAACTGTCTCTATACAATTAGAGACTATACTGAGCATCACAAGAAAAGTAACATTAATTTTAACAATGATACATAATGCATTATTTACCATTTGGACTGTATAAATGAGTATAAACAAACTGTAACAACAATTGTACTACAGCTTCCGGGTCAATGACCCCCATCTCGATCAGGTTTTTCGTCCAGTTTCCCTGATCCATTGAGCAAATGCTGAGATGGCCCCTTGTTTTGCTTCTGGACATAAATGTAACTTCATTTTCTGTGCACGTCTTCTAGAATTCAGTGGGAAATACCATTATTCAAATTATCGTTTCCATGTTGTCGCGGCAGGAAGTAATAAAAATTTTTTTTTCCTTGAAAAAGATTTTATTACATGGGAGTTTTTTTGTTTGTTTTTGCTCCCTTTCAAAATTCAAAATTTTATTGCTTATTTATTTTTGAAAATAGATTTTACTACATGGGAGTTTTTGTTTTTTTTTCTCCATTTCAAAATTCAAAATTTAAGTAGTATATGACTTAGTGTAGGGATCACAGAATTTTGAAAATGTGCACACAATTCACTTTTCCCCATAGCACGTCATACGTTTGACGTTAAATAAATAAATAAATCCATTCCCTAGTAGATGCTTACAAGTCCCCAAAGAAAAAAAACTCCTAACATTAATTGGAGCACGATCCGTTCATGAGCACGACATCAGTCAGAATGAATGTCTCTTGTATTCTTTCAGCCCTGCAAAGCTCAGTCCATTTTTCGATTGTTTATTTTCAGATAACACTTCGTACCTAGCCAATCCCTAAATTTCTTGCAAATCGAACTAGCCGTCTTCACGACTGTCACTGCTTTTTCGGCTAATCCCTGAATTCTATACAAAATGAACTAGCCGTCTCTGCGATTGTCATTGCATGAATATGTTGACCTTGACGACGGATCGCTTACCGTTGCTATGCTAGCATATTCACATAATTTATCCCCTTTAATTGACGCCATTTATAAAAAATATTGTACAATATTCAGTGACAAATTGGTATGTCACAATACGTCGTATAGAGAAAGTTTTGTAATGCTGCGGAAAATATCTGCTGCCATTTCAAGATTTCAACAGAAATACAGATACTGAAAAAGTGATTTTTTTCAAAACGTCTGTCTGTCTGTCTCTCCGTGTCCGCCCCTCTCCGTGTCCGCCCCTCTCCGTGTCCCTCTCCGGTCCGTGTCTGTGTCCGTGTCTGTCTGTCTGTCTGCCTGTGTCCGTGTCTGTCTGTCTGTCTGTCTGCCTGTGTCCGTGTCTGTCTGCCTGCCTGTGTCCGTGTCTGTCTGTCTGTCTGCCTGTGTCCGTGTCTGTCTGTCTGTCTGCCTGTGTCCGTGTCTGTCTGTCTGTCTGCTCCGTGTCTGTCTGTCTGTCTGCCTGTGTCCGTGTCTGTCTGTCTGCCTGCCTGTGTCCGTGTCTGTCTGTCTGTCTGCCTGTGTCCGTGTCTGTCTGTCTGCCTGCCTGTGTCCGTGTCTGTCTGTCTGCCTGTGTCCGTGTCTGTCTGTCTGTCTGCCTGTGTCCGTGTCCGTGTCTGTCTGTCTGTCTGCCTGTGTCCGTGTCTGTCTGTCTGTCTGCCTGTGTTGCCTGTCTGTCTGTCTGCCTGTGTCCGTGTCTGTCTGTCTGCCTGTGTCCGTGTCTGTCTGTCTGCCTGTGTCCGTGTCTGTCTGTCTGCCTGTGTCCGTGTCTGTCTGTCTGCCTGTGTCCGTGTCTGTCTGTCTGCCTGTGTCCGTGTCTGTCTGTCTGCCTGTGTTCGTGTCTTTTTTTTATATATATATATATAACTTTATTTCACAGCAGGCAGCGTTACATGTAACACTACATGCTTTCAAATGCATATGTAACTTAGAATTAACAATATTTCAAAATAATATTACATCTACAAAATACATAAAATGAAAATTCATGAACAAGAAAATTGAAATACATCAACTTAAAATTATATCAACATGAAATCGTTAAGCTTGAAATTGAAATCCATAAAACTCATAACTTTATGTAAACACTATTTGTTTATTGTTCTGAATAAAGATGTTAAATTCACGTAAGTGTTGTTTTACTAATTTCTCAGGTGTGGGGGGTCAAGTTCCTAACTTAATTTTTATGTTCTGTATTAGTTTCTTCCTTTCGTCTACTAGTAGGGAACATTCGTAAATGATGTGGTATACCGTTTGGTCTCCCCTGCCACATTCACATGCTGGATTGCTTATAATAAAGAATCTGTGTAGATATGATTTAGTGTTTCCGTGACCTGTTATTATGGACGTAAATATTGCTGTTCCAGGTAATTTTTGCTTCAATCTGTCATTGATGTTAGGAAAAAATGATTTTGTGATGGCGCCTTTTGTTGTCTCGTTCCATTTGTTCTGCCAGATTTGAATTGCTTCATTTTTAAATTTATTTACTAATGTAGTTTTCGAAATTTTGTCATATTCTATTGGCAATTGTGTATCGGCTGCAGCATGTTTTGCTAGCCTGCCTGCTAGTACATTTCCTCTAATTCCCACATGTGCTTTTAGCCATCCAAAATATATTTTCCATTCATTCTTTCCCAGAACAGACTTTACTGTCTGTGTTTATTGCTACTGTTTTGTTATTGCTTGGGATATTTCTAATCATTTGTAGATATTTTAATATTGCAATTGCTTCTGCCTGATTATTTGAACAATTTATGTCTTTCTGTGGTTTGTTGTGTCCGTGTCTGTCTGTCTGTCTGTCTGTCTGTCTGTCTGTCTGTCTGTCTGTCTGTCTGTCTGTCCGTGTCTGTCCGTGTCCGTGTCTGTCCGTGTCCGTGTCTTTCCGTATCTGTCCGTGTCTGTCCGTGTCTGTCCGTGTCTGTTCTGTGGTTTGTCCGTGTCTGTCCGTGTCTGTATTTATGTCTGTCTGTGTCTGTCCGTGTCTGTCCGTGTCTGTCCGTGTCTGTCCGTGTCTGTCCGTGTCTGTCCGTGTCTGTCCGTGTCTGTCCGTGTCTGTCCGTGTCTGTCCGTGTCTGTCCGTGTCTGTCTGTGTCTGTCCGTGTCGTCCGTGTCTGTGTTTGTCTGTCCGTGCTCTCTGTGTGTCTGTCCAAATGTGATCTGTCCCAAATTCATGAATCCTCAGTCAATCTGGCTCTAGTTGAATCTTATACTTTTTAAAAACATTCTTTAAAATTTGGGGGTACTTTACACGAGGTCTTTCAGAGATTTTCAAAATTTTCTCAAAAACTTCTACAATTTTTTCTTTGTGAGAACATGATTTTCTTGCAAAAATTCGCTACATTTTCGTTAAAGCTTTACAGTACTTCGTCTTTACTATACAAATACGTAGAATGGCGAAAAATTAGAAATTAAAGAGACTGAGACATTTTTAAAAATTTCTAAGATATTTTTCAAAACTTCACAGGGACTTTATGTGAAATACCACCAAAATTTAAAAGATATGTTTCAAAATATCAGGTCCTCGATGTGGGCAAGACCGACCGGGGAATATTCATTTTGGAAAACGTCCTTAAGAGTGGTTTAAGTGCTGCTGTTGCTCACAGACGGACAGACAGACAAATGAGCAGACAGACAGAGAGGCATACACGTTTTGAAAAGAATCACGTATTTCACGTATTAGGGAACCAAGAACTCATTTCATTGAAAATCTCGAAATCAGTTTTCCGCAGCATTTCAAAACTTTCTTTGGAACTACGTATTAAAACTATGTGTATAGAAATAAGTACACGAGAAAATATAATCCGTAGCCCAAATATTCTGCTTCCTTGTTGCGCTCTTTTTAATCTTTGCTGGACATGATTCATTCTAGTCTTCAGTGTTATGCATTCAATATTTAATTCCTTTCCAAGCCAATTTATATCGATACATTTGATTGTCGAGACATGAGTAGGGTTTTTAGTCTCTTCTATTATCAATACCCTTTATTCCAATTAACATGATTTATTTATGACTTGATAATTTATATGATTATGACACTTGATAATTTTTATTAAAGTACTTTCATCATTTTATGTACATTGATAATTGATAGGGACGATGAAATTTCTCTTACAGATAGCGGATGAAGGCTTTCCAGTCGTTGGCTATGAGACATACGTCCATTCGATTTTGCCGGTTGGCTATATTATTAGTAGCGGCGGCCGTTGCTGGTTTTTTTGTTGGTAAGTAGATATGATGCATTGCTCAAGAAAACATTTGAAAGAAAAAGTATTGTTCAAGGAAACGAAAGTTATGTAAAGCTGCGAAGAAAAGTGCAGAACGAACGGACAGACGTTTCGCCGCAAACCAATTATTCGTTATCAAAGACCCATAAATCGTGGATTGTGACCACACAACAAGTAAGATATAATTTTCTACGTATAGGAACAAGAATCATCCCCGTTTTTTGAATCGGGGACCTGCAATACTATTATTTTACTGGCGAAAATCGCTGTTTTTCGTAGCAACATTACATAACTTTCTCAATGTTACATTTGTGGTAAGCCAAGAAGTATAAAGAAAAAAATTGCAGACTTTTTTGAGAATATTGTGTGAATGATGTAGGAACTTCATGTTCCTAAAGTATAAACAATAGATGGCACATACGGGATATTTGACACCATTAAATTATAGGAACTGGAGACAAAAATTATCCCTCTATGTTGCAACAGTATTTGTAATGAAGCACGTTGGGAATTCAGTCGAAGCGTGACCATTATATGCGAGAAAGGTCATGCAAGAAAATCATTTAATGTAATATTTCTTTATTTCACACAACTATTACCCCTCTGTGTAAGAGAAAATTGTTTGAAAATTGTTGAGTGTGATGTGGGTGCTCGTGTTATTCCCAAACCGACAGACATTTTGAGGAAAGACATTTTTAGGTATATGTGACCCCGTTTCCGTCAACATCTCGACATTGATTTTTGGCAGCATTACGTACGTTTCTCAGAATTATGTATACGAGAAAGTAAAAATGAGATTCAACAGATAAAAATGTATTAAATCAAAACAAACTATATTGCGTTTTGAAGTAGCCTCGTCACAGAAGTGTGATGTAATAGATAATTAAACTTAATATTATTTGACTGGGCGTATTTTTAGCGTACGTCCACAATACGTTACATATATTCAGAATCGGAATTATGGATTCATTTTGATCTAATTCTCAAATAAAGATAAGACACCTATGTCTACATCACAGATGCAAGTTTTGTACACACAGGGTGGAGATGGACCGATCCCTGTGAATTCTCAAGCAACTTGGACGCGTGTGATGAACGAACCACTGACGTTGACTTCCTCCGAGAGAGCGCCAGGCAGCTGGAGGAAGCGGCCCTTCTGCTGAAAAGTACGTATCCTCCATTCCGCAAGCGCGTTCAACTTGAACAACATTTAAGGAAATGGTCATATTTAATGGCTTCCATTTCATTCGAAATTATAAGCATGAAAAATTAAATATCATCCATGACACTTGGCCCCATACGATTATAGGAATTGAGGACCGAAAAGACAACGATGCTGTAAAATTATTTTTAATTAATTAAGTTGGGAAGAATATTTGTAATTAAGCACTTAGGGAGTTCAATAGAAACATTATTGTATGAGTGAAAGTTCAAATGAGAAAATCATTTCTGGATGCAGTATTAGTATATTTCACACAAATCTCGTCCCTCTGTACAACAGAACAGTGAATTTAAACTAATGGCTTTACAACAATACATTTTTTTGTAACTGTTACGAAATATTATCATATTGCAGATTGTTTCTTACTGATACTCTAGAAATATCTTCAAAAACTCTTCCCTAGGAAGCGAGGCTGATAATGAAAGAAAAACTTATTTTTCATGTAGGTTTTTCTTCAAATGAATTTACGTTTAAAGTTTTTATTTGATAATATACATCATAATATCCTTTTGGAGAACGTTCTACGCACAGTTTACACTTTCTTTTGCTTCCTGACTTGCAGCCGGACACACACAGTCAAACACACATACACAGTCAAATGCACATAAACAATTAAACTGTCGAACACACATACACAGTCGAACACTCACACACACAGTCGAACACTCACACACACAGTCGAACACTCACACACACAGTCGAACACTCACACACACAGTCCAAACATACACAGTCGAACACACACACACAGTCGAACACTCACACACACAGTCGAACACTCACACACACAGTCGAACACTCACACACACAGTCGAACACTCACACACACAGTCGAACACTCACACACACAGTCGAACCCTCACACACACAGTCGAACACTCACACACACAGTCGAACACTCACACACACAGTCGAACACTCACACACACAGTCGAACACTCACACACACAGTCGAACACTCACACACAGTCGAACACTCATACACAGTCGAACACTCATACACAGTCGAACACCCATACACAGTCGAACACCCATACACAGTCGAACACCCATACACATGCTTGCATGAAACCCCGTGTGGTCTACAACACAACTAATTCTCTTCACCAGGGGGACAAGTCCCCGTGGTGGGCTCCCGTCTTGACCTCTTTGGGCTCTAATCCCCGCCCCCATCGACACGTTAACGGCGACAGGTTGATGTCCGGATACAGCCGGAACCCAGTTTACCGTCGTAGCCTCCCCATACTATACTTGGGTAGGGGCCATCCTGCTATCTCAGAGCTCCTAGCTATCCAGGCTAGTACCGGAGTCTCGACAATGCGCCACTCATATGCGCCGGGAATAAATTCCCTCCTCTTTGCCCAGAGTATCGGGCCACTGCCACGACGAATCCGAGAGTCCAAATGGGGAAACCCTGAACTAAGGTCCAGGCGGCTCGGAGCCCCCATCTCGTCTCCCCAACGCTTACCGCCAGTTGACGACGTGGGTAACGCCGGTACCGGCGCCACCTGACGGGTGGTTACTGGTTTCCCGCTGGACTTTGAAGTGGGATTCAGAGTACTCCGAAAAGCATCCTTCGGCCAATCCTGCTCCAAGGTCGACGCGTCATTGGCCCAACTGGCGGGTGGCCGGTTGCCCGGCCACCAGGAGCTTAGCATCGCCTTCTCACTGCCTGCACCTTCAAGCTAACGACGTGAGCGACGCCGCGAGACTCAGGGTCCGGGTGGTCGTCTACACACTCCACCAGAGATCCCGACAACCTACGTCATCGTGATACCCCCTGCGGGGACACACCACACGAACAAAAATTAGTATTTACTGGAATAATTAAAAATTTCATAAATATGCGTATAATAAACTTAATCGGCACTATCCGCATTGCTTAGTTTTTCAACACTACCTTTTACTAAAAATCACGCTATTCGAGAGAGAACGTATCAGGCTTTCGAGAAGCGTAGTAAAGATGACCTTTTAAGACACCCTAGCGAAACTTCAATTGTTCAATACACCACCGACGTTGTCTGCGAGTGTGTTGTAATTAGGAGGCCTATTTTAATGAATTTGTGTTTCCTTTCATTTTAGAACAATGATTTTTAGGGTAAACGTTAATTTTGTTATGACAAAAGAAAATGACCCATTTTTATGTGAAGGTTTTGCATTTTTTACCAATTTTTACCAATATGTCATTTTTTAAACTTTTCCGGTGATTTTAAAAGCATTTTGCTGATATCATCGTTTTTAATATCATTTTAATAGTACTTGCTTCAAATGACATTTACGAGATGCAACAAATGTTCTCCACAAAATTCCTAAGTAGCCAATTCGATTTCTTCACTCGGAAACTGTAATGTCATCCGTTGTGAGTGTGATCTAAGGTTCCTGTGAGGCCTATCATTGCCATTGTCGGTTCGGGCGATTTCGGGATAACCAAAGACAGATTTCCAAGTAATGAACAGACCAAACCAAAAATTTGCAAGCTGAGTTCACATGAACGAAAGGAAGAAAGGAAGCTTTGATTACATCAGTAATGATTGCATGTTTGAGGTGTTCATCTGAACTGTTTTTGGTCCAATCTTTATGTCTTTTTTTGCTTTTATGGGATTTTAAAAACATTTTAAGAGCATTTCATTGCTCAGTCTCTGGGATGACTTATGGGCAGCGTACTATCTTCCCGTGCCGTGTCCCCGGGTTCAATTCCCGGTCGATGCAAAAATAGAGTTGTAGCTTTCTTTAAAATCGTTCCAGTTTCTGTAGCTGTGTGACGAAGAAAAGCTCAAGCAGACGTATTTTGCTTGTTACGGTGAAGAGAGTACGTTGTATTGGCCTCATGTTGCTCTTACCCCCAAACATGGGAATTTAACTAGGCACAGGCATGAGGGACACCGGTAGCAGGCCGGAGAAGTCGGTCTACCGACCCAATAACGGCAAATACATACTTGTACATACATTTATTGATCATTTTGGCGATGTTTTAACCGGAAGCGGTAGCTCAGTGCATCAACTGATGTCACTGCAGCGCCTGTGACCGGCAGGTCCTAGGTTCGAGTCCTGAGGTGGCAGGATTTTCGACACTAGCTTTTCAGCTAGGTCGAATTCAGTCGCTGTCTGGAGGAGGTTCTAGCGGCCGGCTGCTCTGATCGGTAGTTTTCCGTGGTTTCTCCGATCAACACGAGGCGAATGCCGGAGCAGTACCTTAACAAGCGGGCCACGGACCGCGCGCGATCTATCCTTCCTCTTCCTTGTCCTACCCTCTCCCCTTACACACACACTTACACTACCATGCACTACACTCCCACACATTCCGGGAGACCGGTCGGGAGCTTCTGGGAGCTAGTCCCGGCTGGGACGGTGCCCCGCTGGTGGGAGAGTCCTGGGTAGGGGGAAACCCTACTAGCCGATGGTAGGTCGGCACCGGATCTCGCCATCCAGCGGGGGAAGATCACCGCCATCTCCCGAGAAAAAACATGCACTACACTAACGGGACTAATGACTAAAGCAGTTGACGCACCCGGAAACACGAAAAAATCAATCAATCAAGCGATGTTTTAGGTCGTCCAAATCCGGGCCCTCGTTATAACCGTGGTTTCTTTGCAGTTTCCGCGGGCGGGGACGGAGGCGACGCGCCGCGCGCGCTCGCGCTGCTGCAGCGGGTGATGGCGCGGCTGGACCCGCGGCTCGCGCTCAGCGCCGACGACCAGGCGCTGCGAGCGGCCACGTCGGCCGACGCGTGCGGCGAGGTGTACAAGGGCAGCATGTTCGGCAGACCGTACTTCCGCGAGGGCTTCGTGCCGGCCGACGACTGCCGGCGCGCCGACAAGCCGCCGCTCCAGGAGCTGCTGACGGCGGTGCTGCTGGCGCCGCCCCACAAGCCGCCGCCCGGCCCGCCGCCCGACGCCGCGCTCGCCGCCCTGCGCGCCCGCCACCCGCGCCTGCGCGCCGTCGCCGCCCTCGCACACGGGCGCGCGCAGCCCGAGCACCCGCTGGTGAGCGCAGCTACTCGTTTGCTTGCTTCTCTCTTTCCTCTCTTGAGAATTAAGGCTATGTCATCTCCTCTTAAAGACAACATCTCTCTTTGTGTCTCGTAAAACCAACATCTTTATCCTTTTCTCTTAAATCCAAGATCTCTCACATAGTCTGACACCCAAGATCTCTACATAGTCTGACACCCAAGATCTCTCACATAGTCTGACACCCAAGATCTCTCACATAGTCTGACACCAAGATCTCTCACATAGTCTGACACCCAAGATCTCTACATAGTCTGACACCCAAGGTCTCTCACATAGTCTGACACCCAAGATCTCTCACATAGTCTGACACCCAAGATTTCTCACATAGTCTGACACCCAAGATCTCTCACATAGTCTGACACCCAAGATCTCTCACATAGTCTGACACCCAAGATCTCTCACATAGTCTGACACCCAAGATCTCTCACATAGTCTGACACCCAAGATCTCTCACATAGTCTGACACCCAAGATCTCTCCCCACACCCAAGATCTCTCACATAGTCTGACACCCAAGATCTCTCACATAGTCTGACACCCAAGATCTCTCACATAGTCTGACACCCAAGGTCTCTCACATTCTCTGACACCCAAGATCTCTCACATTCCCTGACACCCAAGATCTCTCACATAGTCTGACACCCAAGATCTCTCACATAGTCTGACACCCAAGATCTCTCACATAGTCTGACACCCAAGATCTCTCACATAGTCTGACACCCAAGATCTCTCACATAGTCTGACACCCAAGGTCTCTCACATTCTCTGACACCCAAGATCTCTCACATTCCCTGACACCCAAGATCTCTCACATTCTGACACCCAAGATCTCTCATTTTCTCTAAAACCCAAGATCTCCCTCTTTTTCTGTTAACGCTCGTTAAACGCTCTCCTTCTCTCGTAAAGCTAAGATCTTTCCTCTTCTCTTTTCTCAATCGCAATACCTACCCTTTCTTCTTATCAATTTAATATCTCGTCTTTTGTACTACCCTCCTTTCGCAGAGTCTACGACTTCTTTTCTATATATATATATATCCTTTGCGCGTAGTTTCTTGTTTTATCTTAGCACCTAGACCTAGGCTCGTCTCAACTAATTATTTCTCATGATGAAAAACCGAAACATAAAAAATAACGATTTCTGGTGCAATTAATTCCACGTATTTAGGGCAGAGTAACCTGGGTTGACTTATAGTACAACCTTTGCTAAACCACTAGGCGACTTTGGTACAGGGATGATGTTAAAGAGTGATTACAGGAAAACCTATCTGTAGAATTTAGCTTTCCAGTTTGCTTACAAGGCTCGTTCTCTGCCGCCCGCCTGAAGTCTCTGAGCGCAGTAAGCGCGCGAGCGTCCACTGCGTGCGCTGCTGATGGAGGTGTGTGACAGACGACGGCCGTTGCGGCGTCGGAGCGCGAGTGGAAGGCGCCGGGCGCGCTGCTCAACCGGCTGGTGGCGCGGGTGCGGACGCCCTACGTGCTGGTGGCGCGCGACGCCGTGCGCGTGGACGAGCTGGCGCGCCTCGAGCGCCTCATCTACGTCGTCTCAGTGCTCGGCGCAAACGCCAGCGCCAACGCACGCCGCGCCAACGGTAGTACGTAGCCGCTCGATTGTTCGTTAGTTTGCTCGTGCGATGGCTTGCGCGATAGCTGGTGCGTTAGTATGCTCAATGTGGCGCTAGCGAGCTGCCGTGAGCTGCGCGTTAGACTGCGCGTTAGCAGCGTGCGCGTTAGCTAGCTTGCGCGTTAGCTAGCTTGCGCGTTAGCTAGCTTGCGCGTTAGCTAGCTTGCGCGTTGCGCTAGCGTGCGCGTTAGCAGCTTGCGCGTTAGCTAGCGTGCGCGTTAGCTAGCGTGCGCGTTAGCTAGCTGCGCGTTAGCTAGCTGCGCGTTAGCTAGCGTGCGCGTTAGCTAGCTTGCGCGTTAGCTAGCTTGCGCGTTAGCGAGCGTGCGCGTTAGCTAGCTTGCGCGTTAGCTAGCTTGCGCGTTAGCTAGCTTGCGCGTTAGCTAGCTTGCGCGTTAGCTAGCGTGCGCGTTAGCTAGCGTGCGCGTTAGCTAGCGTGCGCGTTAGCGAGCGTGCGCGTTAGCTGCTTGCGCGTTAGCTGCTTGCGCGTTAGCTAGCTGCGCGTTAGCTAGCTGCGCGTTAGCTGCGTGCGCGTTAGGCTTGCGCGTTAGCTAGCTTGCGCGTTAGCTAGCGTGCGCGTTAGCTAGCGTGCGCGTTAGCTAGCGTGCGCGTTAGCTAGCGTGCGCGTTAGCTAGCGTGCGCGTTAGCTAGCGTGCGCGTTAGCTAGCGTGCGCGTTAGCTAGCGTGCGCGTTAGCTAGCGTGCGCGTTAGCTAGCGTGCGCGTTAGCTAGCGTGCGCGTTAGCTAGCGTGCGCGTTAGCTAGCGTGCGCGTTAGCTAGCGTGCGCGTTAGCTAGCGTGCGCGTTAGCTAGCGTGCGCGTTAGCTAGCGTGCGCGTTAGCTAGCTTGCGCGTTAGCTAGCTTGCGCGTTAGCTAGCTTGCGCGTTAGTTTGCTTGCGCGTTATCTTGCTTGCGCGGTAGATTGATCGTTTGCTTATTTGCACGTTTCATGTCTGTTTTCCTTTTATGATTTTTTTACCATTTGTCGTTCAGCATTTATCCCTACAGGCAGGCCTTCGCCATATCTTATGCTGTTCTCTTCACAAGGACTTCATATCCTTTCAGCTTGGCTGTTTCTAGCATCAGACACTTAAACGTCTTTAACCTCTATTGTTTTTCCTTCCATTAGTTCTTCTAAAATATTAATAATCAAAATTTTAAAGTTTACTTCCACCCTACCCACAAGGTGGGATGGAACGGATTTTGAATGAAACATGTCTTCTTTCGTAAAAATATGGAACTTATTATCTTAACGAATGTAATTTTAATGCATATTTTTTTGAATAGCGGGCATTCAAAAACTTTTTTCATAGTGCATATCTTTAAATACAACAGTCACTCTTTTTTTTTCATTTCTAGGCAAGGTTTAACGTTTGGTATTGAATGTCATCGACATGTATGCGACAAAAAATCAAATTTACTTACACAGTGGGTTGTCAGTGAATAGATAGAATTTGAGTATAGACCAGATTTTTGCATAACAGAGGTAACAGAACATCTTAGATATCATTTTATGTAAGTATTAAAAACAATGCGGAAGCATAGAAATGGAATTTGCCTAAAGAAGCTGAGCTTTTTTAGTCTAAAGAATGTGAGCCGAGTTGCAACCGTCTCTATCTCGTGTCCAGTCCATCCCTCATTCTCTGATCTATAGTACGATTACAGTACGATCTATAGTACGATAAATTATATTTATTATAAAAATAATGCGCACCTATACACACGTTTACAAGAGCGAGTCTCAATGAAAATACGCTAATTTACAGACTACCAAATATTACACATTCATTAAGCACCTATTCAAGACATTAGAATTAATTGTAAAATCCACTATTCATCTTAGGACTTCTAAACTGGTTTCGTATCTAATTCTTGACGTCTAACTTCTAAACCAATTTCTGTTCTTCTCTATTTTACACGCAGCGCAGGAAAAGTAATCATATGCGAATGCATTATTTTATTATTTTAAGTGAGCACTTGCACACGGTCTTCATTACAATGTAGATTCAAGGGATTGCCTAACTTGATGCGACAGCGATGCCCAAAGGAGTTTATGCCCTCATTAGAGACACCTCAGCCGCAAAGGTCAAAGGTGAGGTAGTAGGAGGAAGGCGAACCACACCCATCTGTGACGTAACCGGGGTGCCAAAGACTGTGTTGTAAGACGCCGTCCCTGGCGGCTGCCACAGAGGTTGACAATGCGGAGTGCCCTGGAAGCGTTCCTCCCAATACTACAGTATAGGGAGGAAAACCGCAGAAATAGAATGGCGAAGTTTTGTTTGTAAAATCGTTGTTCTGATATTTTGAGCTTCGCACACTTTCAAGATTAAGCTTTATTGATGCTGTTGGAAAGAGGATTAAGGTGGCAAGGGTATGTATTATTACGGTGCAAGTGGCGAAGAAATATAGGAATATTTGAAACCCAAAATTGGGATTTTGTCTGTACGTCTACCTGTCTCACTGAATGCCTACCTGTCTCACTGAATGTCTACCTGTCTCACTGAATGTCTACCTGTCTCACTGAATGTCTACCTGTCTCACTGTAAGTTTACCTTTCTCACTGTAAGTTTACCTTTCTCACTGTATGTCTATCTCCGCCTATGCATGTCTGCTTGCATATATGTATGTATATATATATATATATATATATATATATATATATATATATATATATATATATATATATGCCTGCCTGTATGTATGTCTACCTGTGTCTGAATCTCTACCTACTTGGAAGCTTCTGATCTGAAACGTGGTAAATACGTCAGATCTAGGGCTGTTCCATAGATCATTAGATATTTTAATTTTGGGGGATACTTTGCATAAAGCCCCACTGATATTTTTAAAATTTTCAAAAAATGCTTACAATTGTTTTTAATTTCTTTTTTCCTAAATACAAGAAACTGACTCAATAAAAATGGAATATTTCCCATTTTCATTAAAACTCCACAAATTTTGAAAATTGGAAAAGTTTAAATGTTTTTCGAATCTCCCCTACATCCCCAATATTAAAGGGAGATTTCTTTCTCAACGCAATTTATCCCTCAATTCTAAATCTTTAAATGATGGAATGCACTTTTTATACATATGAGAAGTTGAGTAATAACTAGTGAGAATAAATCGAGAAATAGTTTCGGTATGTCTCGCATTTCCATTAGTTTTTACATGCCAAACGAAAAATTACGTTGTTTCAACTCACCCATTCGCGACCCATAAATACCCCTTTACAATTCAGAAGTATCGTGTACCCTAAACCATGGATTATTTTTTTATTTATTTATTTACTTATTTAGTCAAAAAACTGTAGAACTGAGAAAATCATCTGCGCACACTTTCTTGACTTTCAGAGTCCCTTCCCAACAATTTAACTATTAATAGTTGAAAGATGAAAGAAAATAATAATAATAATAATAATAATAATAATAATATAAAAGAATATTGTTATAGATATATAGAAATAATACATAATATAGAAAAATATTGTTATTTTTCAATACTTCAGTATTAATATAAGACTAATTGGAACACATTAATTTCATCGCATTAATATTATAACTACAATTTGCATGCAATATGTATACGTGATGTATGCAAATAATACCAATAAAATGTATTTACATTGTTATTTATAATAACCTCACTTATTCAATCTTTCAATGAGATTATATGGCAGTGTGTAAAGTGTAAAGTGTAAAGGAAGTAGAATTTGTGATCGCGGTGTACTCTCATTCGACTCCTCATTGTGTATTTCCACGAGAATACATTTAATGAGTAGATGTATTAAATTATTGGTTTTGAAATATTTTCTACGCGTGGTTAGGGAATTCACTGATTCTGGATACTTCGGATGGTCTGAATTAGTTATCGAATACCGCACAAATTTCATTTAGTAAAAAATTATTTCTCCATCTCTGCCGTTTTCATTCATTCACCTCAAAACATTTAAATTCTGTTATGCCTCATTATAGAAATAGATCATAACGCAGGATGTAACAAGACAAATTCTTGTGCTTTCTCGTGGCAATGTTCGAAGCTTTTATTCGACACTGAACACTAAGGAATTCTCCTTGAACACAAATATGTTGTCGTAATGTTTATTCTCATCGGTCAGGGGCACCAGTTGACTAGTATTTTCCTGCACAATCAAGCATATTTCAATCCACATCCTTCTCAACTTGGAAACTATCATCCATTTTGTAAAATGTATTATTCACAACCAATCTAGAAACGAAAGGTATTCCTGTTTATTTTCTTCAGTACAAAATTGTAAACACATTCTCTTCACTAAAACTCTAGGTGATGGGTCATGATCCTTCATACGAGTCTTGTCAGATTTGCTTCCCATAGTTTTCGTCATGCCGGCAATGTCGACAAAGAAGTTAGCCCACCCCCAATTGTCGAACTTCAAAACGACCTCTCGTGAACGGAATTTGTGGACCTGACACTTAAGTGTATTTTGCACGTAAAGGGCAGCTGGTGTCAGAGTAGCCAACGGGTCAGCTAGATTTGCATGGACAGTTATGCTAGCAAAAAGGTTTTTATGAGCCTTAGGAATTTAGTTTGAGGAGCACACAAGTGTTACTTGCTGTCTCTCCCATTCGACATACAATCAGTTCCTTCTAGAAGAGAAATTGCGGCCCTAGTCAGATATTCAATATTAATCCTCACTTCGTGGTATTGCTCCTGCTTCAGAGTATGAACAATTCTTCGAAAATATCAGTAGTTTTCGCGTAATTTTGCGCCAAATATATGCAATTTATTTTTTAAAATAACTTCTCAAAAACTACATAAATTTTTTTCTTTAAATTTCCTCTCCATATGTGTCAAGGGACAGTAAAAATTATGGTGCTAGTTCCATTTTCAGCGAACCCAAATTTTTTTTGAAAACTGCAAACAGTTAACATTTCGTAACTACAAAATTTAAGATAAATATGTTTGCATCAGAGGAAGCCTGTTGTGGAAAATCAGCCTTTAGAAATAGTCCTGTACAATATTTTGGAAAAAATAGTAGATTTCGCGTAATTTGGTCTGAAATTTATTAAATTTCTATTTGTTTTTTCTTCTCAAAAACTCTCCAAATTTTTTCTTCAAACTTTTCCACGGATAGAAGGAGAGACGCTTAAAAGAATGACCCAGGTCCCACTTTTGTCGAACACTCTGAATTTTCGAACATTGAAAATTTAGAAATAATGGGAGAAAGTATGAGCTGTTGTAGTTCCACCAGTTTCATTGTGTTTAGTGCATATAAATCGGCACTCTTCTAATGAGCATGTTTGGCTCATTTAGGAGACTGTGGCCCTTTGCAAATTTAGAAATAATGCGAGAGAGTATGTGATGTTCTCCCCCACTACTTTCATTGTATTTGGTGCATATCTGCATAAATCTGCACCCTACTGATGGGCATGTTTGACTCTTTCAACAGACGGCGGCCCTTTGCAAATTTGGAAATAATGCGTGAAAGTATGTGATGTTCTAGCGCTCCCCGCACTTCTTTCATTATATTTAATGCATATAAATCCGCACCCTACTGATGGGCATGTTTGACTCTTTCAACAGACGGCGGCCCTTTGCAAATTTGGAAATAATGCGTGAAAGTATGTGATGTTCTAGCGCTCCCCGCACTTCTTTCATTATATTTAATGCATATAAATCCGCACCCTCCTGACGGGCATGTCTGTCTCTCGCAGCAGGCGGAGGCGGCGTTGGCGGCGCGCGGGGCCAGGCGGTGGCGGGCGGCGCGGTGCGGCGATTCGCTGGCGGAGACGCGGCTGCGCAACTACCGCCCGCGCTCGACTGCATGCTGTGCGACTCGCTGCGCGGGCCCTTCGTCGCGCGCACCAGCCTGCTGCGCGAGGTGAGTGACCAGGACCTGCCCTCATCCGCAGACTCAGAGAGCAGCGCAGTCAGCATGTCAAGGTCGCGGGGAAAAGAAAGCAGCTTGCTGAGTTCGCGAGCCCTGCGTCCAGAACAACTGGCGTGGGGTTGAAAAGTAAGGATTGTACAAGTCACCCTGGAGGAGCGGTACGCCATGGCTCATCACAGCCTTCTGGAGAAGTCAGTTGACAATTATTTCCCCAAATGTAGCTCTATTAGTTCTCATTTCCTCACTAAATCAAGGAAATAAACGGTTGAAATGAAATAATACATCTGTCAGATTTAAAATGGTGAAATGAGAGTAAAATTACACATTATGAACCGGAAGTATCTAAGTTTTCGTAGTGTGTTTACTTAAAAGTGCAATAATTTCAGAGCTGTGCTTTTATAGGTGAGAATTGTTAATGTACAGAAATGTGTTAATTCATTTCACATTATTTCTATACACAACAAATATGTGAATGATTTCTCACAACACAAAACGAAATCAAGGAAATAATTTGTAATTTCACCATATTCCTGATATTCACTAAAAATGTTTATGCAAGGCAGAATTTAAAAAGAAGAATAAAATACTAATAAGTAATAAATAATATAAAAATAAGAAAGCTTGGTTGTTAATAGAAAAAATACTGTAAACATTTTCGTATGAAGCCACTATTCCCCGCCTCGCAATGCTTTGGCTTGCACTCCTTAATGAATTGGGAGGGGAAATGTGAACGGATACAGGGGATGTAACCCGTGCTCGCAGGAGCGCCGGGTTTCCCAGGCGGCCAAGAAACTTGTGAAGTTGCGATATGAAAGGCCTGGAGTAGCGCATTCCTTTAGCACGCATATTTCGTCGTTTTATAACCAGTTGAAAGAGATCGAACTGTGATGTACTGTTTATGTGAGAAACTATCAATCTATCCAAAACCGATATCATTAGAAATCTCCGTGATGTTTTCAATTGTGATAATTTCTCTTCAACTCCTGATAGTTGGCTGATGAGGTTGTCGGGTAAAAGGGTAATAAATGACGGCGGTTTCGCTTCTCTCTGTGTTTAGGGCTCTATCCTCATTCGGTATTCAAAACGATTTATAACATTACTGTTTCTTGCATTAGGATATTATAACATTACACGAGTTGGATGCCTTCCATTTGATGCCATTTCCACAATAATTGCTGTAGAAACATACTTTTAATGTCAACAGTTCATTATAAAGTAATAAATATATCTTTGTTTTAAGATGTTCATTATACGTAGCTTATACAAGCATTCTTCACAAAAAAGTGGAGAGTGGTAGAGTTTCATCAGTTGTAGACTAAAGTGGTTATGAATTTTATAGTAATAATTTAAAACATTTTCAAAAATTACTGGATTTTTTTGGGAACAAAGTAAACCACATTTTAAAAAACGGGACATGTCCATTGACCTCCCTGAATCCCAGAAGTCCCTGAATACATTTCCGTTGAACTCCCTGAATTTTCGAAAATTGCGAAATTAGAAATAATGCGAGAACGTATGTAGGTATATAGCACCAGTAAGTCGACAATGTAATTTTTGCGTCAAAAGGATATCTACTTTTATAGGTCAAAATTAATATTAAGTTAATTGTAAAATTACAGTTTTTAATTTTAAAAACGAATCATTTGATAAACTGAGCAACCGCATGCCAACAAATAAAATTTCAAAAAGTTACTTCTCTTTCACAAAACAACTCGTCAACTTTCGCACGTCTTTAACCCTTTATGTTCTGAGTATTGAATTGGTTATCCTTATTTTACAATTTTTGTAAAATATTGTTAAAAATGTCATCAAATAACAGTGCAATTTTTTTTAATTTTCCATAATTTTTTAATGCAAAATTATAAACCGTGGCTCAGAAGTCCCGTCAGGAATTGAGATGGAGTTGAGATATACAATTACAGTAAACTAAATGATTTCTATAATAGATCTATTTCATGTAGTACATGTGTACGCTTTCTTTAACTACTCCTTCGTGGTCCCTAGAAAAAAAAATTATTAATGCACGAAAATATTTTGCAATGTGGACATTGTAAATGTGATGTTGAGTCAATTTTTGTCAAGGGTCACATTTTGGATCGTCCGCGTTTGCTAAGATACACAGGCCAATGAATAACGACGATGGTTCTGTGTCAGTCACTGAACAAAAATATTTTCTTCTTTTTATATATGTTTACTTTTTAGGTCACTTCTTCTGAGAAATTAATCCAAATCCTGCAGACTTCCTCAGGTTTTTATTGGTATATTTTCCTAGTGAATATCTCTGAATATATTTTAGTCTTTGTGTTATTGTGAGCAAACATGCATTCTGATGAACTTAATGTAAAATAATATTTCTGATAGGGTAACAGATAATGTAATAAAATACATTGTATGTATTTTTACATTGATTAATGTAACCAAATTATCCTATACTTTCCGAGCAAAGTCGTCTTTCCGTCACTTTCAGAAACGTTTTTCATTTTCTCACATTTATACTTCAAACGAAGAATGATTCGAGCTTGAAGGTAGTGGTTCCACAATGTCTGTTATAGTGACCACAATTACGTATTTCGGCATTCAAAACTCTATCAAACACATCTTGTGTCAAAAATACCCTTCTCCTTTTCATACGCTGTCATCTTTCTCATCGCTGACACCTGTATGCTAGGAAAATTTGAGTTCTACTAAAATGTCCTCTTCCGACAGGGTATTTCGATCCATTTTAAATCTATAGAATTAAAAAACCCAATATCCAAACAAATTATCAACAAAAACATCATTTGTAAACGCCAAACAAAAAGGCATGCCACGAAACAAAATAAAACATAACCCCAATCTTGCCCATGTCATTTCCTGAGGGGACGTACGAGTCCCAAGTAGAAAATCACAAATATACACAATGTAGATAATAATTTGAACATTAGTAGCAAAATACGAAAGAAATATATACTAAAAAAGGGATAAAACAGGAAAGATAACGTAATAAAGTAATATAATGTAATAAAGTAGGAACTTTACTTACAAACAATGCAAAAAACGGTAACGAAACGACGACAAACACCAATTTCCCTCGCACATGCACCACACAAAATCCTGATATCTAGTGGCCACTATAAGTACTAAGTGATCTTAGCAGGCATTCGGAATGTGAGAAGGTACTAAAGAGTACCGTCAGTAACACATGGCGAAATTCTTTAATAATAAACGGAAAAAGACCACGTGACTTACAAGTCTTGTCAGGACACAAAGGGTTAAGGAAGACACATCACGTGTGCAATTTGGCCATTGTGTGCGGGCGCAGGTGGCGTTCGACGAGCGGCTGCCGGGGGCGGTGGTGTTCGAAGACTGGTTCCTGCGCGTGAAGCGGCGCGGCGCGCTGGCGGCCGTCTGCCCCGACGCGCTCTTCTTCGCGGGCGGCGGCGCCGAGGGCGACGACGGGCTGGGTGGAGGTGGCGGCGCGGGCCGCGACGCGTGGCGCCGCCTGGCGGCCGCCTGGCAAGTGGACACCGTGCACCTGCCCGGCCGCCCGCCCCTGCGCCGAGGCCCACCTCTCGTGCGACCTCCGACAGCTGCACAAGATGGGCCTGCTCATCCCCACCTGCTGCCTCCGGGAGGTAACCCTCGCGGCCGAGCGCCGGCAACGCACGTTGCTTTTCGATACGTGTGACACACTACCCGCTTAGCAAGCAGGCTTTAATCTTGACCTTGAGTCTTTTACTCAGTACAGTCTTGGTTATATTTGTACCATTAACGTGATGATTCGAAGGCGTTAAATTAAACATAAAAACCGGGAGAACACCAAAACCGGGGGGAAATTGGGAATGAAAAACCATAACGAATGACAGACATGTCACTGCAGTGTCTCTGACTGAGAGGTCCTGTGTTCAAGTCCCGACGTGCCAGGGTTTCCGGCACTAGCCAGATAGCTCAGTCGAGTTCTGTCGCTGTTTGAATGAGAATTCTAGCGACTGGCTGCTCTGATCGGTAGTTTTCCGTGGTTTGTCCGATCAATACCACACACACTGCACAACACTGGGTCACTGTCGTCATTGAGTGTCGTCTGTTAGCGGATCAAATGTATTTTTAATTGGGATAGATGATTGATTGATTTATTAGTGATTCCGACCGCGACAACTGTTAAGGTTATTAATCCCGCAAGTGTAGTGCGTGTTTCCCTTTTGAGGTTGATGTGACATTCCTCCGCTGGATGCTAAAATCCGGCGCCGACCTGCCCGTCAGCTAGTGGGGTTTTCCCCAATCAAGTATCTCCCATCAGCGGGGCACCATCCCAGCCGGAAGAAGCTCTGAGTTCCCGACCGGTCTCCCGGCGTGTGTGTAGCAGTGTAGGGCATGTGAGTGTGAGTAGAATCGCGCGCGGTCCGTGCCCCGAGCCTTTTTGCTAGTGTACTGCTCTTCCATTTGCCTGATGTTGAACTACGAAACGACAGAAAACTGCCGAACTGTTCAGCCGACAGCTGGTATTCTCCTCCTGACAGCGACTCAACATAGCTATATAGCTAGTGTCGAAAATTCTGCCACCAGCCACACTCGAACCCACGACCTCCCGGTCATATGCATTACTGTGCCATTAGTTGATGCTCTGGGAAATCTCTCCCGATGAGGACGTCTAAAATATAATTTGGAGTAGCATTAGATAGATGTTTAGAATTGTTACTAGTAAGCTCACTGATTGTAACACAATTGAAGGCTTGAAATAAAAAAGGATGTAAGTGCTATTTTCATATTTTCGAGAAAAATGAGTTTTATATATATATATATATATATATATATATATATATATATAATATATATATATATAATATATATATATATAATCATTTTTCTCATCATTCATCATTATTTCTGGTAAATCGTAAATTTAACTGAAATGGCACTTAGATTCTTCTCTATGTCAAGTCGTCAATTACAATCTCGTATTCTGATCGCTTCCCAGGTGGCGGGCGCGCTGGCTGCCTACGAAGACATGGCGACGCGCTACAACTTCGAGTACGAGTTGAACGAGGGCACGGCGCTGGGCGCAGCCAAGCTCCGGAGCGTCTTACCGTGGGACATCGACGGCGACATCCTCATCCGCATAGACGACTTCGAAACATACAAGGCCAAGCAGAACGAAATGGCCGACCTGGGCTACTCCTTCGAACGCTTCACCGAGAAAGACGGATTCAAGTACTTCAGTTTTCTTACTCCGAACGTCACTATCGACATGTGGTGTCGGAAGCAAATGAGCACGTTTTTATTGCCCAAAGAAATGCAAAATTATCCGACGAGGATGAAAATATTGGGGATTTGGATGCGTGGTCCTTGGAATCCCGGGCTGTTGGTGCGCAACCGCTACGGCCCGGGATATCTTAAACACGCTCAGCACTGGACGAAATTGGGAATGAAAAACCATAACGAAGCGTATTCAGTCGGCTCGTGGTCAAACTGCTCTCTTCCTAACCATCATGCATGTTTGAATCGGTATCCAGCAGAAGGTAGTTTTAACGTGCTGCCAGAGGACTGCCCAGTTTCCTAGGCTGTTCGGTAAACAATTTAGCATCATTTTGAGGTTGAGCAAAGTATAGTCGTCTTTGACAAAATTCTGTATATACGTATTGTGAATTCTTAGTTTTCGACCAAAGATAGTATCGCCTCAGGGAGTAAAACACTTCTTCCCTTGTTTCAATAGAAACCGAACAGTCATGCAATTTAATGATGCACTTTACGAAATATTACTGCAAAATCTGCATGCTACCTAATATTCGTATTATCTTAGACACACGTATGCAGAACAAATGGTGGCCTGTTATTTTTAGATGTCAATTTGTAAAATAAGGTCGAGTTTAGAATGAAAAGCAATAAACTCAATCCCTCCAGTGTGTGCCATACGTCTGATGTTGAGAGGATACAAAAGTGCTTAATAAGCTTTAAAAGTGAAATCTAGTAATATTGCCTCAAAATAGAGTTCGTTACACAGTATTTTACAGAACTGTAAGTACGACGACGATAAGTAAATAGATCAAATTTTTTTCTTAAGTACTGAAGAGGCAATTCCAGTAGTAACACATAAGTAAGAAAATAATAACGCTATACAGGGCAATCTAAAGACTATCTATAGTCAAAAGATGTTTTAGTTTTGCAATAAATATCGATAGGTTTTTATGATACTCGCGAGATCTTACAGAAAATGTTACTATTTTGAAATGCATAGATCTGCGGCACTGAGAAAATATACAGATATTTTTCCTCCAAGTACAACCAAGACAGTCTGAAATAACAGTCATTTCACCTAACCGAGAGATGCATTTGTGACTTCAACCTTCGGGTCGGATTGTTAATCGCCGGGCGGTTGCAGGATCGAAAATTTGCAGTCGAAATAAAAAAAAAGCAGTCAAATTGTGTAAATTGTGTGGTTTTTTATTTCCGTGTTAATTTTTCCTCTTTTAATATACTTGTGAACGAATATATTAATTTCTTTGGTAAATAATAAACAACTTACATGTTTCTGGAGTGTGTATATATTTCTCCAATAGACATTTCTAGGTTTGCATAGAAAGTATTTTTTCAAACCAACTTTTGAGTGCTTATTGCGGCTCAGGCATTCGAAATATCCAAGAAGTTTATTAGATAAAATATGCTTAAAATTGTCTTAAGAGCTTAATTTCGAAGTTTCGACGTTTCCTCGCCGGATATCCTGTAGTTACACAAAATGTTGCTGTTCTTAAACATTTTATTAATACGCTTTGCATTACTGTAGATTGTGTGAAACGAGATGAAAGATTTTGATTAGTTCAGACCGGGAAACGACCTTTCTTGGCTGATTATGCATAAACAACATTTTTTTCAGCCATCACACCTATCAAACTAACTTCCGCCTGAATGAAAACATGCTGAACGAATGGCTGATATGGATCATCCATTCCAACGAGTAAAAGAAACAAGTTTAGAACATGACATGGAAAACGCCATTCCTACTTTTTAGGTATTTGTTGCACATTTGATCACCTTTTGGGACAGTTTTTCTATTGTGCAGAAAACATTTTTTAAGTAATCCCAGATGAAATGCGTGCAACTATTCCATGTGGCTTTAAAATGTTTAAAGATCTTTCAAAACAGGATTTCCACCACAACAACATTGTTTCAAATGGAAAGTATAAATGGATTATCGACAATCTGAAATACTCATGGATAATGCTCGATTATTTGATATCACATTTACATCCACTTTCTTATGAACATCTAAATACAAGAGAAAGTAATTTTCATCAAATCAAAAAAGATTTATTTCCAATACACTGTTCTTACCAAACAGTAAATTGATAATTATTAACAAATAATAGATTTTAAATTAGTAACTTGATCTCATCTTATTGCCAAAACACGAATAATCTCCGAACATGTTTATTTTATCGTTTTTATCGTTCCCAAAACGTTCAAAATTTTCAAGATGTTATAAATCCCTCTGAAATCTACAGATTTCAACCCTGAGAAGTCCATTATATCTCCATCAAATAATGTATGATATCAAATCAGTCATAATAAAATGTATTTTTCAACGCTTGCAAAACTCTTACAAAATGTCTTATATGCAACATCTTACAAAATGTTTGATGGATGCTTAAGTTTTAACATTAAAAGAGACTGAAAAATTTCTATCATGAACAATGTTTGTCGCCACGAATGACGAATCCGACCCGAATGATGACTTCACGATTCGAGAAGTAATGCCTCCATCTCTAGACTGCCTTGGTCCAACATAATGTTTAACGTTGTGATGTTCAATTTTCTAATCGAGGTGGATATAATAAATAATGAAAATATTTAATTACGTAACTAGTGCATAAAGCGAATCTTCAGCGTACGAATGAGAGTTGACGGACGAGGCAACGATGAGTCGAGTCCAGCATTTTGAAATGAGTACGCCAAAGGAATATTCGTATGAGTTGCTTGCATGGTTTTTTTAGTACGAGTTCATGGGAACTTGCGATAATATACTGTTGGGTTCATTGCCCTATGCGTAGCTAGGCTGGTGTAGTCGGAGCACCGCACCGGGGTTCCCGAAATCAGGGGCTCCTAACAAGGACTCCTGAACACGGACATCGACAAAGAAAACAAATCGCACTCCGTGCGAATTTCTCTATTGTGCCAGTCATATCCTTTTACCAATTAGATATAAAACTCTAATTTCACGTTTAGTAATCGCAGATATAAGCCTCACTTCGACTTTCTGCACCGGGGCCTCCGAGTACCTAGCTACGTCGCTGATCATCTCAATATATGAGGTGGCAGCCACGTTGGTTCACGTCGCCATAGAGTGTTTTACATAGCAGAACTCAATTTTTCTACATCGCCATGACTTCTTTGCAGTGAACGCGTACGGCAAAGTATATTTTGCTGTACGCTGACCGCGAAGGATCTCTTGCCAATTATTGAATAATTAAGATAAGTACCAGTTTTCACGCATGAGTATGAAAACATTTTTAAAATTCTGAGAGATGAAAAAGTCGTTTCAGTGATTTTAAATTTTTCCTCTAGATTCACTTGCATTCTTACTCGAAACAAAACAGAGAGTAATAAAACAGCAGCAACGACAACAAATCTACACAATGGAGAAGGGGTGCAAATATGAGGAATCACTTTTTCGCCAAATATGTTGACGTTTCGTAATTAGACACACACACACAATTTTAATATATTCTTCTCTACAATTATGTTCATTTATATTATACAATTTACGTCAGATTTCATTTGAGACGTCTCTACTCTCTTTTTATTCCATTTATTCTAAATGAGAAATTTTGCACAAGATTTCAGTGCCAAAAATGTCAGCAATCACACGATATATTGTAAATATGTTTCTATTGCAACATGTCAATTTAATTGCATCTTGCCTCTTACTATTAAGTCTATTTTCTATAACGAAATTCAAGCAAATGTGAAACTCTTAACTTTAATGTTAAGAAACAAAATATAGGCTACCAATGATTCGTGTCAGAACGAATTTCTTAACTGTCATTCTGCTAAATTGATGACAAACACAGAGAGCAATATCAACACGTTTAAATATCATGCAGCAATAATACAATATACCTACATATACTGTTATTAATCAAACACCCATATCCGGATACTAAGGCTGAAAGGACAAACGCCCATATTTGGATCGAAGCCGATTGTCTCATTTTTTACGATTAAATGATTAATAGTCAGGAAATTTTAATTAGTGTCGTTCTCAAATATTATCGACAAAATACGTCATTTGTATTTCAATATTAACAATGAATCAACATCATCGTGTGAAGTGAAGATAGATTATATTGTTGTTCTGTTGTTGTTTTTATTTGAAAAAGAATACTCATCTTTTTCTTCCTTATTGCACGCTGAATTCAATGAAAAGTTGGTATAAGGCTCATGTAACACGATGAAATTGTGCATTTCAGTGACATTGTGTGTAAATGAATTTTAGAAAATTATAGTGTCTCTTAAATAGTTTTTCTTAAATCTAATTTTCCAAAGTGTTCTTTAAGTGTACATAATATTGATAAGACATACTGTGCAACAGTGAAGATTTCTGAAGTAAATATTAAAATGTGTTGAGGATGTGAACTAATCTTCGATTGAATGAAAGTAAAAATAATTGTGAAGAACGTTGGGATAATACGAGAACAGTTACTTACAATGAAGCATTCTTCTCATTGGTTGGTAATTTCATATTATCTGCATTTCTTCTCAGTGTTAGCTATTTATTGCCCCATAATTTTCAATTAGTGGTTACAATTCTCTCTGACACGCACAATGCTTCAAGTGAAAATGCTCATTGAAATATTTGTACATTTCATTGATAAAAAACTAAAAACATATACGGGGTAATAATGGAAACAACAATTTAGCTGCTTTGTGCCAGAAACAGTTGTTGTTCGAATGCGCAATAAGCAAATTTGTGCACCAAACGTACTTAATAGAACGAACGTAAAGGATACGTGAGTTCTTCTCTTCCAAGCTGAGCGTGTAGGAAAATAGGAAAATAGTTTTATAAAAAAATGTAATGTACATTCTTTAATGTGTAATAAATAACTTATTATTTATCTACTTACAATCGTCAGTATTTGTAACCCTGATCTCACAAATATTACAATAGTAATATTGCAGATCAATTTTGACATGTGGAATGTTTTGTTACATAGAACAAACTACGAATTAATTTATTAGTTGAAATGATAATGTGTATGTTTGAAAATAATACTTTATGTTAAGGATTTTAAAAGAACATTAATTATTATTTTTATTTTAATTTTACAATTGTTAATTTTTCACCTGCTTTCCTTGAATATTTCTTTCAACATTGTTGTAAAACCTCAGTTGTGATTAAAAACTCAGGATTATATTAATCTTTATTTATATGGAGCATTTCATGCAAAATACTCGATAATGATTCGTAAAGTGTTACTGATTCTCGAAAGTATTCATAGTACTGATGAATAATATCAGAAAATAAACAATTTATTGTAAGTATTTATCGTACTTACCGAAAATTATTTAATTGCATCATGACATGACCCCGCATAATGAAATCTGTACAAATTCTACATACATAAACCGTTTTCAGGGTTCCGCTAAAATTCGTTTCAGTGTAGAAAAACTTCTCTTCGTGTCTCACGAGGCAAGAGATGCGAAGTTGTTACATTGCACTCGTCCAAGCCTGGATTAAGCAAAACTTCTCTTCGTGTCTCACGAGGCAAGAGATGCGAAGTTGTTACATTGCACTCAAGCGAAGTTGTTACATTGCATCCAACCGGTTAAAAAACTTCTTTCGTGCTCACGAGCAAGAGATGCGAAGTTGTTACATTGCCTAGAGATGCGAAGTTGTTACATTGCACTCGTCCAAGCCTGGATTAAGCAAAAACTTCTTTTCGTGCCTCACGATGCAAGAGATGCGAAGTTGTTACACGATTGCTGTCCGTGTTGTAAGTACGGAGCGGCCGCACCGTGGCCTCCATAGAAAGGGGGCTCCCCGAAAATTCCACGTTCTGCGTCACAAATTCATCGAATTTCTCGTAACACCTTACTTTCCTTCCCTGCTCACAGGGAACAGAATCGTGTCGCAAAGGAGTTCTCAAAACTTTTCAGTGGCAACACTTAGCCCTTCTTTCAGTCTAATTTCCCTTTCGGAATAAGAAAGACTGATAGTCTGGCACCGGCGAGATGCAAAAGAATGAACGCTAATTTAATCCCTCGGTGGTCCATCACTGAAAAATTTGCTGTTATAACTCTGTTCTCCCTCACTGTGTTCAACTTGCTCTAACTTGACTGCCGCAATAGAATTAGTGGAGCAAAGTAATAGTTGGTACTTCTAATATTGATTCCGACAGAACTAAATGAGCTTAAACACTTTTTGGAATAAGCATTTTCAAGATATTTAGAATAGTTCGATTGTGTAATTTGTCATCATTTCACACCGTCAAACAAAATTAGACTTGCAGCCCCAAGAATTCGCACATTGAGTCTCAAAGACAATAGCTCTCGGCGGATTTTGATCTACAATTGGAAAAGCTTTCGGATCGACAATTGAACAGACAAAGCAAAGGTCCATAAAATAGCTATTTTTTACACAAAAATTAATCTGCTATCGTGAAGCGAAATGTTAATGGTTTCATTTGTGCTCATCCAGAGTCGAGTGAAAAGTATTGTAATATCAGCGTGGGCACAGTGCCCAGTAGTACAGACCGGCTTGTTACTGGTAAATAGGAAAACGAGATATTGATATTCACATGTTATAAGCATTCTTAAATGAATGTATATTGTGACTTACCAAAACTGACGGACATTTCATTTAGGCAAATAAAGGTCATAATATTATAGACAGTGCATAAGACGTGAGTTTCTATGGCGTTGATCTGCAGATGCCACCGTAGCAACGTGAGTTCATCCTGAGACGTGGGTTTCTATGGTGCAGATACGCAGATGACACTGTAGCAACGCGAGTTTGTGCAAGAGGACACCGTAGTAACCGGGAGAGCTGTCAAGTAAACACGCTAGGTGCACCGTGGCCACGCGAAAAAACAATAGAGGGAAAAACACAGCGAGCTTTGAAGGGTGGACCAGATTGGGAATTAGGGCATTCCGACTCGTCGTAGTGGTGAGCGGATCGCTTGTGCAGTTTTTCTTGAGATTAATTATCAAATCGTAACTTGTGATATTTCGTGAGGGTGAACATTGAACTTGAACTTATAATTAATAACGATAAATGGTAATAATCAATGATAGTTGATAATTTTGGCATGCACAATAAATTATAATTCATAGTTTGAAAGAAAGATGATTTACACTTGCCATTACATGCAATCCTCGAGTAGAATTTTCAGAATAATTTACTTTTTCCTCGCCACTCTGTATTTGTGTATTTTCATATTCCTCGCCACTGTGTTGCAGATTGAGTAACTGATTGCGGAGTAAGTAGCCACAATTATTTCATAAGACCCCGTCGACCGAGCTAGCGGGATTGACATTTATTTGTAATATATCCGAAGGCAGTAATAGATAATCAGGAATTCAAGTTAAACTTTTCCTGGCGCCCAAATTATTAATACATTCGGAAATTGGTTTAAATTTATTATTAGAAATTAATAACATTCCAATATGTTAAGACGTTGATACTGATTATATGATGCTGTGTTGTAAGTAATATCGCAGTACTTCTCGTGATATTTCAGTCTACAATAATTTGTAGGCAATACATTTTCATAGTGTACGCAATCAGTACTAGAAGGTTCGTACTCTGACATGACTGTTATTAAAGAGCGTAGGTATTTAGAGAGACAAGCATTAACAGAAATAATTGAAACATTAAATATTATTGAGCAAATAAAATCGATTAGAAGTCAGGACACCTTTCATTAGTGAGCACAACCAAAGTCTCGAATAAAATTACAACTTGTGTAAAACGTTTTAAATGGCGTTCCCAATGGAAACGTATAGAAAACGTTTCAGTATGGTTCCATCTAATTGTCTCCTATATTATTTCAGTAGTATAGGTGATTTTGCTTCACTCACAAGTAACCCATCTTTATAAATGAGGTCTCTAAAGAAAGATAATTTCACGGAGACGGGATGAATTGTACTTTGACTAAAATGTGAAGGATTTGTTAAAAAAATCTAAATATTCATGCAAATGCATCCCGCAACACTGGGGCAGCATTGTTAAAATCTATATAGATAAATAACTCCTAAACAAAGCGTTCTAGGGCCTTAAAATTTGAAATTTTGAGGCCAGTGGCTTCAAGAAAACATTCTATACACCGTAATCTGCAGATTCTAATTGAACATTCTATTACATTTTCTGGCCGTTTGTGATACTGCTCTCTCTGTTCAGAGATGTGCAGAATCAGCAATTGTGTAACACATAAAAATACTTTTGTACGATGGAATTGTACGAGTGTTTCTCTCTGTTCGCCAGTAAAGTTAAAGAATATTGCAATGAGAGGGGTTGAACTTGTCCGTTCTTGTATTTTCGCATGGACTACTTTACGTAGCTTTCTTAAGAGTAAAAAGGTTTTCTAATTTTTTGTGACTATCAACGAAAGCGTAAAGTTAACTCTCAAGGAGATTGTATAATTATTTCAAATGTTTTTAAGGAAGTGTTGCGAATTGTTTCAAGAACATCCGTCTATAATATATCTGTATAAATCTATACTACCATACAAAAAGACGAGTGCTTGCAGTTACAGCGCGATAATCTCTGAATTGAGTACAATTATTGAGTAGAATAATATGAAATAGAGGCTCATTTCGAAGTATTGGTACGCGGGAGCAGAAGGAAAAGACTGGTTGGTTGCATTTACAAAGAGGACATTAGGTGATCATGTTGAGTATTGAAGTATTAGATGCAAATATTAGGACTCAGATATGTTCGAGGCCGAAAAACGTAATAAATACAGGGCATTGAAGAGTCCTAGGAGAAAATAAACATAGCTGTGATTTGGAACGTGGACGTTCATACAATATTATTTTTTTATTTTACAAGCGTCACCTGACGAAGTACAAGAGAGAGAAACCACCAATGGAGACAGATTTCAGTAAAGGCGTTGGCATCAAGTGAAGATACGAGTAATTGACCATCCGGACACGTGTTACAGCAAATAACAAAATTACCAACAAAAATTTGATAAATAAACGGAAAGAAAGGTGATATGTTGTCTTAGAGCCGTAATTCTGGCAGAAGATAATTGGTCGCCGTTGCGAGTATATCAGAAGATATGTTGTCGCCATTGCGAACAAATTTAAAGCTAGCTGATCATGCTATAATTGTTCAGCAGATTTAGTTGTTATGAACGGAAGTAATCTCGAGTGGGAATGTCCACCTAAGGCATTTGGGAGTAACTATTTTATGTGAACAGTGAACATTGTTTAATATTAGAATTCGGACGTTAACTTGAACATAATTTCAACATGTAACAACAACAAGTAAAGACCTTTAATTAATTAATCCATATTCAATTCTATGCATTCGAAAATTATTGTAAATGAGCTATGAAAATATCAGCAATAAATAATGTAATTGTGATATTGACATGAAGGCTGGTTTTTATTAAAAGATAGAATCCGCAGATCTTGTGTTTTTCCAAACAGAATAAATTTGCAGCATTTTACCTAGTACGTGCTGGACGGGACGTCGGCCTACGCAAGTAATATTTAATTGTAAAGAACGTGGGAGACGGGCATTGCGAAATAACTAAGATAAATATTTTCAAGCACTTATAAGTTCAAAATTGCAAATACATTCCAGACTGGTTTGCCCAAAGTCGGGTAAAATGTGTTAATAAATAATAAGATTTTAAAATCGTTACAAATTGGCTACGCCCAACGTGGAGCAGATTATCAGATTATCATAAATATAAAGTATAATTTTCAGACATTTAAAATTGTTTGAGAATGTACGGAACGAATATCAATGAAACGTTCTTGTATTATTCGATTGAGAATGTACGGAACGAATATCGATGAAACGTTCGTGTATTCTTCGTTTGAAAGTCAGGAGTACTATAGGCTATGATTTACAGTCACAAACCTTAACATATTTACTATATAATTGCTTTTGTGGGCTGTTTTCACCTAGCATTACATCACAGGTTCAAGAGTGCATCAGTGTGCAAAAGTTTAGCTGCGCGTCACCAGAGAATGACGACTGAGATCTACAATTGAGTTCATCAATGCACAAAATTGAGTATCTGTAGGATAGCAGATGTTGACGCTGCAAAATAGCTTCAGTAAATTGTTTGGGAGAACAACAAAATGAGAGATTGGGTTGCTCGCAAAGCGTGGCTACCCACGTCCTAGCTTGACACAAGGGAAAATGCTGAAAGACAAATATTCGAGAACTATTAGTTTATCTAAGCGTGATAAATGTTGATGATGGAAGAAGTTTGTCAATTTTACCTTGTTGTCAATGTTTCCCTAGACGAACAGAAGATTGTTTTCTGTTATAATTCGTGCGACATACAATTTCAGCTCGTCTATCACCTCTTACGCGCACAAAACACCCACTGCTACCACTAGTCAAAATTTAATTTCTTCAATGCCGCCCATATGTGAATTACCACGGCTTTTAACTGAAGTCGCAATACCAACCCTACATAATTAAATTGATAGTCGGTAGCATATATGCATGCATCTTAACGGTGTTTTACTCGCGCGAGGCGAGGCGAGTAACCGCAAAACTGTGTTCGGCCACTTTCTTTTTAAATAATGCTCTTATATCGCGCCTTCATTTGGAGAACTTTTAATTCTCGGAATGTTGACACACTACAGTGTCTCGGGTATCTGGCCCAATCTTGCGATAGTCTATGAAAGCAGTTCAACTCTTCAACTGTTTCTCCTTCCAAAGAGTTTCACACGAATGATGTTTTTGTCTTTCCCTCTGAAAGCAAACGTGCCGTTTTTCGGAGGAAAATATTATAAGTCCGTCGCGGTACGTTTAAAATGCATGCTCTTAGCTGTTTATTAGCGACAAGGAATTGTTATAATGATAGGTTTCAAAGTACTGCGCCAAATTTGAATCAATTTTGGATGCCGATGTGCGAACAAGAGAGGAGTGTTTTATTTTTACATTCAATTGTCTAATCCGAAATGTTTATTTTTAAGAAATATTCTAACAGTTTTTCTTCACTTTATTTTGTATAACAGTAACTTGGATATTGATTTTAATTGAGTGTAGGAATGAATGTATTAAATGTACAAGAGATATTAAATTATTGAAAAATGTCATTCATTTTCAGTAGTATCATTTTAGTAATATTCTTCTTTAATACTTCTATTACCATTACATTTCTACTAAATGTCTCAGAACGTCAAAATACGTAGTCACTGCTCTCTGTTTACTGTTTTATATTTTGATTTTAATAATCGATCAGTTCAATGGTAATGTCCAAAAACTTTTCTGTAATGATCTCAAATTCATGGTTCGTTACAATCGCATTGTAGAACTTTTTGCCAAAAAAGGTATGTACGCCGACGTCAAATCAATGGAAGACAAATATCACAATAAAATGGAAGACAAATATGGCAATGGAGTTAGATTCTTTCTTTGTCCATAGATTATTCATAAATATAATCAATATAAAGTCACATGATTTGAGAAATAAGAGTTGATTCTCTCTTGATAATATTCAACTTGTAATAAATTTGTACCCCTCTCTTGAAAGCATAAATACTAACAATGCCCATAATTACAAGCGTCAGCCCGACAAATTGATTGGTTACTTAGTGTTTCCGGGTGCATCAACTATTATGGTCATTTAAATGTTGCATTGCTGGAGGTGGCGATTTATCTTCCCCGCTGGAGCGAAATATTCGGTCCCGAACTAAAGATCGGCTTGTATTCTCTCTGCAGATACTTCCACAGTTGAAAAGTTACGTAATGAAAATATAGAATTTGGTACGAGGGTATCGACTCGTAAGAGAACGAACAGTTGAGTAATGCAATGGGTTGCTATGGAGGCAAGTTTGTTTGAGAGGGGCTAGCTAGAGTTCAAAAGATATGGACGCATGACGATTATGACGTGATACTTAAAGAGGAATACTTGTTTAAATACCTAATTAGTAGTGTCTTCAAGTGATTAGAAGATTGTCAAAACCTTAGGGAACATATTCGATATATATTCGTACGGGTTATTTTTGCGGGGAGACTGCCCGTAGGCAGTGTTCCTCACCCGAGTTTCGACCCATGCTTCCTTCGAAGCCTATTCCCGACGCGGGTCGACGTGGGAACTCTTTATCTAAGCAGGTGCGCCCCGTGGGCAGTCCCCGTCTGCGCCTGGGATATGACTCTCACTTTCTCCGCCAGATGTAGGGCTCAGTTAACTATATCCGAACTGTCTGGTTGGGAGAAAGTGGGATCTCGTTAGGGCGGGATATTGTCGGAGGGATTTAATTTTGTCGGGCATCCTGCCAGGGTTCTTTTACATGCCACAAGAGTGACATGGCTACTGTGGATTATAGCCATCCAGCACTTTCGAAAACTACACTTTATTTTTGTTGAAACTATGTGTTTTATTTGACAATTCTCAAGAGTGAGTAGAACGCACAGCGGCGTTGGGTAAGTGGAAAACAGTGGCAGCTGAAATTATTGGAAATATCCATGATCGTTGGCAGTTACGGCAACAAATACTGTTGTACGTAAGCTTCCGTGGCTCAAGTCCGTGACTTCTTGGTAGTGCCTTCCGCCACTTCTTGGCAGAGGTCTTGGAACACTTATTGGTGTGTGGTCACAGCCCTGAGGAAGTTATGACATGCGTAACGTTGGCCTCTCAGCCAACGACGCGGCGTCACCCAGACAGCCAAGAAGACAGCAAACACTGTTGCCGGACGTAGTTCATAGATACGTAACACGGAACAAGCTCACTGTGAGGTAGTATACTGCATGTGATTTTGGGTGAGTAAATACATGGTAAAGGAAGACAAGCGGACACGGACGAGAAATGGAAGATCGCGCGTGGTCCATGGCTCGTTTATAAAGATGTAGCTTCGGCATTCTCCTCATGTTTATAGGAAAAAATTGTGATCGGATTGCAGATAAGAGCAGCCGACCACCAGAATGCCATGGTTCAATTCTACCCAGCTATGTAGCAAGTTTAAAAGCCGCCACTCTATTGATTGGAATCCTACGACTTCCCGGTACGCGACGCTGAAGATGAAGCGACAGTGGTACGACTGAATCATCGCAGCTTCTACGTAGGTGAAAAGCCTGATGCTCTATTTCGTCCTGCTGAATTTCAATTGGTTAATGGTCCACGCAACTTCGCTGATTGCCGTTCATCGCACACTCACTCTTCTGAAGCATCCATACTCAAGCGAATCCCTTTTATATTCACGATGCATCCTAATAATGTATCGACAGTTTGTAGCGCGCGCTATCACTCGTCCATCTTCCTAAATCACCTGAATTTATGTATGGACTCAGATGGCCAAAACCCGGAGCACCGACGTTCGGGTTGGAGTGTGCAAGGGATGTCAATTTAACCATGATTCAAGAGAACTTGAGACGCATTGCAATGAAATGGTCAAGTGCGTGCTCTAATTGTTGTAACATTATTCCAATAGTATCGGCACCCCCACATTCCACATTTGAAGATCCTTCACCGCATGACGTTTTGGACTTTTTCATTAAATTTACTTTATAAATGAAATTCTCCGCGCTGGAGTGATTCAGATATATATACATATTCAAATGAGTTGCAAAAAATGCGTTCCAACTCGTCGTACAATGTACGCGCTCCAATATCAACGTGACAATACGTATTTTCGAGAGGTATATAACAAAGGGCAAAGGAAAATAATTTTCATTTGAAATGAGCCTAATAAACCTATAATAATACCTTGCTTAATAATACGAATACTTCGTGCGGGAAACCAAAGAATCTTTTTGTACTTGTGAATGTTGAAAACCCGTATGTTGCAGCATAGAATACCGGGAGAGGTGGCTCAGTGCATCAACTATTGTCACTGCAGTGCCTCTGATCGGAAGGTCCTAGGTTCGAGTCTCGACGACGGCAAGGTTTGCAATACTAGCTTTTCAGCTAGCTCGAATTCAGTCGCTGTCTGGAGGAGAAGAGGCCGGCTGCTGTGATCGGTAGTTTTCCGTTGTTTCTCCGATCAACGCCAGGCGAATGCCGGAGCAGTACCCTAACAAACGGGCCACGGACCGCGCGCGATCTTTCCTTCCTCTTCCTTGTCCTATCCTCTCCCCTTACACACACACACACAAACTTACACTAACATGTACTACATTACAACACATGCCGGGAGACCGGTCGGGAAGTTAGAGCTCGTCCCGGTTGGAGCGGGGCCCCGCTGGTGGGAGATACCTGGTTTGGAAAACCTCGCTAGCCGACGGGAGGTCGGCGATGGATCTTCACCATCCAGCGGGGGAAGACCATCACCACCACCTCCAGATGAAAACATGCACTACATTTACGGGAATATTGGCCTCATTAATTGACGTGCCCGGAATCACTAACAACCAACTAACCAACCAATCAACGCATAGGAAGCGCGTCCATCCATTACGCATCACCTATCTTGCCAAGTCTGAGATGCTCGGGTGTCGCAGAAGCCTGGGACCAGAACAAGGTAGCATTGCATCCGGGGAGAACAGCACCTCCTCAGCCCACCCCCAGTACTGTGAGGTGCAGCAGCCAGTTTACTTGAAGGTCATGCTGTTGGGCTCGGCGCCAGCGACATCTCGATGAGGCTAGAATAGCGCGGCGAAAAATAGACGACCCTAGCACGGTCTAGCGATAGACAATGATACTAGGAGATTCAGAGATGATTATAAATTGTAATCTATCTATGTTTTGACTAAATTAAAAAATTACAGTTTTCCCTTTTATCTAAATGCTAATCTTCTAACGTATGTCTCAAGATCATTGTTTTCTTTTAATTAAATATTTTGAATTTACTTTACGAAGTCATTGTTTTCCATGGTCAAAATACAGGAAAGACATATTTAGCATTTGTATTAATGTCATCAGTTTAGTTAGTGTTTATTAAAACTCAATTTTAACTTGTATCACGATTTTTAAACAATTCCTGATGACACCACTGCCTTTAAAAGTTTGTGATATGTAATAAATGGACATTCGACAAGTGCAATAATTTTTCTTCGCGTATTCCGATCCTCATTGTTCCAAATAAGTGGAAGAGCTTAGTGTCACGGTTGTGAGCCGTGAATTGGTCCATTAATGTATGCTCTTAGATTGCGTTCACCCTTATGTGGGGTCCGGAAGTCGCAGCAAGTAGCCGAAAGACCCGCTAGAATAGCCACAATGAATTAAGGTAGGGTAGAGGGTGTAAGAAAGATTTGGGGAATTAAAATATGCCTAAAATCTACCCTAATATGAGAATAATTCGAATATATCGTGCAGGAATACAAAGAATCTAATTATATTTGTAAAGGATGAAAAGTGCCGAAGCAAATTGATGTGACCCCATCGCAGATCCAATGTCATCAAATAATTAACTCTCCCATATGCGAGAATTTCATTAATATTCAGTTAAAAGAAGCCAATATATGAGTTAGGCTTCACGTGAATACCCTCACCCATTTTCGGGAGTTGATTGATTTGATTGAGAGCTTTCTTCTTTGGTTTGATTAAAAAATAATTAAAGGTTTACGATGTGACCTAGTTTCCCCCTTTGTTCTGACATGCAATGTAGCGTTAGATAACACTACAAATTTAATACATCAATTCTCAACGCTCACAATGCCGGTTGATAAAAAGATATAACAAAGACTAGCAGATGGCCAAAGTAGAAGGGAAACGTAAGGAAAACTTAGTTCACTGTTTGGTGCTTCTAGCTGTAAAACGTAAAAAATTGTTGCCAGAAGACAGTTGCTTTAGATATGAGAAATTTAAAAATACTGTAACTAGTGATACTACATGTGCACGTACTTTCTCGTATTATTTCTAACTTTCGTAATTTTCGAAAAGTCTTACTGTTCTCGGTCTGACTGACAGACTTTTGTCTATCCATGAAAAAAATACACAAATGAATGAAAATAAATAAAAACTAGAGGTGCTACAACAGCACATACTTTCCCGCATTATTGGAAACTGTTACGTAGGATTGGAATATATATTTTTTTAATTATGGCAGAAACTGTAATTTCTGCTCGACTACAAACTCAATTATAACTTGAAAATGTCCAATTCAACCAATTCAACGAAGAACCTGTGATTCATATCTACATTTACTTCGATAGGCAGGAACTAAACTTTTTTTTCCAAACTTTTAAAAATGAAACAAACATGAAAAATTAAACTGTTGCGGTATTTGCAGTATATTAAAAAGAAAAAACGAATATTTTACACAAGCTTGCCTTCATTACATAGGAGTATGCTAACAATTTCTGAATACCATAATCAGGGATCAGGGCTTTTTGAAGTAAAATAAATGTATTTCCCATTATATTCATTTACACTTCCTAAATATTTTACCTTCCTTAAATCAATGTCCTTTCGTAAGAATTTTTTATACATCATACGATTATTACGACCGGAAACAATGAGAAGTATTCAAATATAATTTGAAACCATCTTGTTGTCATTTTGCGAACCGACAGCGCCTCCATGAAGCACAGCAAATTTGACTTCACCATTTCCATTTTCTTCCAATTTTCGAAAATACAGATGGTGCAACGAAAATGGGGCCAGTACCTCATTCTTAACCGTTCTTTGCTATATACGTGAAAAAAGTAAAGAAAAAATTGGAGTCGTTTCTGAAACAATTGTTTAAAATTTAAAAATTGCCTGTTTCATGCAAAATTACACAAAATATACTCATATATTCGAAAAATTCAACACGACCTTCTTGTAAAATCGGTCTTTAAAGAACAGATTTCGTGAAGGAAAAATTCCTATCTTCAATAGTTCAGGTGTAGGAAGATGCCGAAAAATTGAACGTTTTCAACTGTCGAAAAATCATGGATTTCGGCAAAAGCCAGACCCTTAAGCTTCTTTACGCTAACCGTCAACAAAATTTAATCAAAAACGGGGATTTCATTTTTTTTTTAAATTTCCGAGTTGTTTTATGTAAAGTCCCCTCCAAAATTAAATCATCGGTTTCAAATTCAAGGGGCCATGACATCTGACAGATCATTAAGTTATATCAATTTTTGTGAAAATCCTGCTTACGGTTTAACCGCTAGTGTTGTTCACAGACAGATGGACAGATAGGAAACGAACGTTTTGCAGTCAACCAATTTATCGATATCAAGAAATCATGGATTCTGTCCATACAGTGTGTTAGAGAAAATAATTTACTAGTATATGTATATTTCAATTTAAATATTTTGACTTCACAGATGAATTACAATTGTTGCGTTTTAATAAATAAACTCCACTTTTTTCATTAAGGATACAGAGGATCTGTTGTTGGGAAAAATGTGTTTATCTATGTTATTTGGGTAAGTACTCTATTTAAATAATTTTAGAGTTCATTCGTATTATGTATTCCTTTGTATGTCTAGTTATTCATATGCCAATTTGTTCGTTCTATTTTAATATTGTAGAGCCACTGATGATAGTATTATGTCCCGAAACACGTATATAGTTTAATTTTCTGTATATTAAATCCATATTATCTACTACTTGTGGTTGATACCTCTGCTATCCTGAATTTATATATATTTTTAAGTTCACTCTGCATAATTGCATACATATTTCATGTTTAATTACTGCAAACAAATCCGTTCCCTGGTTACAACTTCTTCTTCTTCTTCTTCTTCTTCTTCTTCTTGTTCTTCCAATGTGCACGTATTGGTTGAAAGTGCATAGTTTATTTTCTTCATTCTATATTTTGATCATATTCCACGTATTGTAAATGAATATACATTATATTAACTTGATGTGTCAGCTTCAATGTAATTCAATTCAGAATATGTCGATGGATTCGTAGTCTAGATACAAGATACGTCAAATATACCCTTTCAAACACTCGTCCTCATTGTCCTCCATTCAGTGGCGGCTTTATGAATAGGCAAAAACCTAGGCACATGCCAAGGACGGCAAGATTTGGAGAGGCGGCAAATTTTCGGTGCAACTTTTTTTAAAAATTAGTGATGTTTATTGAATGTTAAATTCAATTTTAAAATATATTTTATGTACAATTTTACGCATTTTTTATAGTGTTAAAATTTTGGGGAAAAATTTGCCGCAGGATTTTCTCCGAAGAACTGACCTATACTCATCATTTCCAAATGTTGACATCGCTTTTCGTAAGTATATGTGTACACCTATTTCAAACTGTAGGCTGTATGATCCGTTATTGGTTTCGAAGCCTGTCAAAAACTTCTGAAGATCAACCAAGGGCGAAATTAGATTAAATTCCCTTTCCATTTTAGCATAGAAAAAAATATTGTACTTCAAATGGATTGTGATATTATCAACAAATATGCAAACCAAAACGTTCGACGAAAGCAATTATAATGTTACATTATAATACATTCGTGATGTATGATTGAAACCAGTTTTAAAAAAAACAGCAATTTTTTTGTAATTACAATTATACATTTTCTGCCTTGTAACGCAAAAGTCAAATTTAATGAAATTAAACGGAGGGCTCCGAAAAATATTTGCCTTCGGAGACAAACTACGTAAGTCTCCCATTGCCTCTATTCCTCAAGCTTCATACCAAAAAAAATATTTTTATGCACTTTACCAACAGAGAATCAACAGAACGAGGAGCTGATTGACTGACTTGAGGCTCTGCTTCGATTGGTTTGGTTTGGTTTTTTCGTGTTTCCGGGCGCGTCAACTGCTTTGGTCATTAGTCCCGTTAGTGTAGTGTATGTTCTCGGGAGATGGCGGTGATCTTCCCCCGCGGGATGACGAGATCCGGCGCGAATTTACCGTCGGCTACTGGGGTTTCCCCCAAACCAGGACTCTCCCACCAGCGGGGCACCGCCCCAGCCGGGACAAGCACTAAGCTCCCGACCGGTCTCCCGGAATATGTGGTAGTGTAGTGCATGTTAGTGTAAAAGTGTGTGTGTAACGGGAGAGGATAGGACAAGGAAGAGGAAGGACAGACCGCCCGCGGTCCGTGGCCCGTTTGGTAGGGTACTGCTCCGGCATTCGTCTGGTATTGATCGGAGAAACCACGGAAAACTACCGATCAGAGCAGCTGGCCGCTAGAATTCTCCTCCAGGCAGCGACTGATTTCGACCTTGCTGAAAAGCTAGTGTCGAAAATCCTGCCGCCGTCAGGACTCGAACCTAGGACCTCCCGGTCAGAGGCACTGCAGTGACATCAGTTGATGCACTGAGCTACCGCTCCCGGTCTCTGCTTCGATTTACCTTCGATTCGAAGACATTCATTCGATTCTCGCTCTATTGTCACAGATTATTTGCAACGTGGAATTTCCTACCAATTTCCAATCATCAGATCAGCCACGATATGAAGGTGGTTAATGTGAATTTATAAATAATTCACAATATAATCAAGAAACAATATCGCATCATGATTGAATTTTGAAAGTAAATGGCAGACTGATAGTGTAAAAAATAAGTATTCAAATGCCAGATTTGTTTTGCATCCAGCCTGAAATATTCTGGTGTTTCAATACCTTCAAATTACAATTGAACGTCTTGCGTATTAAGATACTGGAAAATGTCACCGAGGATAAATTAAATCCGTTCCAGGTCTCCTCAGCGGTTTCTCAGATTTCTGTTAATTCGATCACATTTTCTCAAACTCCCTTCACTCTCTTTCCCTTTGTCCCTTCAATGCGACTGATTGATACGGCACGTTCCCCCACGCACATTTATTGAGACGATCCACAAAGGCGTCCGGAAACTAAGCCTTAATGAAAGCGCTCGTCGCATTCCCCTTGAACCTTCACCAATCCAGGGAGACGTACGCGAGTTAGCGTTTCCAAATCAGAGAGAACATGAAGAAAGAGGATAGAATAAAAGAGGAAAGAGAGGATGTTTTATTGATTGTTAGTGAATCCGGGCGCGTCAACTACTACGGTCATTAGTCCCGCACGAGTAGTGTGTGTTTTTGCTCGGGAGGTGTCGGTGGTTTTCCCCCGCTGGCACCGACGTACCGCCGACTAGCGGGGTTTCCCCAACCAAGTATCTTCCACCAGCGGGGTACCGCCCAGCCAGATCAAGCTCTAAGCTCCCGACCGGTCTTCCGGTATGTGTGGTCGTGTAGTGCATGTTAGTGTACGTGTGCATGTATGAGGTGAAGATAAGATAAGATCGCGCGCGGTCCGTGGCCTGTTTGTTAGTGTACTGCTGCGGCATTCGCCTGGTGTTGATCGGAGAAACCACGGAAAATTACCCATACGAGCAGCCGGTCGCTAGAATGCACCTTCAGACAGCGACTGAATTCAACCTAGCTGACTAGTGTCGCCCTAGGACCTCCAGGTCAGAGGGACTACAGTGTCATCGGTTGATGATCTGAGCCATCACTTCCAGTAAGAGAGGATGAATTGAGGAAAGAGAAAGAGAAAATAAAGGGGAAAGAAGGTATACAAAGAATAGTTGAGAAGATTTCTTGAGCTCAATGTCAGTCCTTAATAACATCTTGCCTAAAATTAACTAGGAAGATGATTGTTCTGTGAGTATCTCTGGACATTTTCGTGGTTAATGTAGTGTCTGTAGTAAAGTAGAGATCACAGTCGCCTAAAGAATTATCCCATTCATGTTCTACATTTTCATGCTTATTTGAAATATTCTCAGTTTTTCATGGGGCAGATATATTGTGAACTTTTGTATTCTCGCGGTTCTTTCCTCTGAAATATAGATGGGGATGTTTCTATATTTGCAGAACGACTTCAACATTCACTCTGTTGCTCCGATTTCATAACTGATAGCTACATTGGCAGATATTAACATTAGATTTCAACGTGATTTTTGTCAGGCCATCTGTGAATGAACTCCGACGTTTTCTCGAAGCAATTACGCACGGAGACGATTTCGAATATTTCTGTTAACACCGATTAGCGTTGAAAGACGAAATTATCACAGAGATCACAAAGATTCTAATAATACAAGTTCTAATATAAACAAACGTATTTTTAAACGTTGATGGGATGTGGTTTATTCCCCATCATTGGTATTTCAGTGTTAACAAACACTGCGCAGAAACACAGATGCTAAACTGCCTAATGGTGCTACAGAATGGCGCACACTTTCTCAATCTAGTTAGTTTTCTAATTTCTGCCGTCCAGGTTAGTGTTTCGGTCTTGCCCTACCCTCTTCCCAGCTGCCATCTATCACCATCCGAAGTACATTGTAATTTTCTCAATTTTTCGGTTCACTAATGGCAGATTTGATGATGTAATAAATGTTAATTTAAGAATATTAAAGAAGAGTAAAACCTCCTCCTATAAGAAATTTTTCGCTTAAAAATTTGGAGCCGTAAAGATAATGTCGTTTAAGCGATATGTAAATGCGAAATTTGAAGCTCTTTTTTACATAAAACGTTTGAGCTAAACATCATTGAAAGTCATTTGAAGTACTTCCACTCACAAATGAAATAATGATGAGAAATCGCTGAAATGAGCATATTAACGACGTGAGAGATGTTTTAAAACATTACATTCAGGTAATTTTTCTAAACACCAAAGAATACAGCAAAATTACTGATGTCTTTTCAAACAGTGCATTTAGTACTATTTGCCCAAAAAAAGTCAGACAAATTTGGAGCCTTTTTCTGACAAATTGACTTTGAGCGTTTCTTAAAACATGAACTTTTTAGCTCGTTTTCACAGAAAACTGTTTTGAGTTTTCCAGAAACTTGATTAATCATCATTTAAAGCACATGTACTCATAAATGCAACTAGAGGAGCATTACAAAATGGCACAGACTTTCTCGTAGTAAAGTTTTCTAATTTTCTTGGTGTGGACTGACTTTCGGACCCTATCCTCTTGTTAGCTGCCATTATCGTCGCCAAAAGTACTTTTTTTGACATTTTCTCAATTTTTCGGTTTCCTTATGGTGGAACCGAAATATTATTTTACGAATATTAAAGAAACGTAAAAAAGTCTTCCTAAAAAGCTATTCGCATTGAAAAATTTGAAGCCATTTTCAAGAAAATGGTGATAAACCATTACTGTAAATGTTAAATTTGAAGCCTTTTCACAGGAATCTATTAAGTTTTCGAAAAACTTCTTTTAAAATAATTTGAAGCACGTCCACTCACAAATGTATTAATGTATACAAAATGGTGGAAATGTGCATATTAACGGCGCGAGAATGATTTAAAAAAAATTACATTTGTGTTATTTTTGAAAAAAAAACAAAGAAAAAGTACACTAAAAAGAACTTATATTAAACAGTGCAATTAGCACTATCCGTTAAAAAAATTTGAAGAAAAAATTTGAAGCCATTTTTGAAAAAATGGAGTTTTTGTGTTTCTGAAAATGTGGCATTATGGGTTCATTTTTATAGAAAACTTGTACAACTTTATGACCTTTATGATACAACTATTATTGACGGGACGGCCTGACGGGACGGGACGGGACGGGACGGGACGGGACGGGACGGGACGGGACGGGACGGGACGGGACGGGACGGGCGGGACGGCCTGGACGGCCTGGACGGCCTGGGGCCGGGGCCGGGGACGGGACGGACGGGACGGACGGGGCGGAGAGGGCCTGGACGGCTGAGATGGATGGATGGATGGATGGATGAGGATGGATGGAGGATGGATGGATGGATGGATGAGAGGATGGATGGATGGATGAGATGGATGGATGGATGGATGGATGGATGGATGGATGGATGGATGAGAATGAGATGGATGGATGGATGGATGGAGGATGGATGGACTGGATGGATGGATGGATGGATGGAGGAGGATGGATGAGGATGGATGGATGGATGGATGGAGATGGAGGATGGAAGAGGATGGATGGATGGATGAGATGGATGATGGATGGGTGGAGATGGATGGATGGATGGATGGATGGATGGATGGGATGGAGGATGGAGGAGAGGAGGATGGAGATGGATGGAGGATGGATCGGATGGAGATGGATGGATGGACGGATGGATGGATGGACTGGATGGATGGAGGATGGACGATGGACGGATGGAGGATGGAGGATGGATGGATGGACGGGATGGAGGACGGATGACGAGATGGACGGAGGACGGAGGACGGAGGACGGAGGAGGAGGACGGACGGACGGACGGACGGACAGGACGGACGGACGGCGAGACGGACGGACGGACGGACGGAGGACGACGGACGGAGGACGCGGACGAGGACGGACGGCGGACGGGCGACGGACGACGGACGGACGGACGGACGGGGACGGCGGGCAGGCGGACGACGACGCGGATCAGGCGCGAGGATCGGACGCGGCACAGGCGGGAGGTGGCAGTCGATCGCCCTGGACTTCGCAGGCCGCAGCGTGCCGATGCGCGCGGGCAGCGGTGGGAGAAGCGCTTCGGCCTGCTCATAGCGTGCCACGACCTTTCGCGCCCCCGAAATCGATTCCTAAGCCCCACTCTGTTTTCAGCTCGCGTCACGCGGTGGTCTCAGGATGCACATCGCAAAACCTGTAGCAAAGACGACCAACGAATTTCCCTTGGTCACCTTAGATAATGAAATTAAATGAATAGAGAAGTAAACTTTGTCCTCCACTGTAAAAAGCCGCTAATTGCAATTTAAAACTCAGAATCTGGAGTTAACAGGCACGAAAGTAAAATAAATCTGATACAGAAAATGTGATTACAAATTTAAAGATGGAATCAAAGTGGTAATTTTTTTCTGACATGCACTCGAAAATTAAATGGTCAAAATATAACTGTGCTGCAATAATAATTTCATTAATAATAATAATAATAATAATAATAATAATAATAATAATAATAATAATAATAATAATAATAGGTACAAGTTGGAATTAAAAATCTAGGTACGAGAATAACGAATACAGTGAAACCATTTTTAAGGTAGGATATTCGTCACTGAGCTCTTAACAGGGAACTTCGGGGATCGTTTCTCTAGCGACGACTACTTGTACACGCTTTTCCATGCAAATAGTTTTGGGTTTATCCCGCCTTTCAGTACCTCGTTTCACACAGATATTCCGTTTCTTCCTTCACGATATTTATGCACCTGTTCTCTTCTTTCCTCAGGTTCTCTCTAGACTCTCCGGCGCTCGCCGAGTTCTGTAGGTTTGCGTCGCCACTCTCCATCTCTTTACGCGGTCGGCACGTCATTCACAGCGTCGATTCAAAGGAGCATGTTTGAGGCGAAACGCATATGCGGGCCCACCGACGTCGCCCTTACGTGAGAGAGGCGCATAAAAGCCGACAGCAAAAAGGCTCGGTTCGGCTTTCGGAGGCGGCTTTAAAGCGAAACGCCCTTGCTCTCGCCCTTGTGGTACGCTGCCGCACGCCCGCTCCCGCCGGACGGAACAGCGATTTCGGGTGGGCACAACTGTTTGCTCGAGAACACCGCTTGTCATCGTTGACTGTGGAATCCTTTTCCGCTCAAACAGTTGGTTGGCTTCGTCACTATGTCAAACAGAATTGAGACGATTTCGTGTTCGCTATTTGAATTATTTCAGTATGACATGGTACCAAAAGAGGAAAATGAAGGTTTCAAGCCACTTCTATCAGTTCCATCAGTCCAGAAATAGAAGTATATTGACACAAAGAGTAAAAGAAATAAAAAATATGTTGAAGTTATTGTTGATAATAAATGGAGATATAGCAATTTTATACACGTGAAAAAAGATAATCTAATGTTTGAGCCTTTCGAACTTTCACAAATTTAATATTTTTTCAGTGAGATCCGGATTTTAGCCTTGTTACCCAGTACGAAAATTGAATGAGATATAGCAACAGTAACATAGAAATACAAGAAGAAGATGTAATTGACTGGCGGAATATAATATGAGGTGACGCATTACAGAATTTCACTATACTCACTCTCACATGTTCAGTAGATTTAATCTGACAAGTTTATCATTTTTTTCCGTCCACACAAGTCATCTTGCTCTGGGATCTCGCGTATGTCCTTGGCGAATGTCAGTCAGAATGACAATGTCAAAAGGGTGTTTTAAATTTCACTCTAAGCACCTTCCTTCTCCTTATGTAAGCATTTCATAAAATAGTATTTCTGGGATTTATCCAGGTGTCAGAAACATTTGGGAATTGAGTAAAAAAAAGTCACACAAGTTCGTTAATTTGAAGTTTCTCAATCATTTTTCTGCATTAATTTAGGAAGCCATGAAAACCTACAATTAAAAGGGAAAGTCTATTATGGAAAAAGTCTTCACAAAACCGCTGCCTCAACACGACTCGTGTACATTTTTTTTTTTTTGTTGTTGTTGTTTTTGTAATCCTCCTTCTTCGTTTCTAGGAACTAATTCAGAAGTCTGGAATAGTTCGAGCACCTCTGAGTTTACCGTCAACCCTCTCGGAATTCAGAGTAAACAAAGACGTTAGTTGCGAATTTCATAATAATCCTAAAGTACGCCGAAAATCAAGACAGATGTTTGAAGGTCACGAAGATCTGAGATGTTTCTGCCAAAATTCAATTTAAAGAGTTCAAAGAAGCACTCTTGACTATGCTGTGTTGATGATGCTGTGAATGTCTAAGAACTCGCAGGATATAAATGAGGGAAATCACGCACGACATTCCCTGTGATATCTCAATAAGCATTCCAATACTTTAAAAGTGTGTAAAATTTATAATTAAAAATTAAACTACAAAAATGTTATTTTCTCCATCACAGTTTCCAACGACATTTTTAATGAATAAGTGCAATTGAGACAAATTCACCATATAGCATCCTTCATATAACCATTCGATGTATCAAATCAACAATGATGTAATAAGCTCTCGAAAAAGGTGACAAGGTGATGTCAATTGAAGCTCTAAAAGTTCATTTGTTAATTTCACTATATTATCACTCTCAGTTGTGGAATCAGTTCAAACGGAGCAATTGCACTGTAAGTAGTAAATTTTTGAGGCAAGAAAAAAGTAATTAAATTTGTTAAGTATTACATATAATGACAAACTTCGCAGTGTATTTAATCAGTATGTAAGCATACTAAATGTAACCTTCGATAGTAAATATTGCTCTATTTGTATTCCACTAAAAGTTGCATGTTGTAATGGAATTTTACTCTTTCTCTAAAACACTGATTCACCTACAGATCTTGAGTTAATATTTAAGTGTATCGGTGAAAAATACTGACTTACGTACTTTGGTGGACCGTGTAAGACCAGCTTAGAAAATTATTTATTTATTGCTGCTTTTTCATTAAAAATTATGATTACAAAAATTCAGCAAATCCAGTTCCGATAAAAGTAATAGCAAACGTTTTCGTAATAAAATAAATGGCTTATAGTTCATCATATGGTTATACTTACCGTTCTGTACTATTATTTGGTCTTGACGCATACTGCCACTAATTTCTGTGCAAGTTAACAATCAAATTTGTTTAATGTAATTGTTAACATTACTCCAATAAACGAAGTGCCAGTAGCTGAACATTGCGAATAAGATGCGTCTTGTATTTATGTCAACAAGAACTTACACGTGTGTTCTAGAGGGGTTTCGAACACCTGAAGGAGGGAAAAAATATCCCACATTTTTATTCAAACCTAACAAGATGACAGCATATTAGACTGGCAAACGTATGGTTTAACAGGAATACACAGGTCCTTGACAAATTGTTCTCTCAAGTTTGTAAATTATTTAACAAATATTTTGGTGTGCATATTATTTACATCACCAGCACAATATTACCACTTAACATTATTCCCGTAGATTTTCTGTTCTATTCTGAGACGCTTGACCTATTTAGGAACCTATGGAAAATGGCGCGTATCGGACACCGCACCAAGAACATCAAGTGGTTCCTAAAGTTTAATAGGATGTACTAACTTGCACCAACCACAGTAATAAGAAAAAGAAAAATTCACACAGCGTCTCCTGAAAGTCAAAATGGAAAAGTTAAAATTGTTCATCAATGTCTCAAGAAAGTCATGTTAACAGTTAAATTAACGGAAAAAAGTATACTGCCATTTTCAATCGTAAAATGCGAGAACAGTAAGGTAAATCTAAACATTTATTTACCCGATAACTCTGAATCCCGAATTTCACATCTTCAACCGTCTAAAGTAGAAGTGGATAACAGTGAATGTCTCAGAATAAATGTTACAAACTACTAGAGTATGAAGGAGGTTAAAGTAAATCCATTTTGTCAATGAACGTGTGGTGAAAAGTCACGATCTAGCACAGCCAAAGAGATTTTTTGTACATGTCCAACAACAACGGAAAATGAGTTGTCAACCAGACAGGGACAAATTACAAACTAGTATCTTTGTTTTATAAGAATTCCCATCATGTGTTCATTGGCAAAAGAGATCTTCATGCTTCCTACTCTCCCGAGAAGATTGTAACATTTATTCCGACACACTGTGCATTTATTACATAGATGTAAAATGGGGTACTCTTTACGGTTACTAGTCACAACAGAGCTAAATGTGTACCTCGCGAGTCGAAAGATAAAGGGCACTGTCAACCCTCTCGGGCCCGTGCCGTGCATTGTGCCCCTTGGCCTAACCTTTAGCGAGACCTACAGACGTGTCCCGACTCTTTGAGTCGACCCCGCTCTCGAATTCGCCTCCGCCGCCCCCTCTCCAAGGCCCTCGGAGAAGGAGAAGACGCACGGCCGCAACCGCTGCTTCCACTTGCGCAAGGCCGCTCCCCTCTCACTCTCGCTCTCACTCCCCACCCACCCACCTTCTCCGCACAGCGAGGCGTCTCCTTTCTACGGCTAGGCGTCCTCATTCATCCCGAGCAAAGCGGAGGCTAAACCTTACGATGCGCGTTTTGGCTTAAAGCTGACAATTTTATGGTCGGAAGGTTTTGTAGATTCTTAAATTATTTTATTTTTTTATTCGAGAAGCTATCTAGCAGAATGCTTTCTTTTGACACTTAACTTCACAACACAAGAACTATGTAGTGTGTGTGTGTGTATGTGTGTGTGTGTGTGAGTGTGTGTGAGAGAGAGAGAGAGAGAGAGAGAGAGAGAGAGAGAGAGTAAAATTATTCTCTTTTCATTATTTTCGTCGCGGATAGTGTTTGTGTGAAACGTTGCCAGAAGCCAGCCTAAAGCAGTAAGACAGGGTATAATTTGAATGCCTCACAATTTATTGCAACAGACGATAGCGTCGGTGACCTTTTTTCGGAAAAAAGAAAAAAGAACAAAAATATTTAAAAAACACTCCGTTCTGCAAATAATTGTTCAAGCCTTTAGAAATTATTAAAACATCGCGCTGTTTTAAAAACTGCCAGTATGCGTTGTATTTGTCTCAAAAGAGCCACAACACGAACTTGGGCGTCGGGACCATTTGGAAGAGCTACAACGCGTTCTGGTATTTATTTTGTCTTTCCTTTTTTCGCTCAAAGACTAATTTCAGGCTTTGACTCTGAAATATATATTATTTTATTCTTTTTAACGGAAAAATAAATCTGTTCTTCCCCGATATAAAAATACAGAAATATAGTTTTTCAATTGATTCATTCATTCATTCATTAACTAAAGGTCATTACTGTCGTACGTGTAGTGCATGTTTTTGGTTTAGAGGTGGCCGTGATCTTTCCCCGCTGCATGGCGAGATCCGGTGTACAATAGTGTCGGCTTGCGGGTTTTTCCCAACTAGTTATCACCTACCAAGGGAGCCAGCCCCAGTCAGGACAAGCTCTAAGCTCCCGACCGGTCTCCCGGCATGTGTGGTAGTGTTGTGCAAGTAAATGTGAGTGTAAAGATAAGTAAATATCGCTCTCGGTCCGTGACCCGTTTGGTAGAGTACGGCTCCGGCATTCGCGTGGCTTTCTCCGGAAAGCACGAAAACTACCGATCAGAGCAGCCGGCCGCTAGAATTATCCCCCAGACACTGACAGAACACGATCTAGCTATCTGACTTGTGCCGAAAATTCTACCACCGTCGGGACTCAAACCCAACGACCCGGTCAGTGCTAGTTTTTTTTAATAAAATAATTAACATCGTCTTCTATATTATTTCAGTAGTATACATACCTTTTGCAGCTCTCACATGAAACCAGTCTTTATACATGAGGTCTCTAAAGAAAGATACTTCACGAAAACGTGACAAATTGCACTTTGGCATTAAAAATATTAAGGATTTGTTTTTAAAAAAAAGCAACTAAATATTCATGTCTAACGCAACCCGCAACACTCGGGCGGATTTTTTTAAAAAAATCTGTATCGTCTTCCTAAACGAAGCGTTTTAGGGCCTTAAAAAGTGAAATTTTGATGCCAAAGGACTCAAAGAAACGTTTCGCACACATCATGAACATTCTAGTACATTTTTGCTGATTCGATTTGGTTTTTTCGTGTTTCCGGGCACGTCAACTGCTATGGTCATTAGTCCCGTTAGTGTAGTACATGTTTTTCTCGGGATATGCGCGGTGATCTTTCCCCGCTGGATGGCGAGATCCGGCGCCGACCTGCCGTCGGCTAGTGGGGTTTCCCCCTAACCAGGAGTCTCCCACCAGCGGGGCACCGCCCCAGCCCGGACAAGTTCCAAGCACCCGACCGGCCTCCCGGAATATGTGGTAGTTTAGTGCATGTTAGTGGAAGTTTGTGTGCGTAAGAGGAGAGGATAGGACAGGGAAGAGGAAGGACAGATCGCGCGCGGTCCGTGGGCCTTTTGGTAGGGTACTGCTCCGGCATTCGCCTGGTATTGATCGGAGAAACTACAGAAAACTACCGATCAGAGCAGCCGGCCGCTAGAATTCTCCTCCAGACGACTGAATTCGACCTAGCTGAAAAGCTAGTGTCGGAAATCTCGCCGCCGTCAGGACTCGAACCTAGGACCTCCCGGTCAGAAGCACTGCAGCGACATCAGTTGATGCACTGAGCTACCGCTCCCGGTTGCTGATTCGACGTTTCTCTATTCTATCCCAGCTCTTCACAGTTTATTTCTTGATATTCTATGCAATTAAGTTACACAGGTGTTCCTCTCTGCTCTAATTGCTGTGGCTGGGTTTTGAACTTGGCGCGCGCGCAGCGATACACCGCGCGACGAGCTCGCTGGTGCGAAGCGCAGCCAGCGAGATGCGAGCCTCGAGGCGAGGCTATCCTGGGCCTCATAAGGGGGTGCGTGCGCCAGCTCGAAGCTAGTTATAGAACGATTTTCCTAAGGATGAGCCAAAGTGACTGTTCGCGAAAACAAGTGAACATCACATGTATTTCAGAGAAGTATCTCACCGCCGCGACAGCTGCTCAGCCACGCCCCTTCGTCAAGTGCTAATGGCTCCTGTAAAAACATCCCAATGAAGAAGTCTAAGAGTTCGCTGAGGCATATGCACGTACGTGAGTCCGGGAAATATTTAAATTTAATTACGTATGTGGAAAATCTCTTAACATGCTCTCACAATCCGTAAAAGAAAACTGCCAGGAATGTAAATAGAAAGAAAAATGATTTTAAGCCGGAAACACGTGCACCGGTACGCTTCTCGCATTCAAGTCTCGGTTTTAAAATAAACATAATATTTATCACACAAAAAGTAAATTCAATGTAATATATAAAGAAAAAAAGATTTTTTACAGAAGAGCACATAACACTGCACTTCCTAATATTAATTATTTCTCGCAGTGCACTGTATTTTTTGTCGGACAAGGACACCACAAAAGGAAGAGTGGAAGCTATTTACAAGTTAGCCAACTGCAAATGAACGAATGCGAGAAAGGAAGTCTAAGGGGCTCAAGGGCACAACGATCACCGAACCTTCAGTTATGTTGCCAGCACTAGCTGTCACTTGGCTCACCCTTAGGAAAACCGCTCTATAGTACGTCGGCAGTCAGCTAGTCAGCAGCCAGCACGCGCTGCACGGGAGAGAAGTCCTCCAACCGAGGGGCGTCCGGGAGCCGGGCGAGAGGCGTTGGTGATCGCCACAGCCAGCTGCGCGGGGACCGCGGTGGCAACGGAGACTCACCGCCATGCGTATTCCCGTGGGCCGAGACCGTGATTGTTTGGTGCTCAGCCCGAGCACACACGGAGAGAAAAGGGAAGAGGCGACCCGCCGTTTAGAAAGATTGCTCAAAGGAAATTTAATTAAAGATGGAATAAAGCATTGTTGAAGTTAATGTTCTACTTTCATTTTGTGACTGTCGTGACCGGCCGCACATAGTCAAAGCAGCCGCCGCCGAGTGACATCAGCGAAGCGTTACCGCCCCTGGCGAGAGGGAGGCAACCGGTGCGAGCCGGCCGGGCCCGTCTGCGCGCGGCTGTCACGCCCGAGCAGGCGGGTAGAGACTCGGTACCGCCCCTACTCCGCAGCTACTCGGCGAGCCAATAGCTCTGTCAGGCTATAAGAGGGCTCCGACTCGACGCCAGGGCAGGCAGCGAGCGGTAGAGTAAGCGAGTGTATCCTGGTTAGTGTAAGGGTGATAGAAGTGTGGAGTGCTACTACGACGACTTGTGCTACGGACTTGGAACTCTCCTGCAGATATTCGACTACTTGGCTGATTTTTTTTTGTTTTCTAGAATAAAAACCATTTTAAGATTCCTTATCCTTTTTTTGTATACTACAGTGACATAACAGTAATAACATTAAATAAAAGTATTGACAAGGGTGTATTGTATTGTAATCAATTACAAGGAAACTTATAGACCAAGTGATTGAGCATAAGAGGGCCTTGAAGGAAAAGATATAATACAGGATTAATATGATAATGGAAAAATAGGCATGAGGGTGGGTTATAATATGCAAGTATTCTTGCATGGGTACGCTAGTATTCTTTAGTCCAGCTCCGCTACATCAGGCAGTCATTCACATTGGCACTGTAATGGTTTTGTAAAACAAACAATTCCCTCGCTACGTACGTGATCCATTTTGTGCAAGGCATACCGATTGGTTCTATCGCCAATTTCATTGCCCCAATTCCTTCCATTATATTGGATAATTGGTTTAGGATTCACGTTTCATTCTCATTTCTTTCTGTACATTATCTTCAGCTAATTTATCCACTCTCCCCCCGCATTTCGAAAGCCTTCGTATCCTTGTCGGCGCGGTTGTCATGGTGCCATCACTCGCTCGGGAAAATACGTGTGTAGAAGTCTCTTTAATTTCAAGGTGCAAAACACTAAAGGAGAAACTAATGGTGCTGAAATAGCACGTACATTTTCGCCCTATTTACCAGCAAAATTACGCGAAAATTACTAAAATTTTCTGAAAATTCTACATGACATTATTTAAAATATATCTTTAAGTAAAACATTTCATTAGAGAAAAGATTCTTATCTTCATCATTGTTACTGTAGGAAGACCCCGAAAAAAATTTCAATTTTGGCAATTTTCAAAAAATCAGTTTTCAACGAACATGAGACCTGCACCATTCTCTTAGAAGATCTTCACATTATCCAACAACAAAATTTAATTATAAACAATGGAGCTATTTTTTTAATTTGAAAAAAGTCCCAGAGGCTTTATATAATATACCACCAAAATTAAAATATCGGGTTGAAGTTCAAAACGCCACCAGATCGATTTGGGGAAAGTCGGCTGAACGCTTTAGCCGCTAGCGTTGTTCGCAGACAGACAGTCAGACAAACGTTTTGTCAATCGATTTTCCGGAATCGAGAATCCACAAAACATATTCTGGCTACACAACGTCTTAGATTATTTTTTTCTAAATTTAGAATCTGAATTTATCCACTTTTTGTTGCAAGGGCTCTATAATAGTTTTGCTGCCGAAAATTCCCCGTTTTTCGCGCAGCATTACATAACTTTCTCTCTACTGAGTAAGCGGTAGCGAGAAAGTACTAACTTAAACCAAAATCACTCGTCTTGACGGTTTTCTATTCCTCAAATAGGGAATATCAACTTCGTTAAAAAGTTGTTACGAATTTACAAAGTGCTTGAAGAATGTAACCACTCACACATTTTATACCCATTTAATCATGTTCTATAAGCAAACTCGTTTCAATATTCAGACACTTTTTAATTCCAAACGGTTTTTTTTATTCAATACGCATGGACTGGCCTGAGCTACGCACGCGGAATGGTGCTGTCATGCGGGTTGCGTACAAAGACTATTTAAAAAATACCATCATCCCACATCGGATTTTAACATGTTTATCGTCGATCGACATTTAATTTCAAAATGAATTCAGAGAACGAGAGACACCTGACATAGATGTATAAAATGTTATTAATTCATAGATATTTTAGGTACTTTGTCTAGAAATAAATCTTCAACCTCAACAGTCAAATATTTATTTACCAAGGGTGTTACAAGGTATCTACTGATTGAGCGGCGACACATGCCGGGAGGCTTTTTTGGTCCGACTGCTTTTTGTCACCCGTGATACATTCAAGATTTTATTTTTTACCTAATTTTAATGATTCAGATTTGCTGACTAATTAACTAGATGTTAACTTGGTTTATCTTTTCATATTTCCCTCCCATAACCCTCTTTCGTAATTCCCTTCCATAATTCTCTGTCATATTTCCCTCCATTAGAGAACATTTAGCATAGCCAGTCGCTCGCTGGTAGTCGTCGCGTTCGGACGTGTTTTGGAGCAGCTCCGCGCGGTAAAGTGAAAGGCCATGGGTTGCGACTTAGCGGTTTACCGCGCCCGGGTGGGCATCTGGGCAGGGCGCCTGCGTGTTTTCCGGGTGGCGAGGGGGCAAGCGGTCCGCGTGTTGTCCGGCGACGGCGTGGCTTTGCTCTGCGCGCCCGGGTGGACAGCGCCTGGCCCTGCTGCTGAATCGTCGGCACCCACGTGCCCCAAATGTGATCGAAGCGAGAGAAGACTGCGGAGACTTGAAGCGGAATTGACAGAAGCACAGCAGTGCATTAGGAAACTGAGCTTCAAGATCCAGGAGTTGGAAAAGCAAAGTGTTCGGGAGCAATCAACGCATCCGAACACTGAAGGAAATAACACCATAATTGATGAAGAGCCTTACAAGAACAAGGTCAAAGTGCTCGGAGATTCGATGCTGCGCCGCAAGGTGTTCGAGAACAATCAACGCATCCGACACGAAGTCATCCTAGGAAAGGAGCGACGTTTCGTTCTTTCCAGGGATAAACGTTGTACAAATGAAATCCGTCGTGGAAAGAGCGGAAGTTAACGAAGCCGTGGAAGTCATCCTTGTGCATGTGGGCACAAATGTATCGAAGAGGCAACCTATCTTCGACACTGTGAACCAGTGCGTAGAATTAGGCCGTGCTCTGAAAAGCAAATTTAAAAGGCGCGAATTGTTCTGTCAGGTGTGATGCAACGCCGAGATGTGCACATCGGCAGGACATGGCAAATTAATCAAGGGTTACGGTGGGCCTGCGGAAAGATCGATGGTTTTTTCGTAGATCCAAACCACTGGCTGGGACAAGAGGACCTCGCACGGGACGGTCTGCATCTAAATTTCCGCGGTGCATGGAAGTTGGGTCGCCTGCATGACGAGGTCATTCAGTCATGCTTGCGAGCTAGTGACTGCGCGCGAGGAAGGCTGAGGCATTGGTGCTGGCGGAGGTGGAGGCGGTGACAGTGGCGGCAGAGGAGGAGACGACGACGGCGGCGGCGGCGGCGGCGCGACGGCGGCGGCGGAGACGACGACGACGGCGGAGACGACGACGACGGCGGCGGCGGCGATGACGACGACGGCAGCGGAGTTGACGGCGGCGGCGGAGACGACGGCGGCGGCGGCGGCGGAGCCGGAGGCGACGGCGGCGGCAGAGACGACGGCGGTTGCAGCTTCGGGATCCGCGCATTCCCGAGTACACTTTCAGGTGAGGAAGGATTCATTAGGTTGTTGCAGGTGAACTGTCGTAGTATAATCAATAAAGAAATAGAGTTTTGGAATCTAATTGATGCCTGTGATCCGACATAGTGATAGGGACTGAGTCGTGCTAACTCAGGAAATCGAATCCTCGGAAATTTTTCATTCTGATTACAAGATTTTTAGGAGGGATAGAAATAGTAGAGGTGGCGGTGTCTTTATTTGCGTCAAAGCAGACATAAATATTAGATTAGATTGGGTTAGTACAGATTTTGAAATGATGGGAATAGAAATTACTACTTCAGGAACCGTGTTAGAAATTATTGCATGCTATAGGCCACTGGTGACGGCTACGAAATTTTGGAAGATATCATACAAAGAACGGGAAATGAAAATGGTCATCCTATTGTTATCGGAGGAGACTTGAATATTCCTAGCGCAAACTGGGAGGGAGCCGTGAGCGAGGCGAAAGTCCAAACACTTGTTAACAGACTAGTTTGGGATAGGGGATTAGCCCAGGTAGTACGGCAGCGACGCGGCAGGACGCGGTTTTGGATGTTTACCTAATTAGGCCGAAAGATCTTTTCATATCTTGTGAAGTCGTTGAGGAATTAGTGATCACAAAGCGGTTCTTCTTGATTTAGACGAAAATATTTCAAGGAAATGTATTGCGACAGGAACGAAAGTGCGTCAGTTCAAGAAAGCAAACGTAGAGGGCTTCATGAGTTTCTTAGAGAAAAATACAACAACTTTCTGAGAACAGAAGGAGGTATGGAAGAGATATGGTGCGCATTTAAAGATATTATAGACGAAGCTTTGCAAAAGTTCGTACCATGCAAAACTCTAAAAAATAATCCGGATCCAGAATATTATAATTCAAGAATTAGGCGAATGAAGAGGATAACGAGAAATGCATTTAAAAACCGAAAACGCAGTACCGAGCATATGCATATTTTTAGAAATTGTTCGAAAGAATTAGAGCGAGAAAAGAAAATTGCTCAGGAGACGTATTTAAAAACATTCTAGACGAAAAGGAAATAACTGGTCAGGATTTTACAAATATGTCCGTAGAAGAAAGGGAAACAAAGAGTATATCCCAGTTGTTCGTGAACATCAAAACACACTCATCACAGGCGATCGGGCAAAGCTAACGCATTTAATAGGTATTTCAGTTCGGTTTTCAAAAGCAATACGAACCATCCACTTATTCAAAGGTATTCGGTTACAAATCAATTTAATATTGAAGTAAACGTTCTACGTAATAAAGTAAAATTTATGAAAATGGTAAGTCAAGGGGTCCAGACGACATTTCTACGGACATAATTAAACTAGGAGGAGAGGCAATATTACGTACTTAATTAGAATATTTCACGTGTCTATGAACAATTCAAAAGTACCTGAAGATTGGAAATTAGCTTTGTAGTACCAATCTTTAAAAGTGGGGACAAAACTATACTAAGTAATTATAGGCCGGTAAGTCTCACGTCAGTGGTCTGCAAACTTATGGAGCATCTAGTTGCGAGTTACATTAAGCAAGAGTGGGAAGTCAAAAAATGGCTCTATCATGGCCAACACGGATTTAGGACTAATTATTCATGCGAAAGTCAGGTAGTAACGCTATTTCAGGACCTAGCAGATGAAATTGACGCGGGCGGGAGAGTAGACGCAGTAGTTATAGATTTTGCCAAAGCGTTCGATGTTGTTCCACACGACCGACTTGTTCAGAAATTAATAAATTCAGGCATCGATCCCAGGGTGGTGGCGTGGATTAGCGAGTTTCTGCGTGACAGGAAACAGAAAGTCCGAATTGGGCAAGAGTTATCTTCCTGCGCAAGCGTTACGTCAGGAATACCGCAAGGAGTGTCATTGGACCTCTTCTATTTCTAGCGTTCATTAATGATTTGCCAGCGCAATTAATTTCAAATGTTCGGCTATTTGCAGACGATTGCATAATATATCGCATTATAAATTCGAAAGACGATGAAAATATGCTGCAACGGGATCTTGATGCATTATCTTATGGGCGGAAAATAATGGTATGACCATAAATAGTTCTAAAAGCAAATCTATCACTTTTGGCAGAGGTCACAATTACAGCGTAACAAATTACCGTTTAAGTAACGACATTATTCCGAGAGTTTCTTCGTGTAAGTACCTAGGTATCCATTTCGATAGTAATTAAGCTGGAAAAATCACGTAGATTTTGTTGTAGGGAAAGCGTGGAGATCTCTTCATTTTGTAATGCGTATCTTAAAAAAGAGTACAGTAAACGCGAAGGAAATTGCTTACTTGTCGCTTGTTCGTCCGATAATGGAATATGGAGCAATTTGTTGGGATCCGCACAAAATTATGCAGTGTAAGAATTTGGAAAGGATTCAGCGTAGAGCAGCTAAATTTACTTTCAGGGACAAGAAAAGGATAGGTGGGATTCACTCGAAAACAGGCGAACATTGGCAAGACTTTGCGCCTTGTATAAAGCTTATAGCGGTCATCCAGCTTGGAAAGAAATTAAACGGCGGCTAAATTTTCCTACGTACATCGGTAGAGGTGATCACAGGCACAAAATAAATTTAAGACCGCAGAGAACGGATGTCGGGAAATTTTTTTACAAATAGAACGATAAGAGATTGGAATAGATTGCCTGCAAAAACCTTTGAACCCTTTCCTCGAAGCGTTCAACAATTTAGGAAAGTAATTTAGGGCATTTCTAAGTTTGAGGTAGTTAACTAGGAATATTAAGTTATACAGTGAAGTGAAGTGAAGTGAAGTGAAGTGAAGTGAAGTGAAGTGAAGTGTTGTGCAGTGTAGAGCAGAGAAATAATGAAGGTGTTTTTTTAGTGTAATAGTGAAGTGAAATGAAGTGAAGTGTAGGCAAGTGCAGTGCGGTCTTCATTGTTTAAGCACTCAGTGCTGTATTAGATTGACGTTTCTTTTATCTTTTAGGTAATTTAATGTTTGTTTTTAAGATTCACCAGTTTTTATATTATTATTATTATTATTATTAATAATATTATTACTATTATTATTACTGTTATTATTATTACTATTATTATTTACTATTATTATATTATTATTACTGTTATTATTATTACTGTTATTATTATTATTATTACTGTTATTATTATTACTATTATTATTATTATTATTATTTTAGCATTATTATCAACATTATTATGTTATTTGCATGAAAATTAATATCTTACTTATGTAATTAACTGCCACCGGGTTACACCCAATTGCAGTTTAAATAAATTTATCTCTCTTTTATAAAACAACTATTTGCGTAAGTCCCGAGTGGGCGGATGTTGGTATGGCAAATGTGCGGTTCCATCACTCACGGCTAGACCATTTCCCGCGCACTAATCGAGACGTACGAGGTGTCATTCGACGCGTCTAGGTCACCTATTGGGTAACTGATAATTTGTTTTCGGATCCGGCAGGAAGATTCAAAGAAATTTCCAAAAAGGTTTTCTGCAAGTATTAGCGCAGCTATCTTAGTGAGTTAGCCGGGAATTAAACCAACGCCACCTAAATATATCTATGTATGTGGTGTTGATTAAACTCTAGTACCCAAAGGCATTTTTCTCACATTACGCCATAATTGTCTTTCGCGACGTTGGCAACACTCTTAATGACATATTTAAGCGAACAACTGAAGTTAATTTGGTATATTTAATTTCAAGTTTTATCATTATAATTTGCAAAAACTTATGAGCAGTATTGTCATGGAACTTGTTGAATTTCAAGAATTTCTAGTGAATACGGAGAAAACACAACTGTGAGTAATGTTAGAGAATGAATGAATGTCCTAAGTTCAATTTCTCACTTCTACATTTCTAAGTGTACAAATATAGATTTTCAAATGAATATGATCCAGAACTTATTCTTATTAAACTTAACTAACACCTTATTCACATAAACATACAAGATAGTCGCCATTTAATGTTTATATAGTTTCGCACACAAAACGATTAATAGAGCAATTGCAGAAGTGAAAGTAAACACAAATTAGACTGTGTTTGTAGAGTTTTAATCTCTTTCAAAATTAGGGGAGAAAAATAAGGAAGTTTAAGCAAATCCGGGGAAGAATCATATGAAGTTGTAGAATATTTTGTGGCAGAATTTTCGGAACCAATTGAGAATGATCTTATAAAAGAATTGAAGAATAACTCAGAAGAACAGTTTGGATGTGATTTTTGTGCATTGTGCATATTATGAAAAATCGTAAAATATGTTGTTGTACTAAACTCTACACGCATCATCAATACCTTCCCAGTATTTTTACGGCGATTATAATTGTTAAATTTAAATATTACCAGTTCATATCCCGTATGGAGGTAACATACAAAGTCATTAAATGTTGGGAATTCTTTATGGGGAATATAATATTATCAGATACTACGATTCATTGGTAAGTCCAATGCCAGATACTGTAAGAACATATTTGAACTAAGCTACGCATGAAAGAAATTTTCAGTACATGAAAATACTTTTAAAGCAGTTTACAGTGTCGGTGATGCCACATTAAACTAGTTTATAATTAATAACATTACGTGTATTATCATAAGATTTATTCAAAATTTGATATTAAGAAATATTTCAGCAGATGGAAAGATTACCACTTTGAAATTGTATAAAGTATTGGCCTCTCAACAGTTGTGAAAATTAATAATAATTACGCTAATTACGCTAATAATAATTAAATAAATACGCTAATGAAAAATACCACGCCACGTAGTGAATAATGGTATTTTAATTAATAGTTGGCCTTTATTAAAATTGTAGTAACTGAGAATAGGCTGTCCAGCTACGCATTGTGCTGAACATCAGGAATCCAAATAAGGAACACAGTCAGATCTAGAGGGAAGTAATGGCAAAAATTATAAAATCAAATATTATTCCAAAGTTAGCAAATGAAGTAGAGAATGAGCTTATAAAAGCATATACACAAGATCAGTGTTATATACTGATTCGTTCCTTTAATAAAGGTAATACGTCTATCTGTTCAATATTTTCATTCCGGAGCACAAATAATTTCTCAGGACGTTCGGACGCATTTTGTATTATGTCCCAAACAGAAAATTACTTTCATCCGATTTCACAATAGTAGTATCTAAAGTATTCATTCCATTTAACAAGTGAAACGTTCCAGAAAGCTTCAATATTGAATAAAATGGACTTCCATTACTTTCAGACGAAATATATTCTATTAAAATCGCAGTCCTTTTAATTTTTTTTTCAGTCGTCCTTTCAGAAACCGTATTTCTCATACAAAGAAAATGCAGACTACTGTGAACGTAATTTATTTTCATTGTCATGGCATCGCTACCGTGGGTTGGAGCTAAGAGGCATCGTGTATTCAGGCAAGGTACCTGGAGTGGTGTAACACGACGAGTGATTAATCTTTCAACATGGCATTGCAGTTGGCATTCTTAGTCATTTATTGTTCCAAAATTAAAGACTGCAGTAGAACAAGGGAGTATCCCACATTTCCTGTGAAATTGAGTTTTTAGCATTATACAAAACTTCAAATTATCCCTCCCCCTCAAATTGTCCCTCCCCCCCCTTGAGATCTTCCAGGTACAAGAATTGCCTTGGCATGTAACACTTGAGATCCTCGACATACACTACCTTTGATTAACAAAAGCTCTCCATGAGGCATTCAGCATATATCGCAACAATACCTTTTGGTGTAATATGTTACTTAAATGCAATATGGAATAATATGCATACGTACTGTGTTTGAAAGTTTAATAATCAATGATCAGTTTTATGAGGGAGCTTCAGATAAAACCCGTATTGTCTCAGAACTATCTCAGTGTGGAGTAGTCCCTTGTTCTACTGAGCCCTGCATTAAAGGGACGGCCTCTTGTCGCGTAATTCGTATCAACAGTCGCATATCAAACAGGGAGAGGGGACAAAGACGTGCCCTCTCATAATTCTTTGTCTACCTTCGTTTAAGTAAGGGGTTACCGTTTAATCGTTTAGGATGGTCTTAAGATCCGATTTACAGGCTTTCTTTGACTAAAGCTGTCGGAGTTTTAGCAAACGCACGCACGACCAACATGGGATCTGCTCTGCGATTCGGGAATCTGCGGATGTGTACGTTGTCTAAAACTCAAAATCTATCTTACGTAAATACGCTGCAATCTTATTTTAGTATCTATTGATGTAGATAACAATTGTGCAAACGAGGAAACATTGTAAATGTTGAACTACTTCTCCAATGCTCATGTGTGTTCCCGCGGAAAGAACTGCAAGCACAAAAAAATATTTAAAAAACGTGACCATGCCGTACGTAAAAAAAAACTATTTTAACATAAACTGACAGAAAATGTTCGTAATATATTACTACAGAATTTAGGATTCGCTTTTAAACATATTTTTTCTTCAATTATATTCCAATTTATTCTGAAGTCCATCGTTGTCCCTCCCCCCTTGAGATCTTCCAGGTTCAAGAATTGCCTTGGCATGTAACACTTAAGATCCTCGACATACACTACCTTTGATTAACAAAAGCTCTCCAGGAGGCATTCAGCATATATCGAAACAAAAGCACCACCTCCACCGCCATCACCCCCTCCAAAGAACGTATACCGCGAGAGGTGGCTCAGAGCTTCAACTGATGTCACTGCAGTGCTTCTGACCGAATGGTTCTAGGTTCGAGTCCTGACGGGGGCAGGATTTTCGACATTACCTAAATAGCTACGTCGAATTTAGTCACTGTCTGGAGCTTAAATCTAGCGGCCGGCTGCTCTTTTCTGTAGTTTTCCCAACCATACCAGGCGAATGCCGGAGCAGTACCCTAACAAACGGACCTCAGACAGCGCACGATCTTTCCTTCCTCTTCCTTGTCCTATCGTCACCCCTTACTTACACAATCTTTCATGCACTACACTAACACACATGCCGGGAGACCATTTGGGAGTTTAGAGTTCAGCACGGCTGAGGTGGTGCCCTGCTAGTGACAGATACCTGGTTGGAAAAACCTCACTTGCCGACGGTAGTTCGGCGAAGGATCTTACCATCTAGCGGGGGAAGATCAACGCCAATTCTCGAGCAAAATCATGCACTACACTTACGCGACTAATGACATTAGCAGTTGACACGCTCGGGATCACTAATCAATCAATTCAAAGAATCTATCGAATCCGACATCTGCACAACCACCTGCCTTCTATTTCTTCCACCTCTGTCTAAACATCATCTTCTCGATTGATCACAGCAACTTTTAACTTACTTCTCTGTCTCTGTCGTGATTCACGAATGTGAAGGCTCTCCCGTGAGTGCCTCGTGCGTTAAAAGATCGCACATTTTCGGGCGTGCACATCGCGTATTCGGCCTGTGCGTCTGTCGGAACCGTTATTCACCCGAGGAAATTGAATGCGCGAATCGAGATTCGATTCCAGAGCAATTCTCGCCCAGACGCGACAAATGCTCCCCCAGAGAGGTGCGTCGCGCGCCTACTCAGTTGTTTGTGTCGGACTATCTCCGGTGCGCGACCTTGCCGACGGGCTTTTATGGGCGTTGTGAAACTCTCGTGTCTCTTTAGCGTTTGCAAAATTGGTTTTTCTGCTATAAATTATTAAATTCATTTGTATCCGTTTCAACTTTCACGAAAAAAAACGATGAAGTATAAAGTATAAGTATAGAAGTATAGAAGATGAAGTATAAAGTAATAAAGAATAACACAAGATACACCAATAACACCATTGTAAGAGTCATTAATAAAAATGTAACGGATACGGACAACGAAAGTTCAAAAAGACCCTATCTGTGCGACAGAAAAGAAAATATTTTTATACCTTTCATACAATAATATACAATTAAATAATCTTTCCATTTCATTACATCTTCACAAATTCATTTTTAAAAATATACGTGTTTTTAAATCCGAGGTAAGTGTGTCCAAGATTCTTCTTTAAAGGATCTGAAACCTCTTTTATTAAAGTGGAACATAATGTTCTTCGTGGAGCAATAAAGCAGTTCTCGTTGTTCCCTCTCTTACAAGAATTACAATATAAAGACAGTTTTAAAATTTAATTTAGATTGCTAGGCTTTTAAAGTCAACTGACTCCAGTGCCAGATACATGTTTGTGTAGATTAAGAGAATTGAGATGAAACAGTGGAGGGTATTGAAAAAGGCGAAAGATTTTCTGACCTTGTCCAGAATCAAAATGAGTGATTTATTTTATCAAGGGCACAAGGAACATTCCATTAAACACAGTGAGCACAGTAAGGTTTGCCCACATATGGAGTTCCTCATTAGAGTTTCAGGGCTATCAAGTGTGACCGCTTTACCATTTATTCACTAAAATGCCTACAGCGGGTCACTCAAGTAACCTAGTAGTATTACTTGACCTGTGACTTGTTATGATAATATCACGCCAAAAATTAGGAATGGTTTTATGTGTCCTAACTACCCTACAGGAGTGGGTTCGTCTTTTAACCTGCTCTTTGTAATAAAAAAAACATAGACAAGTTAATCTTTTAACTATGAACAGAGTTCTGGATATATTCTATTAAATACTTGAATACAATTTTATCTATCATTTACACATTGCATTGAAAAATTCTATCACATACTCTACCATTAGCAATTACGTGATTACCTTTTAACACTTACAAAACACTTTACATAAAATTGTATTACCCTTCACTTCACAAAAAAACACAATAAAATAGCTGTACACAAGACAATAATACATGGAAACACAAAATCCTAAAAAAGAATCACATACCAAAATACCCTTTACATACACTTTCAAAGAATTTGTCACTTGAATAGTGAATGAAATATATATACACGACGTTGTTTCACTTTCACGTAGATTATTACTTTATATAATTTAGCCAGCAAAGAAAGAAAATGTCGTTATGCATTGAACTTACAATTAATAATAACTCTTTTACTAATTATTGGTTTTGAACAATTTGGAAAACGATTAAACAATAAATTGAAAACGCACACTAAAAGAACAAATACTATCGATAATAGAAAAATGAAATAAATAGGTTTTTACAATTCTTTACATGAATTAGCTATCTGGCTTCCTTTTACGACTGCAATATTGTAAAAGATTACGTTTAAATGATTTTAATTTAATTACTCGAGAATTTCTAGTGAAGTTTTCTGACTCAGGACACGTCGTCTCGAAGAAATATTTCCAGAGCTTGGAGCGGCGATGGCGACCCAGATCCTTTCAAGATCGTGGGAACCCCTTTGCTTCGGCAAATACTTGCTCTGGTGAATCGCTACCACAGTCCTTGGAATTTTATACAATATGACTGCAATATCTCCGCGTAATGAATTTCTTATGTGGTAAACCAAGACAAAAAAAAAAAGAGATGGAAATAGAAAGAAACATTTCCTATAGCACATGTTTTCTACTTCAGTATACGTTCTTGTACGTTGAAATATATTATTTCCTCGTTGATAGAAAAATAGTATATTTCTGCGTAATGCGTTCACGTGAATTTATCAGAATATTCATTATTTAAAATTCTCAATTCTCTCATACATGGTATCGTTATTTTAACATGATGAGACGAATTACCTTTTTCAAGCTTCTTATCGTCGAAATACGGCGAATTCTCCTCTCCGTCCAGCACGAACAATTCCGGTGTGTCCAGTTCGGCGGTCGGCAGCACAAGAGAGAGCTTTTCGTAGCGGTGCTTTGCGCTAGTGCTGACATTTTCAAGGGTGATTTTTGATTGGTTGTATCTCCATTCTACGAGAGTGCGTTCAGAAACTTTAATAAATTCTCGCAAGGGATACCCTTTATTGCTGGCGCGATCTCTTGCAATTCAGTAACACTATAATTGCAACGTGTCGTGTCTTGACGTTCTCGAGTGCTTCTCAAAAATCAATGTAACCGACATATGGGCGGTTACATACGCAAAGGAAAAAATTGATAGGCGAATTTACTGAAGTAATAGAACTGCAGAACGATCATAGAAGTAATTTAAAGGCATATCCCTTCAAACGGACATGCCCAGTGATGTGAACGATAAAAAATATACAAAAAGTCAATGGAAAGGTTAGTTAAAGAATGAAATACATTTACTAGATTACTAGAGTGATGATCAAATCGAAGAAAACTTATTCGCAAAAGTTTGGAAAAGATTATGCGTTAAAATACTGAAGTATGTTAAAAAAACACAATGCAGAAGAAGAAGAAGAAGAAGAAGAAGAAGAAGAAGAAGGAGGAGGAGGAGGAGCAGAAGGACGAGGAGAAGGAGGAGGAGAAGGAAGGTGAGAATCTCCAAGAGAAACCTGGAGGAGAATTCTAGTGGCCGGCTGCTCTGATCGGTAGTTTTCCGTGGTTTCTCCGATCAACACCAGGCGAATGCCGGAGCAGTACCCTACGAAACGGGCCACAGACCGCGCACGATCTGTCCTTCCTCTTCCTTGTCCTCTCCTCTCCCCTTACACACACACTAACACTAACATGCACTACACTACCACATATTCCGGGAGACCGGTCGGGAGCTTAGAGCTTGTCCCGGCTGGGGCGGTGCCCCGCTGGTGGGAGAGTCCTGGTTAGGGGGAAACCCCACTATCCGACGGTAGGTCGGCGCCGGATCTCGCCTTCCAGCTGGGGAAAACCACCGTCATGTCACGAGAAACACACATGCTCTACACTAACGGGACTAATGACCAAAGCAGTTGACGCGCCCGGAAACACGAAAGAATCAAACCAAACCAATCCAAGAGAGCCCCGGGAGGCCAGGTTAGAGTCCGCTGCACTGCCTCATCCAGGCTCTCAGAGTTGCCTCGTTCCCTCGCCGTAGCATACCGACGGTGGAAGTCCCCTGTACTTCGCCAATCACAGGCAGAACTTGGCTTCTACGGGCAAGGCTGAAATGAAATTCTGGCGCCCTGACGTAGGCGGCTGGAATTTAATTCGTCTCACAGGCGACAAATCCCAGAGGCTTCAAAGCGATTTCTGGAAACTGAGGTCAGCCGCTAACGCGAAACAGGATCTCTGGCTACAACCATCACTTGTCGAAACTGGAAGTATGATACCCACTTATATGTGGTACAGTATTTACAATAACTATCTAACTGATTTTCATTGAATTTCCTGTTGTGCTGATTCAGAATCGAAGAACTTATCTGACTATTCTCCAATTATCTCCGACAAAATGCAAGGTATGCATATCTTGCAAGGTTTACCATACTTAAAATGCAAGATAAAATACAACGTACATATGCACTTCACTTCCTTACAAAAGTAAAAATGTTTGTGTATCTCATAAATATTTATTAGTTACGAAAAAAAATGTTTGCAATTGTGACAAAATGAATAACACATTGTTGAGTACAATTTGCATTTTTTATAATGTTATAAATTATATTTTTATTGTTTATACTGAGCATTTTTTATATTGTTAAAATTTTGGGGGAAAATTTGCTGCAGGATTTACTCCAGTTTCTCCGAAGAACTGACCTATACTCATTATTTCCAAATGTTGACATCGCTTTTCGTAAGTATATGTGTACACCTATTTCAAACTGTACGGCTGTATGATCCGTTATTGGTTTCGAAGCGTGTCAAAAACTTCTGAAGATCAAGCAAGGGCGAAATTAGATTAAATTCACTTTCCGTTTTAGCATAGGAAAAGATAATTTACTTCAAATAGATTGTGATATTATCAACAAATATGCAAACCAAAACGTTCGACGATAGCAATTATTTTGTTACATTATAATACATTCGGGATGTATGATTAAAACCAGTTTTAAAATAAACTGCAATTAATTTTTTTTGTAATTATTGATTGATTTACTCATGTTTCCGGGCGCGTCAACTGCTCTGGTCATTAGTCCCGTTAGTGTAGTGCATGCTTTTTTCTCGGGAGATGTCGGTGATCTTCCCCCGCTCGATTGCGAGATCCGGCGCCGACCTACCGTCGGCTATTGGGGATTCCCCCTAACCAGGACTCACCCATCAGCGGGGCCGGACAGCGGGACTCACCCCAGCCGGAACAATCTCTAAGCTCCCGACCGGACTCCCGGAATATGTAGTAGTGTAGTGCATGTTAGAGTAAGTGTGTGTGTAAGGGGAGAGGATAGGACAAGGAAGAGGAAGGACGGATCGCGCGCGGTCCATGGCCCATTTGGTAGGGTACTGCTCCGGCATTCGCCTGGTGTTGATCGGAGAAACCACGGAAAACTACCGATCAGATTTATTCCATGTGGCCTACAATACCACATTGTCCGGGTAAGGGCCGCCCTGCTAGCTCAGAGCTCCTAGCTATCGAGGCTAGTGCCGCAGTCAAAACTATGAGCCACTCACATGCACCGGGAAGAAATTACCTTCTCTTTGCCCAGAGTATCGGGCCATCGCACGACGAATTCGAGAGCCCTACTGGGGGCCACCTGATCTTAAGTCCAGGCGGCTCGGAACCCCCATCCCGCCTCATCGCGTACCGTCAGTTATCTACGTGGGTAACGCCGGAAACTGGGCAACCTGACGGATGGTATCTAGTTTCCCGCCGGACTTCAAAATGGATCTGGAGTACTCAGGAAAGCATCTTTCGCCCAATCCCGCCCAAAGGTCGACGCGCCATAGGCCCAACTGGTGCGTAGCCGGGTGAAAACGACTATCAGGAGCTTAGCATCGCCTTCTCACTGCCTGCCTCTTCCAGCTAACGACGTGAGTGGCGCCGCGAGATAGGGTCCGGGTGGTCGTCTACGACATTCCACCACGTACGAAGGAACGTTCACGCGTCGTTCAGGCATACGTAGAGTAGTTAAAAGTCACTGTGACGTATTGGTGCAAGTGATGTGCTCCGCTGAGAAGCTGATGGCGGACAGAGAATAACCGGGAGACAGAGGACGGTATTCAAACAGTGAACTGCTGTTCGGGGCTCTGTGTAACGCGCTCGGTGAGTACAACCACGCCCTCGCCACCGCTGCTGCTGCCGTCACCGTCATCTCCACCGCCACCGCCACCACCGATTCTGCCGTTGCCAAAGACAAACCGCAAGCCCAGCTCCTATTGTGCGTCTGACGTGCACCCTGTCGGCGTCAAATCTTACACTAACATGCACTGCACTACCACATATCTCGGGAGACCGGTCGGGAGCTTAGAGCTTGTCCCGACTGGGGCGGTGCCCCGCTGGTGGGAGAGTCCTGGTTAGGGGGAAACCCCACTAGCCGACGGTAGGTCGGTGCCGGATCTCGCCATCCAGTGGGGGAAGATCACCACCATCTCCTGAGAAAAAACATGTACTACACTAACGGGACTAATGACCAGAGCAGTTGACGCGCCCGGAAACACGAAAAAATCAATCAATCAATCAAACAAACTGTCGGCGTCAACGATCCATTCACATAACGTAGGTAAAGTGTAGTTATGCGGATTCATTTTTTGTGAATTCATCGTCCCCTTTCTAGTTTTTAACTTCTTTTCCCCTCTCTTTTTGTATAACCCGTAAAGTTGTAATTAGTTGTTGTTAGTTGTAATTTATTCCGTGTATTTTAACTGTGTTACACATGATAAGGTGTGAATTCACCCGTGGTTCCATACACACACACACACACACACACACACACACCCATTTCCGAGCAGCCTGGCGAACTGCCGAGATCCATCATACGGTCAAGAAAGCGGATCGCTGGAGCGCGACAATCTGGAAACATACACACGAACATTTCGTAGCACGATTTACATTCTCTTTTCATTCGTATCATCAGTAATTCGCCTTGTTTCCTCAGTTCCTACAGCAACTTGCACCTGCGCACTCCACTTTGAGTAGGCACGTTCGTTGGTTGCCTTGCTTGGCATTATTTCCTCATAAAATGCCTCGTAATGAGTGTAGAGAAGTAACGCGCTTTGGCCATTCTCTACGAATGTTCGTTCCGCTTACGCAAGCAGGTTCTGGTGCAGCCTGCCTACACGTGAGGTTTCAGTTTAAAGTCTCTTTAACAGCATGGAACGTATGCTTAATTTTCACGTTAACAAAGGAATAACGTAATCATCTACGTTTTTTTATTTTTTTAATTAATATGGTGCGTAAAATTTGCGTGTGTTACTTAGTATTTAAAATATTTAAATATGAGTACATTATGGCGATATTATAACTCATTGCAGTTTAGAGAGCGCTTCATCTACTGAGGTGTCCGTGTCAAAATTTATTTAAAAACAAATAGATTTAATGAAAATAATGTTGCGCATGTAATTTACCCGTTGATTAAAAGCACGTACATAACCTAGAAAATAGGGCTTAAATTCCGCAAAACAATGTACAAGTAGACGACTGTTAAGAAAAGGGGTGAACTTCTAAGAATTTTAAAAACCTTAGACGAGAAAAGGAAACAGAATGGAATGTGAACATTCATTTCAACAAGAACAAACAGCGCATTTCTTTTCAGAAGAAACATTTCATTGGCTGAGCCACAAAACGAACTACTTCCCTACTACTATTCTACTTCCCTAGCTTCTTCCTAGACATTTCAAAGAATAATAAAAACAACCTCAAAAGGTTTGAGGTAACACATGGCAAATCAATTTAAACTCTCTACTTTTAGACACCACACAACTTTTAGCTATCCACTGCACCATCGGCAGTGGTAGAACCATTTACAAAAAATACAAGACTTTTTTTACACCAACTTAATACACAATTTTTTGGTAACTCCTCTTGAGTAATTCATTCACGGCGATATGCTAGTCCACTTCAGTGACGGGCAGATGATAGTGGAGATTTTCAACCATGGTTGTGCCCAATTCTCAATTGTTAACAAACAACAACAACAACAACAACAACAACAAAAGAGGAAGACAATAAAACGAAGACAATTTTTATAAAAAAACGTACAACTGGCTGTAAAGGGATCAACATATAAAACGTTATTGTCCTTGTATCTCAAATTATATATTCCGCTTTCTCTCAAAAAAGCTTTAAGAGCGCGGAAACATCATCACAGATCACCTCCCTAACGAGTTGGGTAGGCTATGACTTCGTCGACTGCCAACAAATTTCGAACAATGTAACAGGACGTGTTCTACAAAAAAACCGTCCCTCACGTGTCGCTGATCGGAGGAGATTCACTTCGAAGAAGGAAAGCATGAGAAAAGTGGCAGTGTCCGAGTTAAAATGAGCGGGTTAAAATGACTTCCTTGCGTCTAGAAGATCGGAATGAGGAATGCTAAGGATTAACGGAATACTTTATCATATTTCGTTTAAAATTGGTATTGTACCACTCTGTTGGCCACGCTATTTGCATTAAAAGTTTCAAACTATCGTAGAAAATACTGTTCGAAAAAAAAATTTTAAAATATGATTCAAGACGCAGGTATGTTAAACGGAAGGAAACCCAGAGGTTCGTGTTTTTAAGCATCAATTCTACTCGAAATATTGAATTAGAGAACTTCAGAAATTACGATATCTTTCAGTGCAATAATAGAAGTCGATTCGAAAGTCAAATAACATAGGGCAAAGAATTTTAAAGGATATCATTTTATTCAAAATTAAGTTTAGTATTCCACTCTGGGATTTCAAAGTGGCTCCGTCGTCCCGGAAAGTTTAGCGGCACGCGCTTTGGCTGACGTCACCCGGCAGTCAGCAGCGAGAAGACGCCGGCCGTCAGCTCAATCTTGTGAGGATGTGTTTGGAGTCGTCATTCGGTCACTAATATCCGTTTGTACTTAGAAGCCTTGATTGAAGTTTTGGACAACAACCACTTGCTGATGCACCTTGCACATTTCTTCTAGTTTTGTGGCTCGACACGGTACGTCCCTCGGTAACGCTTGCCCCGCGAGGCCAGCCACTCATTGCGCACTTCCGCCAGCGGGTCTTCGCTTGGAGATAACCCCGTGACGTCAATTTCACGGGCGCCGCCCGAGCCTCTGCAGCTACCGGCCGCCACGTCATGCCGGGGACACGCCGGCCCGATGTCCGTCCTCCAGTGATACCCCGCATGGGCTTTGCTACACGACCGAGGCCAGCCCTCCTTAAGGGTCGAGCCGGTTACGTCACACGACGATTTGTAAGCTGCTACGACGGCCACATGGCGCACACGCCGCACGTTTCATCTAATTGACCTGCGTAGTATTTTTTCGTGGAATGTTTAAAATAAATTGGATCGAAATTTCATTTTGATCCTACTTGACTAGCGCAGTACACTCTCTCATGCGGACTGGTAACCACAGCCATCTGCGGCAGCATGATGGGGCTTTGGCTAAATCATAATGTCAACTGCCATCACACGATTTAATGTAAAAGTTTAACTTATAAAAGTCGTAGAAAAAGTACCGTTCTCAAAAAATGGCTTATCTAACTTATAACAATATGTAGATCATTGGATTCCAGACTTCATTCTCCATGTCTGCATTCGTACAGCGTACGAACAAAATGGCGTTATGCTTTGACGACTCTCTATGAACTTATGTGTTTACTCTGTGTTACTTGGAACCACAGAGGATAGAAAGAGTGTTCCCGAAACACGTGTTTGGCTAAATGTAATCATATAAAAATTATATAGCCTACTATCGTGGTAGATACCTCACTGACCCCAGGTAGTTTATCATGATGTACCACAAAATCTCCGCTGCCACTACAGAAATTTACTTTGATGTTGTAACGATACCAATATTTTAAGTAGTGTGAGCTGGTTGAAAACATTCACTTGATTCAAGAAAGGGAGTCGCATTACTCGCACCTTGTCCCAAGGAGACGCGTGCAAATGAGCTCGTGTTAGGTTGAGTACTTCAAGTGAGCCGCTGTGTCAACTTGCAGAGATTGAGACCTTCAAACCATTTACTAGTACTACCTCTTCTCTATTCGAATTACAGAATCCGATTTAATAATACCACAACCTGCAATACGTATCAGATTTTGAGAAACGATGTAATATTTAGTAAGTTTCTCCTTCCTTTCACAGCTACAAAAGTATTTAATTATGTTAGCATCTACCACCTTATTTAAAGAGAGATGTTGGTATATATTGTATCTTTCTTACCAATTTCCAATGAACGCAGAAACTAAAATAAAACTATTCAAATACATTATACTCAATTTCAATGCGAGCAGAAATTGAAAGCAAGCTATACATCAGCCGGCCACGTGACAAGAGCCTATGGTTTCGTTGGATACGTAGGAATTTAGAGGAAAATCCCATAACAGCGAAACAATTTCAATTTTGACTGAAAAGTGCAAATATTTGATTGTTTTATTCTACGTATCCTCATATTAGTCTTACAGATAGAATTCTCCTACACAATGTGGGACTGCTCGTCACGTTTGATGTCATGCGCCAGCAAGGCTCCATGGAAGAGGCTACCGCCATTCATTATTGGCCATTATATGTTTGTAAAGTGTAATATATAAAAGCTGTTGTATTGTGTATATACTATTTGTTATTGTAGTATAAGTTATGACTTTTAAATTTTAATTTATTGCTATCTTTTACAAGAGTTTGTTGTTCCTATGTTATACATACATGATATACATGAATTTTTTTTGCTATGATATTTGTTGTTCATCAGAAGTGTATGTGCGACTTTGTGAAGAAAAATTAAATCTGTTCAGCAGCAATTTTGCTACTGAATGCGACTAGATTTTCATAATCCTGTTATATCCAAATATCGACGTCAATGCTCTTAAATGTGGCGTCCTTTAATCTCTTGATGGTCGCCGTCCATTTAGAACAATGAAAATAAATGAGTCGCAGCTGCAGGTGACGTATGAGTATTGGTATTCGAAGAATATTTATTAATGCAATTTTTTCTGATAAGGTATTACGGAAAGTACTGAACTTCACAAATAATATCATCTATATTACAAAAAAGAACTCGATTGGTAATTTCCTCTATAATGACGTTAATAACTATAAGTAAACTATATTTAACAATATGGACATATAAAGGAATTTGTTCTTTCCCCTATCGGTAAGAAAGTTAGTGTCAAGTAGTATAGTTCGAGATCAGGTGATCTTGAGTTAATTACATGAATTGTTTTCCATTTTGTAGATTGTTATCAGTAGGGAACGGACTTTATTGTAATAAAAAAAGCAAAATATGTACATATATATGTACTTATTTTTTCAAAAATATGTAAGAAAAAATAGGAAATATGTGAAATAAATATTCGTTATAATATTTACAATTCCATTCTTCGAGCGTTTTCCGAGCAGAGTACGTTGCCGATCAGATATTTACATGGATACAGAGAGGCTGAATAAAGGTTTTACATCTACAGAAGCAATTATTTGCTTGTTTCATCCGAAACATATAATACTATTGTATTATATACAATGTTTTTTATGAGGAGCTGGAGCTCAAGTGAATAGTACCGTGTTGCCTGTGATAAAAGGGGGAGGTAAAGGGAGCATACTCCTCCTCCCTAATCCAGAAAAGGGATAAGACAATGATCTGGAAATTTTTGATCGAATTAGGCATGGGGTCTATGAAACACGAGTAATCACGTGGTTGAAGTTCCTTCTGAAGTTCACATACTACATCCGCTCATCGTTGATCCCGACTACGCTGTTTATAAGAAGCAGGTGGGGGTGGGGGTTGTGTTTGACAATTAATAGCGATTGTCCGGCGTTAATACAAGCGTATTGCGTATTTTTTAAGTATTTCAGTAACTAAGTTAGTTTTCAAGTAACATATTTCGAACATCACAAGTGAAATGTTCATTTTCGACCTTTAAATATATTAAAGTGTAACGAAATATGTAGCTATAGATAAAATATGTAATTATACCAATTTAATTTTAGAATGTAGTGTTACCCAAAAATTTAAAACCTTCCTTCCATAATATAAAAAAATATAATACTTTTAATAGTTTTATAAAATATTTCAAATTCATACAAGCAGCTCATATTAGCATCTGACACTCCAAAACATGGACGTTCATGTGAATAGCCGAAAGTCTCCCCTGTGTCTCGAAAGAAACGACACCACGAAAAAACAAAGAAAATCCTCAAAGCAGGAATTCCCACTCTCCAGGGACAATACCTAGCGATAACAAATAATAGCACTGTCAACGTTAGTCTTCTGAACACACTCATTTAAACCTTCGTAGTTCCAACCGCACGACGTTAGGGAGACAATAGGGGGAGGGATTGACTCGCCTGGGCGCGCTCTCTTCTCTCTTGAACCCAGGCGTACGCTAGTAGGAGTACGCTAGTAGAGCAGAAGTAGGAGTACGCTAGTAGAGCAGAAGTAGGAGTACGCTAGTAGGAGTACGCTAGTAGAGCAGAAGTAGGCGTACGCTAGTAGAAGGAGTATTAGAGCGCAAGGGGAATTGGAGTACGCTGGTAGAGCGGAAGTAGGAGTACGCTGGTAGAGCGGAAGTAGGAGTACGCTAGTAGAAGGAATACGCTAGTAGAGCGCCCCAAAGCTATAATTAACGTAAAATTGGCACTGATAATCAAACAGATGATGTGACTTATGATTGTTAGTGATTCCGGGCACGTCAACTATTGAGGTCATTAGTCCCGTAAGTGTATTGCATGTTCTTTCGTCGGGAGGTGGCAGTGATCTTCCCCCGCAGGATGGCGAGATCCAGTGCCGACCTACCGTCGGCTCATGGTGTTTCCCCCTAACCAGGACTCTCCCACCAGCGGGGCACCGCCCCAGCCGGGACAAGCTCTAAGTTCCCGACCGGTCTCCCGGCATGTTTGTCAGTGTAGTGCATGTTAGTGTAAGAGTGTGTAATAGGACTAGGAAGAGGTAGGAAAGCCCGGCCGTGGACTGTGGCCGTTTATTGGGGTACTGCTCCGGCAATCTCCTGGGGTTGACCGGAGAACTACGGAAAACTATCGATCAGATCAAGAATTCTCCTCCAGACAGTGACTGAATTCGACCTAGCTAGTTTCGGGATTCGAACCTAGGACCCCCCGGACAGAGGCACTCCAGTGACATTAGCTGATGCACTGAGTCACCGCCTCCAGTAGATGACAATGGGCATAAATTGATTAAACGTTTGTATTTTCCATCCGCACGATGTTAACACAAGCTCAACTGGCTTCGGCGTGATAGAGGTTGGCTCGCCAGATAGCGCGCTCTCCGCTTTTGCCCCCTGGCACAAGGAGGAATTTGCGCGGCATGGCGCCACTCACAGGTTTTCAAAGGTTTCCGCCACATCCGATGAGCGGTGGCCTTTGAAATCCTCCCGGTGGCACAGGCCCAACCCAGGGGGCCTATGCTATACGAGCCTCACATCTCGTCTCGGATTTCGTGTATAGCCTATTTCGTTCAGCATTCCCTTGCGTGTACTGTTTTGGGAAGACTGTTTACATTCTTCGAAATGCTCGTGAACACAAGGGAATCTCTGAGTGGTGGTGGCAAACATGCGGTTCCTTGTTACTTTCTCCCTGCCGAGTAGAGAGAAGGTTAGATAATGATGCGCGATAAAACTGGGAATTTTCGGCAGAAAAAGCATTATTACAGGGCTCTGGTATCGAAAAATTGGATAAATCCAGTTGCTAAATTTAAAAAAATCTGAAACGTGGTGTACCCAGAATCCATGTTTCGTGGGTCCTTGATTCCGAAAAATCACATGATGGCAAAAACGCGTCCCCCGACCGTCCGCCGTCCGACCGTCCGACCGTCCGACCGTCCGACCGTCCGACCGTCCGACCGTCCGACCGTCCGACCGTCCGACCGTCCGACCGTCCGACCGTCCGACCGTCCGACCGTCCGACCGTCCGACCGTCCGACCGTCCGACTTGTCTGAAGAAAGATAGCGGCTAAACGGAATGTTCTCCAAAATTGATATTCCTCAATCGATCTGGCTGATGTCGCGGCCTCTTGAATTTGAAACCTATATTGCCTTTTAGGTACTTTACATCAAGACCCTGGAACGTTTTCAAAATTTTCAAAAAAATAGATCAATCATTTTTGAGTAAATTTTGTTGTTGAATAGTGTGAAGGACATTTAAGAGAATGGTGCAGGTCTCGCATTCGTTGAAAACCCTGAATTTTCTTAAACTGCAAAAGTTCAAAAATTTTTTGGAGTCATTCAACAACTAAAATACTCGCAATAAAGATAAGAGTTTTTCCCTTAATGAAATCTGTTCTTTGAAGATAGATTTTGAAATATGGTGATGTACAATTTTTCGAAAATTTAAGTACTTTTGCGTAATTTTGCTGAAAATACAGGGGTGGAGGGAAGTGCGTGCACTGCTAGTTTCTTGCAGCGATCATCGTCAGAGCTAAACACGTTGGTGGAATGTGCGTGATCTTCCTCCCAGTGTCAATGCTCGTCGGTGTAAGTTACGGCGATAATTAATTATGAAGCCTTACAGAAGGGGATTATCGCGTGTCAATCTACTGGAGTTTCTCTACAGTGGTAATGTTATAAAACGCGCAGCGAATACTACTATAAGAAGATCTAAGATCAAATAACCAATTAAAAACGCAGGTGTTATTTTCTTCATGCCTAGATAATATCCACTGTATCAGACAAGTTATAAAGAAACATAAAAGCAGAAATATGGACATTTATGTAACCTTTATAGACCTCCAGAAAGCATACGATAGTGTCCCAAGAAAAAAGATATTGGAAGCAATAAGAAAGATAAATCTGGTTAAAAAACTTTACAAAAACACTGAAGCCCAAATAAAAATTGGAAATAAGTTAATGGTAAACTTTCTGGTAAACAAGGGTCTAAAACAAGGATGTGAGTTATCTCCCATTTTGTTCAATATATATCTAGAATAAGTCCTCTATAACTGGTATAAAAAATTTTCTGGAATGGGAATAAAAATTGGAGACGACACCTTTCACTCCCTTCTATTTGCTGACGACCAGATAATCTTTGCCCAAGATGAAGAGGATGTGGCTAAGAAAGTTAATAGAAGAATATAAGTGAGGATTAGAAATAATTTTTAATAAAACCGAATGTATATGCATTGGACAAGCAATAACAGATATAGATGTGAACGGTAACAAAATTAAAAGCTGTAATACCTTCAAATATCTTGGATCTTTAAACAACTCGTGTACATGTGCCGCAGATATAAACTCGATAATAATTATGGGGAAGAAAGGAACCAAAGCTTTACATGGCATATTATGGAATAACAATATCCACCAAGATGTCAAAAGAAGGATATTCCATTGTGTAGTAGAAAATATAGTACTATATGGAGCGGAAATGTAGCCACAAACACAAAAAATAAGAGATAAGATAAGGACAGTGGAAATGGACTACATGAGACGATGCTTACAACTTAGTTGCAGAAATAGTGTATAATGTCTATACCTGACACCATGCGCTCGCGAAAAAAGAAAAGGAGTGTGGAAGCTATTCATGACGTAAATTTTCATGAGGTAGACCCAATGCACAACGCAGGGGTACCCTTGTGGAGGACGTTGGTGAGTAGAAATTGGAGTAACGAAATTTTCAGCGTTGAGAACATTCGAAGTTAGTTTTTATACTGATGGATAATTTAAGTACTTTCTCGCCAGGAGTATCTGTATTCTGTGTATTTTAAACGAATAATCTTTCAGGGAAGGTAGGTCTTACATGACAGTCACAAGAGGTCGCAAAAGGTCGATAGATGTTTCGATCGCTTTGCCGACGGTTTATCTCTGCCTAGATCAACCAGGACGTGTGTACAGAGGGACGAGCAGATCTTTAGTAAATTCTTCGATCTATTTTAATTCATCTAAACACAACGCATATTTTCCCCATAGCAGAAACAAAGAGTTTATACTTGTATCTTAGGTTTTTTGCTGTGCATTTACGTACATGTTGAATGCCTCACAAAACTTACATTTCCCTAATATTCCCCAAAGTTACACCCTTTCTTTCTATCAAAACATTATTTGCCTGTGAACCAATTTTAAAATATTCAAATTATGCGCGATTATAATCATTTTGTTTATTTCAATGTGCATATTTTCATTTAATTAGAAAATATTGGCTAGTGAGAAGCTGTGATCAGAGGGGAACTTATCCAATGTTACTTCGACCTATTACCTTCTGTGTTTTACTATAAATTAATGTTGATCTATTTAATCATTTCAAAAATGTGGACAAACGGTATCTCATCTTTTCAATCTCTATAATTCCATACAATCTGAATCATTTGGATAAGTGATGTGATCTAATTGTGGTTAGAAGTCTAAATATACTTTTTGGTTAATTACATTATTAATTGAATAGTTTGCTTAACTTCTATTAGCTAATTTATTAAATATCTATAATTATTGCCATAAGACTAGATCTGCTCTTAGGAATCTGGTTGCAACCTGAGGTAGATTTAATATTTAATTGTCAACTAACGTCTATCGTCCTGAATTATGATGATAATATTGATAATAATAATAATAATAATAATAATAATAATAATAATAATAATAGTAATTGCAATAATAAACTTCTTCAAGGTAAGAGTAATATTTCCCGCAAAATAATCAGGTATGTTCTCAATAGCAATGTTATAATTATGATTAGAAGTATCCTTTGCTTTCGAGACAATCCACCTGAAGGTGTGAGGAATAGGGTCACGAAGCGTCTTGTATGTGCTGCTAAGTGACAATCTATGTTTCCTTTTACAGAATATCTGTATGTTTTGTTTGTCTAAAACAAACTAGGATACCGCTCATCAAGATTGTAACATAGACAATCATTCATAATAATATTAAGGAAAGGTTTTCCCAATATTTCACATGACCGTTGATCATGACCTCTTGATTCATGAAATTAGTGACTGGGTCAACTGCTGTTATTAGTCCTGTAAGTGCAGTGCATGTTTTTCTCTGGAGATGGCGATGATCTTTCCCCGCTAGACGGTGAGATCCGGCGTCGACCTACCGTCGACTAGCGAGATTTTCTCCAACTAGGTATCTCCCGTCAGTTGGGCACCGCCCCAGTAGAGACAAGCCCTCAGCTCCCGACCGGTCTGCCGGCATGTGTGGTAGTGAAGTACATGTTAGTGTACGTGTGAGTAATTAACGGGCGAGGATAGGACAAGGAGGTGGAAGGAAAGATTGCGCGCGGTCCGAAGCCCGTTTGTTACGGTGCTCCGGCATTCTCCTGGTGATGATTAAAGAAACCACGGAAAACTATCGATCAGAGAAGCCGGCCGCTACAATTCTCCTCCACAGAGTGACAGAACTGGACATTTCTATCTAGCTCATGTCGGAAATTCTGCCACCCTCGGGACTCGAACCTAGGACCTCCCGGTCAGAGGCACTGCAGTGACATCAGTGGATGCCCTGAGTCACTTCTCCCGGTACGGCTTCTTCAAGATAAGCGCGTCTTTTGACCGCTGCGACCCAGTGCGCCAGCGAACCTGGGGCGGAGAACAAAGGCGGCAGGGGCGGCGGGAGCGGGGCGCAGGGCGGCGGGGCAGGCGGCGGGCGGCAGGGGCGCAGGGCGGCGGGGCGCGGGGGCGGGGGCGGCGGGGGCGGCGGGGCGGCAGGGGCGGCAGGGGCGCGGGGCGGCAGGGCGGCAGGGGCGCAGGGGCGCAGGGGCGGCGGGGCGGCAGGGGCAGCGGGGCAGCAGGGGCAGCGGGGCAGCGGGGCGGCGGGGCAGCAGGGCAGCGGGGCGCGGGGCGGCGGGGGCGGCAGGGGCGGCGGGGCGGCAGGGGCGGGCGGGGGCGGCGGGGGCGGCAGGGGCAGGCGGGCGGCGGGGGCGGAGGGGCGGCAGGGGCGGCAGGGGCAGCGGGGGCGGCGGGGCGGCGGGGCGGCGGGGCGGCGGGGCGGCAGGGGCAGCGGGGCGCAGGGGGCAGGCGGGCAGCGGGGCGGCAGGGGCGGCGGGCGCAGGGGCGGCGGGGGCGGCGGGGGCAGCGGGGACGGCGGGGCGGCGGCTAATGGGCGAAGGCGGGGGGGGGCGTTGCGCCAAGTGGCGAGCACTGCCTAACGAGCGGCGGCGGGCGCAATGTGCGGTGACGCAAAGCGGTGCGGGGCGCGGGGAGGGGGGCGGGGCTTTGATAGGCGGTGCTGCTTCGCGCCCAATTACCGCAGCACTGCCAGAGACGGCATGTCAATTTCCGAGGCGCCTTCATGAACTTGCCTTGTTTTCGTGGCGCACGTAGCACCTCTCGCCACAGCAACCGCAGGCCACGGAACCTCGTCTTTTTTTTTTCTGCATTGAGACAAGACGTTTTTTCCACGCACAAGTTGAGTTTTCTCGCGGGTTTGGTTTCACCTCCAAACTAAGAATTCTTTTAAATGAACAGTTTACGTTACAAGGCATGTAAAAAAGGACGGGCCCAGAAAGTATTTCATCCGGAGATTCCAGTTCAAAAGCCTCCTTCTCCAATAAATAATTTAGAAATAATTTTTAAAAAAATAATGTTTGAAATAAATAATGTATATTCATAACAGAAATTTAATTTGGTTATGGTGGGATCAGTATATGGTAATTGTTTTGACAAAATGAGTATCATTACAAAAGTCTCCGTACCAGCTTCTAGATCCGTCACATCAAGGACGGGGATTGAAGAGTTCGAGTTTATGTAGCCATCACTGTATCGTATATTTTCACTCGAAAATACCCCCCCAAAAAACAACAAAAAAGTTGTATCTTATATCGTATATTTTCACTCAAAAATACACAAAACGTCACGAATAGTGACGACCAACGGAAGATATGTACAGTCTTCCAATATTCAAAACAAAGGCCATATTGACATGAATATTAGCAGAACAGACTCATAATTTTTGACGTTCATTCGATTTTTTTGTAGTAGAGGCGACACCAAGAACAAGTAGATGTGAATCTACATTAGTTTCTAGATACAAGAATTAAAAAGTATTCATGACGTTTTGTTAGGAAAAGTATTATTGAAATTAATCTCATTACATCAATACAATTAATATATGCGTAAATAGTAAAAATCATCATATGTTTTATAAATATCATATGTAAATTGGTGCAAGTAAATTGGTATCAATATTCGAAATTCCTTTTAGTTCTAGTTCGTACATGAATGCATCACGAAGCACCTGACTACATTGTGGCACTTACCGGTCTGGGACCAGTGACCGAAAATAGAGGGTGAAAAGGTACACACATGTTTCAGGAAAAAGTGATAAATTTCCAGTGCATGCTGGAGAGGGGGGATCGAAGACACGATATTGCACTGCGCCGGATCGTGCTCTGCCAAACACAAATGCATGATGCGTTGCCTAATAATCAGTGTAAAATGACACCTGTGTAACTTGGCTTTATAAAATTTCTTATCACATAGTCAGTGGCAAACTAATTGTACTAAACAGCACGTACTTTCTCGATTTTAGAAATGGTTATAATACTAGTTACACCACAATTTCTCTCCGAATTAACACATCTCAGTCATTTTTGTAAAACTTATTTGAAATAGAACTTCGTTTGGAAATTAAATAGTTTCAAAAAAAGATTTATTATTCAAAACTCTAAATGAAAAGATATTTTTGGCATTTAATCCATTGTATAATGTATGCAGTGTAATCACGAACATATCCGATGAGTTTTTACTTTTATCCTTATAATATTCTGCGTAAAGTATGCGAGAAAGTAAAATAATAAAAAGTTAATAAAAATACGATATTTATAACGTTGCCAAACAAATGCAAACAGATCGAAAAATATATAATAGTAATTATTAAACATTATACTATTTTAATATTCAACAAAAATATTAGTTTATGTTAACGTGAATGAAAGACATCCGGAGATTATCGCTTTCTATTATCAATGCGGCTTTTACAACAATGGGATACAAGAAACAATTACCGCTAATTCGTATGAAATTCCGCTAGCAAGAAAACGAAAATGGATAGAAATATTTAATAATTAAAAATAATATTTTTATATTCATCAAAACTACTCGGGTTTTACATGCATTACTCTTCATTCCCACGTCTTATTAAGCAAAGCGAAACCATATATTCATCTTAACATTTAACACAAATAAAGAACATAATTAAAGGACACAATTTGATATGAAATTATATAAATAACAATAATGATACTAATAATAATAAAATGAAATATGTTCAAATTCTAACTGCATAGCAATACCATTTTACGTTCACGACGCGCAGTAAATAAGAAGTGGGCGACTATGTTTGTCGCTAAAATAATACAAAAAAATACTCGGACAGACGGACAGACGAACGTCTGGGCACTAACATGTTTGGTTCACTATATGAGAGGTTCACTTTATCGGATGATGTCAAAATTAAATAGAATTTCTCCAC